>VDFB02000003.1:25353083-25468383 GCA_007258455.2 Sequoia sempervirens
CGTTTGTGTGGCAGCCTTCTGTATCACAGCTTACCTACTGGGATCCATCTGACCGGATTCAAGGATGTTTTACATCTGGGAAGGGGTGGTAATTTATCAAGTTTTCTTGATCTATGAAAAAAATATGTTACATGTTGAATACATATAATGCATTAGAGTTTACTGATTTAATCGTGATAGGATGTCTTGATGCAAAAGATCCAAGTTCAATTTCCTGCAAGCTTAAAGTTTAGGGTGTTGAAAAATGAGCCACATTCAAATCAGAGATAGACTGGTCATCAAGAGAGTTGGTAACTCAGTGGTAGAGCACCCCACAGGAAATGGGAGGTCCTAGATTCTATTCCTAACTGATCTATGAAAAGTTTATCAGCTTTCAATAATACACAAGAAAATATTTTATTAGAAGTAATATTAACCCCATTGCTCATCATAACAATATAAACATCCAATGGAAATGACCAACCTTCTAGAGGTTCCAAAAATTGATGAAAATTCTTTAGAAACTTTTAATTCTTCTCCCTTATGATAATTAAAGGCTATTTTCCAGTCTTCTCCAAACTTTTGATACATAAGAAGGTCAATGGCAATGTTCCAACAATGCCAAAAATTGATAAAAGGTATGTACTGTTTTCCACTCCTTCCCTTTACTCATTATCACTGCCATTCCTTTCTCTATCTCATATTTTTCTGGTTGATGGTCAACACTGCCATTCCTTTCTCTATCTCATATTTTTCTGGTTGATGGTCAACAACTATGGTGTCAACAAATGAGTTCTTTAAATCTTCCATAAGCAAAGAACCTTCTGCAAACACACCTATGTATAACCATTTCCCCTCTCTCAACCGCATAGAACTGCTGCTCGAGCCACTCAATCCATCTAACGCTCTACGGACTGATACCAAAAAGGATGTATCTTGATAACAGTGGATAACGAAAAATACGATGATAGTAGCTGCATTCCGTAAACAGTTCTCTGGAAATTGTAACAACCACCACCCATCCTGAACCATGGAAGCATCCTCAACCAGAGTCAACTTGTCAACCACATTCAGGTTCGGAAACACAAGAGAGTTTATAATGGAATCCACGTCCTGGAGTGCCTTTCCAGCTATTGTCATTTCGCATGGCCATCTCTGCACATCACAAAACTCAGTAAATTAGGCAGTTTTGGATCAGATTAATAATTCTATGTCTAACAACTTCTACTACCTGTATAGTTCCAATACAATCTTCAAAAGCTGATCTTGTATTTGCTACAAGCTGTAGCCTTTTCAACCTGTCCATATCCTCCAAACTTCTAATGCCCGGTTGGTTCCAGCAGGTGTTTAGGGTCAACATCTCCAGTGATCTCAAATGTTCAAAACCCTGGATAATGCTAACTTGGCTTGAAACTTCAATTTCTAGTTCTTTTAAGGAATTCAAATTCTCAAAACTTGGCAGTTCATCTAATTCTGGACACCGAGATATCATCAGCTTTTCAAGGTTTATGAGACCACCAATACCGTTTATGTTCTTCAGCTTATTACATGCATTCAATCTCATGAACTTGACTGTTATTGGAAGGGTTATGATCTTCTCTAAATACTTATTTTCAACTATTTCAAGAGTTTCAAGGCTGGGACAACATTCTTCGGAAATTGATATCCTGGACACCCAAGTGGCCCATAGAGATATCTTTCTGAGCTGCTGTAGCCTGGTGAGCTTGCAAATTGAAGGATCCACCTTGTTCAACACTCTATAATTCTTAAAATGGGGTACTTGTGGATTTGCAAGAGGTAGATTTCTGATTGGAGTGGTGATAATCTCCAATGTTTGAAGGTTAGTTAATTGTCCAACCCCTCCTCGTAAATACTTCACACCTGACCACCCTAGTTTTAAATATTCTAAATGACCTAGGTGTTCCAAAGACTCAGGTAGATGCTTCAACTTGGGGCAATGACTAATTGTAAGTCTGGTCAAACAGGATAAATTTCCCAAAGACATAGGTAGGCTTCTCAAGAACGGACTCCCTATCTTTAGCACTTCCAGTTTACTTAATTTATCGATGTTAGCTGGTAGTTCCTTTATGCTGGTACCATCTAAATAGAGCTCTCTCATATAAGCTTGATTAGTTAATTGATGGGGTAACTCATGTAATTTCTGGCAAAATGTAAATTTCAAAATCTCAAGTTTTGTAATGTTTTCCAAAATGTCATTTCTTAATGTAAGATTCAGGCAAACTGATAAATCAAGATATTTTAGCTGGGTTAGCTGCTTAAAAGAAACAGGCAATGCCATCAACTGGTTGCAAAAGTACAAATCTATGTGCCTCAGGTTTGTCAGATGCCCAATATGTGTAGGTAGGGATGCCAGCATGGTGCAATATCGTAGCTCCAGATGCTCTAATGATTGGAGATTAGAGAACTCTTCTGGGAGTCCTCTAATCTTAAACTCTCCGGAATTGAGGCCACCAAGTAACGCCATCTTTTTCAGGTGCTTCAGAGATCCTATTGATGTTGGAAAGCTTTGCAATATAAACTTGTCTGGACTGGAAGTAATAATCAGCTCTCTCAGCTCAGGAAAAAGAACCTGTAAGAAGTTTAAATTCAGTTAGGGAGAAAACATGATTGGAAATGTTGTCTAATAGAGTTGTAAAGGACGATACATACTTCTCCATTGGGCTCCCACAGATCTTCTAAGGCCCCAACATCATGGAGCTCTAAAACGAGCAATTTTCTCAATGAAAGCCAGGATGGAAGCTTCATGTGCTGGAAGTCAAACCAGCGAAGCCAAAGCAGGTCTCTTGAGAGTTCAGCAAATTGTTGGTTGAAATAATTGCCTTTAACAACAAGAAGTTGTAATCCAAGGGAAGACGTTGTGCTGCTTGTGTTTCCCATTAGAAGCTCCATGCAATCTTTGAAAGGTGGTGGGTAGTGTGACATACAATTAGGATACTCTTCAAAATCAGCATATACAGTGGTTGCAGCCATTATCCCCCTAATAGGTAGTCTCTCCTGAATGATATAAGGAACATAATGAAACTTACAAAAACAATTGAACTTGCCAAAAACAAATATAGGCCTTGGATGCATTAACACGTGAATAGCACTTGGTAAAAGAAGCTTGAAGCTTACCTTGGGTTGTTTCTGAAACTGATACCAGAAACGGCAGGGTGTTCGTTTAGTTGCGATTTCTCTTCCCAAGTCACGAAGATGGTCGTGCATTCTTATGCGGTTCCGATGGTCAAGCTCCACAAGAGACTTATTCACAAGTGTTTCTAGACTGTGTAGACCATTCCATCTTGATCCATCCCATATTGTGATGGCCAAATCTTTCTTTTCCCCAATAAAGAAGCAAGCTATATCCAAGAATATCTCTTGCTCTTCTTCATCCAGTGCATCATAGCTTACTCTCAGCTTCTGTTTAATGTTCTCAGGCAATATTCTGGAGATCTTTTGCAACTGAGACTTCCAATAATCCTTGGACTTTCCATAAAGATGCCCTCCTAGGATCTTGAGTGACAAAGGTAACCCATTGCAAGCATTTAAGAACTGTTCAACTAGATCTTCAAAACCATGGGTTGAGCAAGGCTGTAAAAAGGCATGCCAGCAGAAAATCTGCCTTGCACGGGATCGATCCAAACCTCTCATTTTATAGACGGAGGTTATTCCAGAGCAAGTAAGAACTCCCATGTCCCGTGTAGTGACAATAATCAAGCTTCCTGCTCCAAGGTTGACCTTTGCCGGCAACAGAGCATCTATTTGGTCCATATGATCAGTGTCATCCAAAACAATAAGCACGCGAAGGAATCTCAGGCGATATGCCAGCACTCCCTTGCCTTCACTGATACTGTCAAATGTCAAACCTGTGACATGCAGCAGGTCCTCCAGCATTTTTTTCTGCAAGTTATGCAGCATATTCTTGGCTGCAGCATCTCTGACATCAAAAATAAAACTGGACCCATGGAAAGATGAGGATTTTCTATTGTAAAGATCTTTTGCTAGAGTCGTTTTACCACACCCGCCCATGCCCACAATCCCCACAATTTTGACATTCTCCTTATTCTCTATGGATTGAAATGCAACCTCCTCAAAGTCTGCTACAGTTTCATCCAAACCAACTGGATGTTTTGCCACCTCTAATGGGACGTTTTTTACCACTTGCAATACAACATTCACAATATTCTTTAACAGTCTCCCCTCGTCACTAAACATTTAAAACAATATGAATCAAACTCTAGTAACCAGGAATAAAAAAAATGATCATAGAAGCAATCCAGATATACAGTTGCAAGAAATTAAATTTTTGATACTTACTTATTAAGTTTGTTGAGCTCCCAACCACAATGGAATGAAACATTTTGCAGATCATTCTTCCATTGCTCGAGCTGAAGGGAGCTATATCTTTGACGTTTCTCATGTTCTGCAAATGAGCTAGCGTAGATTGAGCGTCCATCCCCGACCCATCTGAGGTCACAAGGCCGGACATCATAGAAAATAGGAATAATTTTGGTGCCAGTTTTGAGCATAAAGGACAGCTCGGCCAAACACCAGGGTGATTGTGCATAATTCTTGGAAAATATGGCGATATGAAGTGAAGCACTACGCATTGCATACTGTATGGTCGCTGGTAAGAAATCCCCCAGCTGAAGCTCTTCTTTATCCAGAAAAGCTCCTAGTCCCATGCAATCAAGTGTATGGTAGATGCTGCTGGCAATTGTGCGTTTAGTATCAACACCACGATGGTTAATGAATACATCGTAGGCACGCATTGTTGATGATGATGTGGTTGCAGAGGATGCAGCTCTATCAAAGCTATTTACAATCTCATTCTCTTCTTCCCAACCTCCAAATGAAATACTCTTCATGTTGAAAAAAATGGTTGAGCTGTAGCTTCCACTGGACAGACCATGATTTATAAAGATAAATGAGGATAGCAAGGATTATTTTTAAACATAAAAGATAAAAATAAATTTATTCCAAAGTCAAATGTGTTGGCACCACTATATTTAAACATTTAACTTTACAACTGTTATCCACCATGAGCATGAGACTATATTCATACCTCTTTGTCTGGATATAAAATCTGATTTCATTTGGAGGTTTGAATTTTGGTCAGTAACTGATTAAGGAATATACCATCACCCTCATCAATAATGCTTAATCAATTAAACTTCAACCTTTTGATTCTAAAACAATTTTATATTTTATCTTTACTAAAAATAAATAAAAATAATAGATATATAATGTGCATTCAGATTTTAGATTTTATCTTTACTAAAAATAAATAAAAATACTAGATATATAATGTGCATTCAGATTTTTCATTCATATGACAAGTCATCTAAAACCAGGAATCTCGACTCCAGGAATCTCAAGTCCTTTTCACGTGATTGCTTGCAACAGCGTTGAAAACTAATTTACATTGATTTACTGATCATCGATTTGCTCAACTTTAATTTGAAAGGAAGCATCAAAATTAATAACAATAACAAAAGAGTGATTGATTCCATACGCAATGGAAATATATTCACAAGTTGGAGGTCAACACTAAAAAATGATATGCGAGTCAAAACTAATATTTGATAATAGTTATATCATGCAAAGGCATCTGCATTTGGAAAAATAGTCTTCCATATAATCTAGTATTTAGAAGAAAATATTCTCCTACCTCAATCATTTTGAAAAAAGAATAATAGGATGGCATACAAGTTTACGTACTATATTAATTTAGATTTAATTAAGTAATTTATATATAAATTACATTTAAAATGATTGTAATATGTAAAGTAATTTTTATTCAATTTGGTTTGATAGAAGGATGATTGTTGTTGATTAGTTTGAGTGATATGATAAAAGATTTATAATTAGAATATGATTGTGAATTTGTTATCAAAAGGTTAAGATGAGTCTACATAGAATGTTTTGTTGTCATGGATTGGGTTGCATCATGTGGTCTAGACTTTGACTAGGTCACATGGTGTGATCTAGTCTAGATGGTGAGATTGGGTCCTCTACTAAGAGTAACCTATTTGTGTTTTCTTTGATGTCTATCTTATTGAGTTCAGTCATACTTAAAATCACACAGAGGCTTGCTTTCAAGTTAAAGAATGGCCCTTTGCTTATCACAATGGTAATCAAGTCCCTTGTAAATGAAGTTTCACATAAATGCCAAGAATGTAATGTGAATATAGATCTGGTGTAATTGTTGAACTAGCGTAATGCCTAAATGTGTAGTCTGGCTTTAAATTGTCTTGATCAAATATTATTTGTGTGATTATTTCTCATGATTATTCTCCTCGTTTTAAATGACCTATGTATGTCTTCAATACATGATCATGGTGGTTAATTTAAAATATTTTAAACATGGGCCAATGAGGTAAGAACTAGTTTTTCTTGAAGATTCATATTTGGCTTTGAAAGAAGAATTTTGAATTTCAAAAGTAGCTTAGACTCGATTATGTGATGTAGCCTAGTCTTGTGTGGTAAAAATGTATGGAATGTATTGTGGTGATGGTTGAAGTGATGATATAAAGCCAACTTTTTTTGCAACCTTAATCCCACTCTTGAGACCTATTGTTGAGATTACTAATATGATTGGCTTATGTGAACTAATACAATAGATTCCCTAATTCCTCCCTTGATGCACGATCATTTTCAATTTAACTCATCCATATGCCAAACAATTTTATAGTACATTATTTTGGGCATGCAATGCCAAACCCAAGTATGATGTGATCTCCTAAATGTTTTTTCTTTCACTATGATTTTAATTAGGTTACTGACTATTTAGTGATGAATCTAAATCAATCATGAATTCTAGACATGTTGATAATTTAGTTAAGCAACCAATCTAGTACTTGAGCATAGTTGATGTGTGAAAATATGAACTTCAATCATGACAAACAACCCATTTTTTTTAGGTTGATGTGATAAGAATTTGTTGACTTGGATTAATGAATTAAAATGTTTATATGTTTATGTTATGCTTGCAATATGATTGAATATTGTGCTTTGACTATATATTGCGTTATTTGGTGTTTTTGATTGAGTGTGGAAAAGAAATAATCCAAGTTCTTTCAATAAAAGTGTGTCGAATTGATTTGAGAATAATTATATCAAGTGAAAGATGAGTATTTTGAAAAGTAACCTTCTACATAATTTACCTGCTAAAAATAAAATCTTCTCTTGATTAGTATGCTTATTTTAAAAATAGCAATAACATAATGACATATAGGTGTTAGCAAAAGTAGCCTTCCATTTAATTTTGTAATGTTGAAATTAGGATACGCATACTATTTTCCATTTAGTTTCATGCTCATTTTATGCGAATGCCCTAATATAATAATATACCAACAAGTGACATGCTTTTGTCTTAAGTTTATTTTATGGTTTGATCCTTATCTACATTCATTTTCTTTATTTATATTAGTTTTCATAATTTTACTATCTATCCACCATCATTACACCCTCATTTGTACTTATTTCTAAATAATCACCCCTACCTCAAAATCATTATCTTATCCTTGAGGTTCATTTATATGTAGCTCAAGATTGACTTGGTTCAATCCAAGGCACATATGAATGATCTTGAAATTCAAATCATTAGATTACAGTATTAACTTTACAACCTCAATCCACTAGCCATTTGATGCAGAGCATCTACCAAAATCCACAAACCATCAAGGGTACTTCTGACCCTATTCACAACTTGAGAAGATTAGTGAGCAAATCCATCAAAAACTCACTTATCATTTCAAAATCCATCAAATTCACTTTGAACTACAAGGCTACCAATAAGCCAAATCACCACATCAGTATTCTAGACCCTTATTAGACTCAATCACAACTTAACCATCATCAAATTGACTGAACCAAAACAATAACACCATTGGAACACCTTGTACCAACCAAACCATTCACTATTCACCAAATTACCCTTTGTTTCAATAAGGCAAAAAGACTACAAACCATCCCTTTTGTATTCCAAACTCTACCAATCCTTAACACACCTTTTGAATACCTTGTTTTGATTGAATCAAAAGCAAAACCATATTAGCAGACCCCAAATCAATCCACATGATCAACTTGCATACCAAGATACCTTGATTCCATCATGCTAGGAAGCATGAAAACATCAAAATCTACAAATCTTCCTTTCTAAACTTCTCCAAACCCCGAGACATCTCAAACAACATCATTAATGTAGAATCAAACCAAATTCCATCACTCAAATCACTATTTTAACAAATATCCACTTTATATGTAGTCAAGGCACTATTTGTCTATTAGGTCTCCACACTCTAAATCGGGTGTTTCTCCCAAACCATATTGAATCATTCCAAACTATTTGCACATTCAGAAACCCATTGTTGCCACATTAAACATACTTCAACATGAGATACTATTATCATGAAAAGTTTTACCACAAAATAGACTGTACCACAACAAATGCACCAAATTAGGCCAAAATTACAAAGGAAGTAGTCTTAAATCACCACCCAAACGCCAAATGACTTAAACAATCTTTTAACAAGTCTCAAAACTTAAGATTCATCAAATTTTAGGGACTGAAAGCCCAATAACACTGGTACATTTTGACCCATTTTTCGACGATTGTTCGTCGAAATTTTGACGGCCGTTCGTCGCTATTATTTCGTCGAAATTTTGACGACATTTGAAACGTCAAAATTCTGACCCGGCATCGTCGAAAAATGGGTCAAAATGTACCAGTAACGTTGATCTACAAAACCCTTGCTACATGCACAAAACAAGCTTAAAAAATGAGGGTTTATTAGAATAGTATACTCCAAACCTTCTACCACTTTGAAAAGGCTTCAAACACATTTGAATAGGTCTGCACCAACTATCCAAACTCTCTCCCAATCTGATTGCATACTTTCACATCATTTTCCACCTTGGAGCCACACTTTTCATGAAGAAAACTCTGTATTTTTTGAGTGATTAGCGGCCAAACATTAGATTCTTGGCTTCCCCTGCATTATTCAACACACACACAACTTAAAAAATTCTACCCTAACCTACTCCACTAAACTACCAAGCCTGAATCGGTGGAGTAGTCATTAAGAACCTAACTAGACTCTCAAACCCTTATATTGGGTGCAGACTGGTATGCAAAGATTAGACTCAAACTAGTGTTTTATTCAATCAAATCCCTTCAAAATGGTATTGAATGAAAGATAACTCACTAATCTATCTAAAACAACAAGATTTAGAGCCTAAGACTTTTGTATAGGCCATACAACGAGTAAATAACAGGGAGGAAACATTATATGCTATAAACAAGGTACTTTTATTAATAGTAATTCTTCAAGAATATAATGTCTAATCATTTTCTCACCTTACAAATGCTTATATAGATGTTTCCAATCAGTTTTTGTAACTGCCCCTTCATCTTCATCATTCAAACCTTCCATTTTCCCACTTGACTCTTCATATTCTTGCCTTTTTTTTGCATTTTACAAGTTTGGCAACTTTTGCAATTGTTGCAAGTTTTGCTTTTTACATCATTTTGACCACCTAGAGACCTATAAAAGACTCAAATACATTGGAATTGACCTTTACATGACCCTTTTCACCTTGTTTTACATTTGAAAACTCAAATTTTATAATTTTTCCTTTTGAAGGCATTTAGTGAATAAGGTGCTCTTGCACCACCCTTATATGATGACTTAACACATGTCAGTGTGATGTATTATAATGGCATGGTACTTAAACACATTGAATATGCACATAATTTCATAGAGGGAGATCACACACAATTGCAAGGATAAATCATTAGAGCACACTTTAATTTCTAAATAACAATAAATAATTAGATCCACATCATCATATATTTCATCTACATGTTTATGTATGTTATATGTAGTATCATTCATTAATTTTTCCTACTAAGGGGTTTGGCCTAGGAGAACCTATTCACCTATTGAGTCAAAAGGCTCCTAAATGATTTCCTTAGACACCACCTTAACACATTCAATTGTCTAGTTTTTAAGTACATATTATGTTAGATTAATTTAGTACAACATAGATAAAACCAATGTAGTAGATCAAGGTTGTGACACTTGGAAATGAATTGTAAAGTTTTTTGAGATGACACAGAACTTTAGACAACAATCATATAATGATACTTAGTTATCTAATATGGATAATATAATGATAATGATAATGCTTGTGTTGAGAAGCATGAAGAACATCATGATAATGACCATGATACATATATAACTAAACATTTTTTTTCTCTTACTAGATAATTACTTATTGATATACTTACCAACACACAATCTCCTCAACAATTGGCCGCTCTTTTGCATAAGACATTAGTGGATGATCCATTTGGCACATATATCGTTAATGGAATTGGCTTGTTGTTGGATTTTCTAATGTCGTATCCTTCCATCCTTTATCTTCTTCCACACCTCCTCACACTATAACTACCCTAAAACATTGCACTATTTAATAGATTTATTCGTTACCTCTACTTTCCATACATCTTTTATGAATTGGCAATCACTTTCTTTAAAAGAATCACATCAATGTCAACTTAAAAATAATCATGAATGACTTGACTAAATGTGCCCAAAGGAGCAATAAGGTAGCCAATGACTATGTAATTCATTTTCAACTATTATATGGTAAATTTAAGCATTAATTTTATGATGATGAGTTCAAACATATTTTGCTTGAAGACTTCTTCCTATAATTAGGAATAATGTACACTTAAGTAGCCTAGAATGCTTATAATGTTTCAAATTTTACAAAACAAAAGTTTCTAGGAAATTTTCAATTTTCTTTAGAACCTTTGAGCATTAAGCTTCAAATTTTATTGATTTGAAATTTAATTAATCTTTACTCCTATTCATACATTAGATCCTAGCAATTTTCCCCCAAGAATTATAATGAGCAAACATTTTGTAATTATTAGAATCATTGGACATTAGACTCAATCTTGAATGGGTTTGAATCATAAGATAGAAGATCTCGTTGACAATAGTACAATTCTTAGTGAAGGAATTAGTGATAATGGAAACCATTTTGTTGCACATCCAAATCAAAACTTACAAATATATAACAACCCATTCCCTAGACATGCAAATAATGTGGAGACACAAGTCTCAATTGCTATTGACCATGATACTTTAGATGGCCATTATATTGATTCACATACTATATTATACAAATTCCTTTGTCGAAATGATACATTCTAAGATAAGTCTTCTTTCTCACATGTATTTCCAAGTAAAAGCACAAAGTTATTCCACACTTTTGGCCAATAAAATTATTTCGAGTGGAACAAATTTTCCCTAAATAGTTTCAAGCAAAATAGTTTCACCCCAAATCACATAGCATCTACGTGACATACAATTTCGAGCGAAAGAGTTTCACTTGAAACCATTAAATATTTTTTCAATCATTTCAAATTTATATATAAGTTTTTGAGTGAAACCCTTTTGGTTGAGAAGGTTTTGGTTGAAACCCCTCTCTTGAAACTATTTATGTGATATATTAACTTCTCTTTTGGGGTAAATTCAGAAAAAAATCAACTTCAACTCTAGATTTCTCCAACTAGGTGTGTACTTTCATGAAAATTTGAAAATACCCTTTTGTAGAGCTCAAAGTTCAGAATTCATTTTTTTTCGATATTTTGATTAGTTTTATTATGATGTTTTAAAAATTTATTATTAGTAGGTTTTTATAATCAAACATGAGGTTGATTATAAATTTTTAAAAATATTAAAACATATTTAATTTTTTTTTAAATATACAAATGCACTAGAGGAGAGAATCCTCGCAAAGAGGCTATTTTTTAAATCATAAAAATTTTAGACAATATTTGACGTCCCATGAAAACTATAGTGTTTTGATTAAATTTGAATTTAAAGAATTATAAGAAATAAATATTATCAAAAAATTTAAAAAATCATACACTAGATTTTCAAGTAATCTATGTGGAGAAAAAGAATGAGAAAAAGAATTGTTTTATTTTGCGACTTTCCACCAACCTCACCTTTTTTAGAAAATTTCACCAATTAAAATCATTCTTTTAAATTTATAAAAAAATATCTAGCTAATATTTAAAAAACTTAAAAAATTATAAACATAAATTGCATTGAGAGTTCTACATTTCATTAGTTTACATCATTTTAAAATTCAAAACATAAATATCACTTTTAGGTGGTCGAAGTTAAAAAATTGTATTTGTGTTGATCATTTCCTTTATAAAATCACGGAGGATATCCTTATAAATGCTAAAAATTAATAAAACATGTGCATTAAAGTGTTCTTAGTTTCAAACAAAATAAATCCAAATTCTTATGTCCATTTTGGTGTTTCCTTAAAGATGTCTAATGGATTATTAACTCATACTTAGAGTTGCATTATTTTACCTCTAAGGTTTGACCTAAGTACATATATTATGCCATGGTATTATTTATTTTAATTTATGTGTTATAATACTTGGTAGATCTTGGCTGGAACACTTAGGAATTGTATCTTAAATTGTGCATCAATATGTATTTTTTCATGAAGGCAGAGTTGTAAAAATTACACGAGATACATATTACTTTGGATACTTACACTCCTACTCCTAATGAAATTCTATATGAGTGAAAGATCTTCATGATGTATGTCAAAGATAACTAGAAGACAAAAGAAACAAAAAACACAAAAGATGATAAATAATCAAGCTAAGCACATTCCATCCTTTATTCCACTAAAGAAGAATGAATACCTAGTGTTACAAAGCCTAATTTGTCATGTCAAGAATGATACTACATATATTCCAAAGAATAATGTTGTCATGTAAAAAATCCAAATCTTTCTACAAAACCACCTCCAAATATTTAATAGAACTAGCTCTAAAGAAAGAAAAACTTAATGTTCCACCTATTGATATTGCGTTTATAAATAGTACAAATTCATATTGAGAAGAAACACATGTGATTGAAAAACAAGTCACATAATTTGTAATTCACCATTTATGTTATACCTTTCCTTGTCTTGGTGATGTAAGACCCCATGCATGTGTGAACCTCATTCTAAATTGCTTGGTTTTAAGTTTTGGTATTGATGCCCTACTTATTGATGATGTTCTTTTCTTTTCCATCAACGTGTATATATCATGTACTTTAGACTCACATGCATGGACTTTTATATGTTCAAATTTTACAATGTTTTCATCTTTACTATTTCCACTATGATGTGATTATGTTATATTCATTGGGTTTAGCATTGTGTTTAGGTAGTATGTATCTATATATGTAAATCATACTATGTTAGATGTAGATATTAATATCATTTTTTAATATATGCATGTGTATCTCATTCTATTGCTTGGGTTTAAGTTTTGGTATTGATTCCATACTTATTGATGATGTTCTTTGTATTTCCATAAAGGTGTATGTATCATGTACTTTAGACTCATATGTGTGGACTTTTATATGTTCAAAATTTATAGTGTTTTCATATTTACTATTTCTATTATGATACATGATTATGCTAACATTGTGATTATGTATTATGCATCTATATATCTAAATCATACTAGTGCTAGATGTAGATATTAATATCATTTTTTACTATTATGTCCTTGGTTGCTATTTAATATGCTTTAGTTATCTAGTGTTGTATAAATATGTATGATGTTTTAATTGTGTGTGTAGGAAAATGTTTCCCAATGGTAATTTAATTAGAGATGGTTGGCTTGGGTAAAAAGGTGTATTATTATTCCTATCTCACTTAATCTCAAGTTATGAGATGAGTCTTGTGTGGCTTGGTGAGCCTAGATATGAATTGGTCAAGTTTGGATTCCTAAGTCTTGTGACTACTTATTTAATATGTTTTTGTGTTTTATGTAGGTTGTTCATCTCCCGTAATTAATAATATTTAATCATTTTTTGTAATTCTTTGAGTGCTTGCAAAATGACTTTATACTAATATTGGATAATGTATATTTTCCAATACCTCATAATATGTTTAGAATTACTCGAGTGCAAAGAATTTGTGCAATTTTAAAAATTATTATATATCTATGTGAATATATTATCTATGTTCAGATATTGCCCAGTCTAATAAACAATTCAAAGAGTCAAGCAATCTTAAAAGGAAAGGTTGTATTAGTGAAAAAGAATGTCTCATGGTATTACTTTAATTATTTTTCCTTCAAAAAGAAATGCAAAAATTTTATTATTTGAAAATATCTATTTTGAAAAAGTGTAATTGCATAATTTAAGAAAGAAAATAGCCCATTTGAAAGTATTAAATTTTTACTTGTAATTTTGGCTTGTATTTTTCTATGCTCATCTTGATTTCTTGGAGCTTGAAATTGACTCAAAGGATTTCAAGTTTAATTGCTTTTTTGGTATTGGAGTAAAGACATTGTAGATTATGGATTACAAATTGAGAAGTGGAGCATCGTCAATCAACCCTCTCTATTTATTTATTTTTGATTGAAGGCAAGTGTTCTTCAATTCCATGCTTTGTGCTTGTATTTTGAATGCTTTGGCCATGACTACCTTATGTCGTTGCACGTGTAATTCTATTTTTAAGATCACATGAGTGGGGGGTTGTTAAATTATGTGGAACCAATTTAACAATCCTAAGTTTCAATTTTTTTAATTTTATGCCAAAATTATGGTTTTTTTTTTCAAAATTGTACGTTATTAGAAAATGTTTTGCATGTCCTTTTATTCAAAAGGGCATCTTTAGAAATTAAATTTTTAGTTTGAAATTTTGGTGGGTTTTTTGAGCTTACCCCCATTGATTTTAAAAAATTTGTGAGTTTGATTGTGTTCCAAAAAAATGAAAATTTGTATTCCAATTTTTTTTGAGTTATATTTTATAGGAATAAAATTCTCTTGTAGAAATGAGATAGAAAATCATATGGCCATATGTGTGCTATGATAGGACCTCATTTTCCATGCCATGCCCTTATTGGGTTTTTGTCTATATGGCCTTAGGATGAACAAAATCTAAGTCTTGATGGAGTGGACTCTCACACCCGTCAATGAAGTGGTAAGTGAGAGGTAGAGAAATTAATAATTAAAATGAATGGCCTTACACATTTTAGCACATCAACAAGATTAACTCATGAGTTCATTTCTATATGTCCATGTGAATACGTTGTATGACCATGCAATACATTAGACCAATCCTTGAGATTGATTTAATGTCATTGAGGATCTGCATTGGTTGGAGGCATACTCCTCAACCTTTTCATAATGGTTTGAGAAATTTCATGTTGACACACCATCATTGTAGCTATGATATTCTTTTCTTTCTTGTGAGTTAGATGGTGAATCTAATGGGTTCTTGCAATTTTAATTGTGTTTGCATTGGTTGGAGTGGTGTTTTCCAGTATCATGTTATTGAAATCCTTGTATGACATGCTTTGGTGTTTTTTTAACGTTAATTAAGATATTTCTTGTGGACATTATTTATGTAATGATTATATATGCGATTCATATGTAATTCTTAAATAAAATTTATAATGCACATAGAGGTTGAAATGTTAACTTGCATGAGTAGTCATCTTCCCTTGTATGCTTACCATTTATGATTTAGGAGCATCCATGGTTGTAAAGCAATCCTGTATCACCCAAAAACATTTCTTTTCTTGCACTTCATTATGTAGTTGTCTCAAAAGTTTCTTTTGCATTCTACTCTATTATCATTTCTCAGCTCATAGAGTGGGATATTGGTTCTACACAAGGCCATCTTCAACATATCCAAATTTTAGGTGATTTGCATTCGTTTGTAGAAAGTTATCGCTCTCATAATTTCACTGTCAATTCTCAGATAGAGCATTCAGGGCCTATCAAGTCTAGGCTTATTGTGCGAACCTTTTCTGAAGCATGTTGAAAGCATGTCGAGCTTAATGTAATATCATTCAAGGTATTTTAGGTCTAGGGGAACTTTCTTGGAGATCTGCAATACATTCCATCTCCTAATGGGTTATCTTCTCATGTTCTTAGACCAACCTACACGTTTGATCTTGCTTTGGGATGTAAGCCCTTGAGGCTGATGCGGATCATAATTGAAGCTAGAGATTCATACTTAAGAACATTTGTAATCCATTAGAAGGCAATCAGTTAGTTCATAAAATTTCTCAGTTAATAGTAGATAGGAAGTAGACCAAAAGGTCATAATAAGGCCTTATGCCATTTGTAATCTCTTGTAAATGCTCTGCAATAGGCCTATGAGTCCTAGTCATTCCACATATATGGCATACAGTGCATGTAAGATTACAAGTTGTTGAATCGATGATAATTCTTATTTGTTGAGCATTTCTTGTGCTATTTACGTTGTGTTGAACTTTAGGCTACATAATTGGATTGTCCTTTCTAGACCCTCCATCTATGATTGCACCAAGTGGTATCAGAGTGAGTTTGCGAGTCCTTTGGGAGAAAAGGAATTCCTTGTGGTGAACAGATCACCAACTTGAGGCAACCTGCAAGTGTTTTCAATCGAGCATCAACTGTGGGGCAGTTGAGACCTTATAGCCAGATCACCAAATTGAGGCAGTTGTACCAAATCCAAGGGGAGAGATGCTGCCAAGAAGAGCAACTGTTATGACAAATGTTGCGAGATGAATGGATGAAATTTTGGAGAGGATGAGGACAATGAGAGTTAGATTGGATGTTGTGAAGAGGATAAAAGGAGAGGTCTAAACCCTAGATATGAGGTTGAAAGTGATGATGAATTAGATCACGCTACAAATCAAAACAAAGAAAACCTAAAAGAAGAAGAAGATTCAGATCAAGTAAAGATGTTAAAAGCTACTTCCAAGATTGGTAAGAGACCTAGAATTGAAATTCAAAATTGCATAGAAAATTTAAATCCTGGAGAATTGATTGATTGGATCAATGATATGGAGGAATACTTTGAGTATGAAGAAATTGAAGATCCAGAAAGAGTGAGATTTGTAAAAACTAAGTTAAAAGGGCATGTTGCTATTTGGTGGAAAGAGGTTCAATTGGATAGAAACAAGAGGGGAAAGATAAAATCACAAAATGAGATGGGATGGTGACAAAGTTAAAGAATCAATTTATACATGTTGATTATGAGCTTGAATTATGGAAAAGACTGTGGAATTTGAGGAAAAAGGAAAAGTATGTGGAGTACACTGAACAATTTTACAATATAATCATCAGAGATGGACATAGTGAGTGTTACCCGATTTTTAGCTTTCAGCGGAAATCAGGTAACTTAGTGTTTATTCTTTTGGTGTTTTCATTTAAACATTAAAAGATAACCATATTCTGCTAAGTTCATTAATATGCATAAAAGAGATTGTCAAGAACATATTGCATTTTATTCTAGTATTGCAATTATAGACAAATAAGAAAGAGAACCATATGTATTGGAAATGTAATCTTTATTGATAATCATGAGAGTATAAATATCCCTTACAAGCCAAGGGACTAGCTATCCTAATGCTAGTAAAGAAGAAATCATACGCATATGGATAGCAAAATTAAATTGCATATAACATGAAAGGGGACCCGTCATTTCTTGGTGGAATGACGGATCCCGTTAACTTGGCCTCGCATCATCTCGATCCTGCTTTGCTGCTCTGCTTATGTTTTACACCCTCCTCGTTGCTCCTAGGTTTCCTGCATTGAATTAAAATAGTGTTGTTAGAGAAATGAAAGATCCTTGATCAAAATTATATGCAAAACATCCA
The DNA here is from genome assembly GCA_007258455.2 of Sequoia sempervirens. Classification (NCBI taxonomy): domain Eukaryota; kingdom Viridiplantae; phylum Streptophyta; class Pinopsida; order Cupressales; family Cupressaceae; genus Sequoia; species Sequoia sempervirens. Next base: position 25,370,767 of record VDFB02000003.1, read on the forward strand.
TAAACGTGTGATCTAATGTCTACAAGCACTAAAATAGCAGCATACCATAAGTGTCCCTAAAAACAAGAAAGGAGTGATCAAACACACCTACAATATGCTTTGTTTATCTAATTGTTTGTTCCTTGTGCAGATTTAGGACAAGTCTTGTTATTGTTCTGATTCAACTAATTACAACATGTGGGGTAAATGTGGCTCCCACGAGGGTAGAGCTCAACATGCTGCCCTCTAATGTTTTAAGAGGGATAGGAAATTGAGCAACTTGATCATATCAATGATAGACATGTTATTAATTCATTAAATCAATATGGAATCACACCAATTGATCAACTTTCATTATCAGATTCAAAAGATGCAACACATAATTTGAGTTGTTAAGAGTTCATACTTCATCTTTTCATAATGAATCAATCATATGGCTGCCATCATGTCAAAAGGAAGGTACATTTTGTTGGATATGTCTTTCAATCTTCTTAAGTGGATCCATGATCCATTTTATTAAAAGAAGTAAATGATTTCAGAGATGCATTAGGTTCAATTATAGATGCATCAAGTTCAATTATGCATCTCTTAAAATAATGAAGGAGAAATCAAGGCGTGCCTGAAGCCATCATGGGGCAACAAGAAGGAGCATTTCAAGACACTGTCCAACTCATCTCACCTCAATCCTATTGGACAACCACACATCACATAGGATGGTGAGCTTTTAGGTCACTAGAATAGGTGACATGTGTCTACCCACTAGGATTAAAGTGAGGAGATGGTGTTTGTTTGTTGCACATGATCAAAAGAACTGAAATGTTGTGAAAACTAGGTTACAAACTTGTGGGACAACAAGCAATTGTTGGGAGAAATCACGAAGATTGGGGCAGTCCTAAAGGAGAATGCATGCTACACCTCATAGAGGGGTAGCAACAATGATCTCATGAAAAGGACAACAACAAATCATGCTACATGTCATGAAGGGACAACAATATTGAGTGCATGTTATAGGGCAGCAAGGGGAGCTTTCTTGGTTTCAGGAAGAGCTATCAAGCATTGTCAAAATGCAATCAGCAGGCCATGACTCTTCAATGGGCAGTAATTTCATGAAAAGATGCATTTTACATGTACCATTGATCAAGTCATATGGTGGACAGATGAAAGAGATCACTTGAAGTGACATGCAGTTTACTTATATCAAATGGTTCCCTTTGCAAAATGAATAAAGAGGTGCAATGTGTTGAAACAACTATATGCATTTTGAAGGGAAGACAATAAGTGCTCATGGATAGTAAGGATAGAATATGGCATAAGAACAATTGAATGCAAGGCCAAAGCCATCATGACAGTATGTTGCCCCGAAGAGCAATACAAAAGAAGGAAAGCACATTGATGCAGATGAGTAACTAACATGCATTGATAATCATCTTGCTACTAATGCAATGAGTATTCACAGACAACTACAATGCACACTCTGATAAACAATCAATACATGATGGTTTGAGGAGAGGCACAATGGCAGAGCTAAAGAAACATACATCATAGTGCATAGTAATACAATGATTGTCATTCATCATGAGAACAAAATATGCACATACTTTCTTGTTATTTGTCATTGAAAAGCTATTGAAATGGATGGTCTCATTTTGACAGTGATCAAAGCATGGAAATAGGTAAATTCACAGTGCAAAGGGATAGTATACGAAGTTAATGATGAAAAGAATAAGAACAATGTTATGTATGATGTAATGTAAAGAGGACAACAATGTTAGTGTTGATGAAAGGGCTGATTGTAGAAAGGTTCTCTTCTAAACTTGAAAGTCTCTATATAGAAATGTTTTCAAAACAATGAGATCTTAAATCAAAGGATTGTAAACAGTGTGAAATATCCTTCAATCATGAGTCATGGCTATGGGCATATTACCAAATGTATAGTCCTCTAATTGGTGGAGTACATAGGTAATGAAAGATCTTGCTAGTATCATAAGTGCTTCATCATGAAATGCAAAAGAACAAAGAACAATCACTATGCAAAGAACATTGTAGATCTATGCATGACAGGAGGTTATAGAGGGTTTCAAATCATGTCAAAGCATACAATGAAATTCAAGGTTAAAATCACTGTCTCTATTTTATACAATGAAAGGTACCATTGTTTTATTCATCACTAAAAGCATATAGGAAAATCAAAAGCATTTCTATTGTTTTCTGTACAAAAATGCAAGGAGTAAAAATGCATTATAAGTCTCTTGGTCGTGGCCTAAGAGCTTATTCTTTCCCTTCACATGCATTAAAACCCACTTGGGGTTTGAATATGGAGTGATAAATGAAGACAATAGAAGGATTTGAGCTTATTCAAGTGTTGAAGTAGAGGAAAATACAAAGAGTTTCTATGAAACATGCCCTTACTGTGCAATGGCATTGGATCATTTTGCATATTGTTTTTCTTCACATGGCAACATTGTTTTGCGAAACGGTTGATAGAGATAGCTCTGGTTTCAGTTGTCTAAACTCTCATGACATCTCATTCATGTTATTATCTTGCAGCAGAGAAGATTTTCATAGTGGAAAAAAAACAAAATACCCATACTCAGTGAACAGGCCGAGCCATAGCTAACAGGAAATGAGGAAAATGCTTCTTCAGAAAGCAAATGGAGTTAGGGTTTTGAAGGAACCCGTGACATTTCATGGTTGAGCATGGAAAAACAAGAAAAGATAGAGCAAACTTTTTACCATTTTTCTATGTGGAATGAGCTCGAAGCGAGCATTTGATTTCAAACTTGAATGGAAGGTAATACCACAGAAAATAAAATATTCATCATTTGTTCACAATAGAGCTCGAAATGAGCTTTTCATTTACAGAAAATATAAAAATAATGGCATTTTTCGGCAAGAAATGACTTACTCTAGCTTGGCCTCATAAATTTTTAGCATAAATTCTGCATAAAACAACTTGAAACCTCCAAATCATGACCTTAATGGCGGCTGAGACAAAAGAGACCACAGAGAAAATGGAGTTCAAAAAATTTGCATCAAAAAAGAAAGATAGTCGTGGCTTTGATATATCAAATGGCTTGCAAATGGTGAAAAAATCCATATTTCTACATCAGAAAAGCATTTACCTTGTCTTCACGGTGTTCTCCTCTCTATCTCCAATGAGAGACCATACAAATCTGTCAAGAATTTTCCATGATAGAACCCAGGAAATGCCACCCTTGAAACCCTATGGCAGTTGAGAACTTCTAGAAAGCTTGATGTAAGAAATGAATGTTTTTTCTTCATTTTGCTTTGTTGTGTTTTAGGGTTAAAGCCCTAAATTGGCTGATGAGCTTAAGACATTTTTTTCCTTTCTTTTAAAATTTTGCAAATGGAGGATTAATACCATGCCCTCCTTGTGCCTTAGAGGATTTCCCCCTTATGCCATTTTGCTTAAAAGTCTTTCTAGACTTATAAATTGCTGCATTTTGATTTTTCCCATAGGCCGAGTCTAAGCCTCTTATTTTGCATTATTTCAAAATTGTCAAGCATTTGGTTTATGATGTTGATATAAATCATTAAATCAATGTGCTTTTTGAAATGCAAAAATAAGGTGTTGTGCTTTATAAAGCTCTTATGTGTTTTATTGTGAGCCTTTATGTTTTGCAAATCAAGTAGGGGTTAGTTGAATCATAATGGTGAGGGGTGTGTTGAGCCTTTTTTTCATTTTGCATTCACTTACAAATGTGAAACATTTAATTAAATGGAGCAATTATAAACCATTTAATTAAATTTTATTTTTAAAATGCAAAATGAAAAGGCATGTGGTTTTAAGATTAAGTCAAATGAAACAGGTTGAAAACATGTGTGGGAAAAAGGTGATGACTTGCCAACATGGAGAAAGTGTGGGAGGGTTTCTTTGACTGTTTTTGGAGGGAAAAGACCATTTTGGAGGCAGTTTTGTCACACTTTTGGCATGACTTGGATCTAAGCTTGAATTTTCACCATTTTGGAAGACTTTTGGAAGGTTCTTTTTTGGCCTTTATGCTGCATCCAACTAGGGTTTCTAGAAGGACTTGTGTAGGCAATTGGTTTCAGAATTGCTTAAGTATCTTCAAACTTAAGTTTTTGGAAGTTCTTTCTTTCTTTCTGCAGGGCATTGTAGCTTATCTTGGAGCTTTTCTCAAGCAGAGGACAACATTGTGACTCCATATCAGACATGTATAGCAGTATGTGACGCCATTTTATTAATGAATTTCAATCTTTTTACCTTCTTAGAAGCTACTTTATTGAGTGTAGAGTAGTGATTGATGAATGTTATTGTGAGTTTTGATTACTCCTTCAATGTGTGTCTCATTTTAGCACCTTTAAGTAGAATGAACATATATTTATGCAGGTTGTAAGTTGTGTGATGGGTCAAATAATTATTTTAGTTGTGGAAATTTTTTCCCTTCAAAGTGGCAAATGAACCAAGCCTCCTTACAAAATACTTATGCATTAATATATTTAAATATCTGAGTTGTGTCAAGTTAAGTTGAGCTTTTGATGAAACTGTGTGTGAAAGTAGTTGTATGGGTCTAAGAAAATCAAATTAGGTGCATCACCATAGGGGTTTAGTTTGTCTTTTCATGTTTCTTTCTCCCCTTTTCCCAGAAAGGAATAGTTTAAGTGACACCATCAAAAGGGGAGCCAACCCATAATCTGGAGGTCTACTTTCATATAGGACACCCACAACTTGAAAGCAGTCCCATGTTACATCCAAACCTGTTGAGTTCTTTCACAACTTGGCATTAGGGGTGCAGATTTGGCTCACTAATAGTGAGGAAAGCAAGGAAAGGGTTGTGTGGTACATCAATGGGCTAAGAAAAAAAATCCAAGAGGAATTGAGCCTAGTGAAGATGACAACAATTGAAGAAGCATATCAATTTGCTCTAAAGGTAGAGGAAAATTTGAACAAGAAGTTTGAACAAAGACAAAGAAGGGCTAGAGGAAGATTCCATAGAAGCATATCACAATCTAGAGAGAGAAGACCATATGTGAAGCGAAAAAAGGATGGAAAACCCTACTCCAGTGAAGAGAAGGACAATAGTTCATACCACAAAGGAAGGGAGGACATAAATTTCTACCAAAGTGACATAGGAGGTCACAATTCTTGCCATAGTGATGGATATAGGAGAGATGAAGGAAGATCTGGGAAGAGACCATTCAAAGGAACTTGTTTCAAGTGTGGAGGAAAAGGACAACTCATTTAAATTTCATTATGGAAGTGTTAGTAAAAGGATTGAGAATACTGGAAGAACAACCTATGTGGATGAAGAACCTGTTGGGTCCCCTAGTTCAGTTGGGAAGCTAGAGAAAGGTGAGTCATTAGTAATGAGAAGAGCTTTGATGCATGAAGAAGTGGTTGAGGAACCATCGCAAAGAAATAATTTGTTTAGGACAAGGTGTAAATCCAAAGGAAAGGTATGTAAAGTTATCATTGATAGTGGTTGTATTGATAATTTAGTTTCAGAAGAGATGGTAACCAAGTTGAATTTGAAGAGATTGAAACATCCAAATCCCTAGAAGATAGAATGGATTCAAGATGAACATAAGATCTTGGTAAGTGATCAGTGTTTGGTGGAATATCATATAGGATCATATAATGATGAAGTGTTGTGTTATATTATTCCCATGGATGCATGCCACTTATTGTTAGGAAGACCATGGAAATATGATAGGAAAGTAATTCATGATGGAAGAGAGAATACCTATACTATGACTGCAAATGGCAAGAGACATATATTGATACCTTTGGGAGAAAAGGACAAAAAGGAAGCTTATGGCACGACTAGACTATGTTTGGTAGATGGAAGGAAGTTTTTGGAAGGATTGAGGCTTGAAAACATGTGTTTTGCATTGATTCCAAAGAAGTGTAGTTATCAAGAGGCAAATAATTCTACCGCAAAATATGAAGATCCACCACAGAAAGAAGTAGCAAAACTATTGACATAATATCATGATATCATATTAGAGAATGTACTAGATGGATTACCAACAGTCTGGAGCATCAGTCATCATATAAATCTAATATCGAGAGAAATTTGATATAATCTTGTATTTGAGGATGGTGGTTGTGAAATCAAAAAAGGCTTTGGAACTTTGGTTGCTATAGGAAAGACATATGGAAATGTTTATCAGCTCAAGGGTGCTAATGGTATGTGCTTTATGACTCAAATTAATGAAAGTTAGCTATGGAATAGAAGAATGTGTTACATCAACTTTGATAGCCTAGTGAGGATCAGTTCAATTCAAGTTGTAAGAGATCTACCAAATATTATGGTGAATCACAGTAGGAGGGTTCCAAAAGGAATAGTCTAGATTGTGCAACAATGAGTCAACAAAGCGGAATTAACGCAAAGAACTAATGCGAAAACAAGAATCTTCATTAACATAGGACGCTTACATGCAATATGGGCCACACGAGTGAGCATCCAGTCTCACGGGCCTTGCCTTAGAGGCTTACAAACATATAATTGGCCAACAAGCCTTCTTACATGCCCCTGAAGGGTTGTTGCGAAAATAAGAACCTACGACTAAGAACTGAACTAAATGCTACTAGTTGATGATCAAATAACTTAATTCCCCCACAAATGATTACAATGCTCATATGCTTCTCAAGCTCCCAAATAGGTCTGTATTAACCACAAGGGTTAATAACCTAATAAAAGATCAAACATGACGGTTGGCCCCAAAACATGAGTACATAACTCCACATGAAAAGATGTAACTTGTAGATCTCCAAGATAGGTCCCAATGAACCCAAGATGCCATAATGATATTCCATTTAGATTCGTACGCCTCAAGAAATAAGTTTGCACTAAGAAATTGAGCTAGGTCGACTCCAATGCTTTGTCTAGAAAATATAGTGAAATTTTGAGAGTGATAAATTTTAATAGACAAGTGCAAACAATTTGAAATTTGAATATGTGATAGGTGTCCATGCATAGATTATATATCCTGCACCATGAGTTGAGAAATGATAATGCGGTGAAATGTAGAGTGAATGAGTGAAACTGCTACTAAGTGCAATGCAAGAAAAGAACTATTTTTGGTTGATGCAAGATTGCTTTACAACCAGGGATTCTCCTGCATCAGACACCCAGGGTTGGAAGAAAAGTGAGTCCCTCACTTTCCAGGGCTAAGAGGAAAACCAAGATGGTCCACCTTAGCCTGAGATATCCATGATGAATCCTCTACTGGCCTGCCCTTCCACTTCATAAGGTATTCTTTATACTGCTTGCTCCTAGTGCTCCTTCTGGTTTTGGTATCCAAGATTTGCTCAACCTCCTCTAGTTCTTGATGTGGTAACTGCTCCTCCAAGTCGACTTCATCGTTACTGACACTTGAATCTCCTTCATGAAACTCATATATGTCTACATCATTAAATATAGGTGATATAGCCATTGTCTCTACTAATTCCACTTCATATGCATATCCATAACCAAATTTCCTCAGAATCTTACATGGTCCAAACTTCCTCATCTTCAACTTGTTGTAGGTGCCAACTAGAAATCTCTCTTTCCTCAAATATACCATCACTGCATCTCCAATAGAAAATTCCTTAGGTCTCTGGTGCTCACCTGCCTTCCTCTTATACTTGTTATTCATGTCCTCCAAATTTTCTTGGACCTATTTATGCAATGTGTCCATGAAATCTGCAAACTCTTCTACTTTTGCACTCCTTTTGTTCTCCATACTAAATTCTATTAACTCTGCAACACCTCTGGGACTTTCTCCTATCATGATCTGAAATGGTGTCTCCCCTGTGCTTTGGTTAACTAAATTATTGTAGGCAAAATCTGCTTGCGGTAGAATTATATCCCAATTGCTTGTCTTATCTCTAACCAAACATCTCAACAAGTTACCTAAGCTTCTATTTACCACTTCTATTTGTCCATCGATCTGTGGGTGATATGTTGAACTAAAATTCAGATCTTTCTTCATCTTCTTCCATAGTGTTCACCAAAAGTATCCAATGAATTTGGTGTCTCTGTCTGAAACTATACTCTTAGGTACTCCATGCAATCTCACAATCTCCTTGAAAAATAAGTTAGCCACATGCACAACATCATTGATCTTCTTACAAGGAATAAAATGTGTCATTTTAGAAATATGTCCACAACTACCATTATTGAACCATGTCCTCTCTATGTTCTCAGAAATCCCAATATGAAATCCATGCTCAAATATTCCCAAGGTCTCTCTAGTACTGTCAAAGGTTTATACAATCCCATATTTTGATTGCTCCCTTTTGCAACCTGACAAATCTTGCAATTCTGAACATACTTCCTTACATCCTTATAGATCTGCAGCCAAAAATAATGTTCACTCACCAAAGCTATTGTCTTATCCACTCTGAAATGTCCTTCTAACCTCCACTATTCTTTTCCCTAATCAAATTTTCTCTCATTGAACTCCTTGGAATGCACAACTAGTTTCCTTTGAACAACATACCTTCCTGAATGAAGTAGTCCAACCATTGGCTTCAGTTAGTTACAATGGGTTCCTTACATGCTTTCCATGCTTCACTGAAATCAACATCTTCTTCATACATATGCCTTAATTCATCAAATCCTAGTACTTCCACTCTCATCTCTATCAACAGATTCCTTCTCCTACTCAGTGCATCTGCAACTTTATTTTACTTGCCACTCTTATGCTTCAACACAAATGTGTAACTCTGCAAGAACTAAACCCATCTCATATGTCTCTGATTTAGCTTCCCTCGACTATTCAAATACTACAAGGCTTGATGATATGTATACAACACAAACTCCTTAGGTAGTAATTAATGTCTCCATTTCTTCAAAGCTTGAATTATGGCATAAAATTCTTGATCATAAATTGAATATCTTCTTTTGTTATCATTCAATTTCTCACTGAAATAGGCTATAGGTCTTCCTTGACTCAATATTGCTCCTATTGCATTTCCACTTGCATCAAAATCAACTTGAAATACTTTGTCAAAATTAGGTAGTGCTAAAATTGGCTTCTTTGTCACCTTTTGCTTCAACAGTTCAAAACTCTTTTGTGCTCTGGATGTCCACTTGAAATCCTTCTTGTCTCCTCTCATTATCTTTTTCATGGGATTACAAACACTACTGAAACTTCTGATAAACTTCCAGTAGAAATTGGCTAATCCATGAAATGATCTTACTTCTCCAATATTTACTAGTGTAGGCCAATCTAAGATTGCTTTTACTTTCTTTGGATCCATTTTTAGTCCTTCAGTAGAAATAAAAAATCCAAGATACACCAACTTTGTTTTCATGAAACTGCACTTCTTGATATTTATCAACAACTTCTCTTCCCTCAACTTCTATAGTACTTGCCTAAGGTGCAACAAATGTGCTTCTCTAGTTTTACTGAAAATCATAATATCATCCAAGTAAACAATGACAAACTTACCCAAGAATTTCTTCTATGCCTCATTCATCAATCTCATGAAAGTGCTTGGTGCATTGGTCAATCCGAAAGGCATCACTAACCACTCATATAATCCTCCATTTTTCTTAAATTTAGTCTTACATTCATCTCCTTCCCTAATCATGATCCAATGGTATCCACTCTTGAGATCAATCTTTGTGAAATACCTTACTCCACTCAAACATCCATAATGTCATCCATGCTTGGCAATGGGAATCAATACTTGATAGTGATCCTATTAATTGCTCTTGAATCTATACACATTCTCCACTCTCCATATTTCTTTGGTGCAAGCACAATAGGTACCTCACATGAGCTAGGTACCTCACATGGGCTCAAAATTTCTCTAATTAATCCTTTCTTCAACAGCTCATGTATTTTTCGGTTCAACTTTGCATTCTCTTATAATGTCATTCTATGTGTTGCTTTGTTTGGAAAACTGGCTCCCAGAATTATATCTATCTAGTGGTTGATGCTAAATCATACCTTTGGTAAACCATCTAGTACATTGTTTGAGATGATGTCTTTATACTCTATCAGCTCTGCAACTTCTCCACTCTCTCTAGTGGGATCCTCCCACTCTCTCTAGTGGGATCCTCTATTTCCGAGCCATTGCTTTTCTTCAAAATCAATGCAAAACACATGTTTTCATGCCTCAAACCATCAAGAAACTTTCTTACATCTACCAAACATAGTTTGGCAGTGCTACAAGCCTTACTCTTGTCTTCCTCTTCCAAATGCATCAACTTGATTCTTCTTCCATTTGATGTCACAGTGTAGGTATTTCTTCTTCCATCATCAACAACTTTCCTATCATATTGCTACGACCTTCATAATAGTAAATGACAAGTGTCCATAGGCATAACATCACACAACACTTCATCCCTATATGATCCAATATGAAATTTCACCAAACATTGCTCATTTACCAATACCTTATGTTCATCTTGAATCCATGTGATCCTATAAGGGTTTGGGTGTTTCAATCTCTTCAAATCCAACTTGGTTACCATCTCTAAAACTAAATTATCAGTACTACCACTATCAATGATAACTTTACATACCTTTCCTCGAGACTTGCATCTTGTTCTGAATAGACTTTTCCTTTGTGGTGGTTATTTAGTCACCTCTTCATGCATCAAAGCTCACCTCATCACCAATGATTCACCTTTCTCTAGCTTCCGAAGTGAATTCAGGGATTCAACAGGTTCTTCATCCACATATGTTGTTATTTTGGTATGGTCTAGCTTCTTTTCGGTATTCTCCTAATGACACTCAAAAGCTCTATGTCCTTCTCCACACTTGAAACAGGTTCCTTTGAATGGTATTCTCTCAGATCTTCCATCATTTCGGTATGAATTGTGACTCGCTCTATGTCCATGGTACGAATTGTTATTCTTCACCTCACTTTGGTAGGGTTTCACTTCCTTGTTCTACATTGTATAGGGTTTTCTTTCTTTGGTTTAGGATCCAATCTTCTAAAATCTTCCTTTTTCACTTCTCTATCGTTGTTCAAATTTCTTGCTTAGCTTCTCCTCTACCTTCAATGCCATTTGGTAAGCTTCTTCAACTAATGTCATTTTCACTAGGCTCAATTCTTCCTGAATGCTTGTTCTCAATCCAATATATCTCACAACCTTTTCTTTGCTCACTTCACTATGTCTGGTTCTTATTATTATCTTATAAAATTCTTCAGTGTATTCCTTCATAGTCAACTCCTTTTGTCTTAGATTTTGCAATCTTTTCAACAATTCCAATTAATAGTCAACTAGTATGAATTGATTCTTTAATTTTGTTACCATTATATCCTATTTGATGATTTGTTCCTTGCCTCTTTTGTTTATATCCAATTGGAATTCTTTCCACCATAATGCAGCATGACCTTTCAACTTTGTTTTTGCAAACCTAACTCTTTCTAGATCTTCAATTTCTTCATATTCAAAGTATTCATCCATTTCATTGATCCAATCAATCAATTCTTCTAGATTCAAATTTCTCACATAATTTTGAATGTCAACTCTAGGTATTTTTCCAATCTTTGAGATCACTTTCAACATTTTTTCCTGATCTAATTCCTTCTTCTTCACCTAGGGCTTCTGCAATTGCATTCGCATGATCTGCTTCATCATCACTCTCATCATTTTTCCTAGGGTTTAGGCCTCGCCTTCTATCTTCCTCAACAACATCTAATCGGACTCACATCTCGCACATCATTTCCAACATTTCATCCATTATTCCAGCAACATTCAGCATAGTAGGTACTCTCCTTGGCGGCATATCTCTCCTTGAAATGGTGCAACTACCTCAATTCAGCAATCTAGCTACACGGGTTTCAACTGCCTCACAATTAGCGATCTATTGAAAAAAATGTAGTCTGCCTCAAGTTAGTGATCTATTCACCACCAAGGATGCCTTCAAGACTCAAAAACTCACTCTGATACCACCTGATGTAGTCATGGTAAGAGGGTTCCAAAAGGAACAATCTGGATCGTGCAATAATAAGTCAACACAATAGAATTAACACAAAGAATTGATGCAAAAACAAGAATCTTCATTAACATAGAATGCTTACATGCAATATGGGCCACATGAGTGAGCATCTAGTCTCACAGGCCTTGCCTTAGAGGCTTACAAACATACAAATAGTTAGGAGGCCTTCTTACATGCCCCCAAAGGGTTGTTGCAAAAATAAGAACCTACGACTAAGAACTGAACTAAATGTTATTGGTTGATGATCAACTAACTTAATTCCCCCCTAAATGATTACAATGCTCACATATATATGCTTCTCAAGCTCCCAAATAGGTCCACATTGACCACAAGGGTTAATAACCCGATAAAAGATCAAACATGATGGTCAGCCCCAAAACATGAGTAGATAACTCCACGCGAGAAGATGTAACTTGTGAATCTCTAAGATAGGTCCCAATGAACCCAAGATGCCATAATGATATTCCATTTAGATCCACATGCCTCAGGAAATAGGTTTACAATAAGAAATTGAGCCAGGTCAACCCCAATGCTCTGTCTATAAAGTATAATGAAATTTTGAGAGCGACAACTTTTAATAGACAAGTGCAAATGATTTGAAATCTAGATATGTGATAGGTTTCCATGTAGATATGTTATATCCTACGCCACGAGTTGAGAAATGATAATGCAGTGAAATGAGGAGTGAATGAGTGAAACTACTATTGAGTGCAATGTAAGAAAATAATTGTTTTTGGTTGATGCAAGATTTCTTTACAAACAAGGATGCTCTTGCATCAGATTACAAAGCCTATCAATGTTGTTTATAAGGAATTTCATATTGGGAAGCAAGCTAAAAGGAGCTTCCAAGTCAATGTTCGCAACACAAGGGAAGAAAACTGAGAGGGGGGGTGAATCAGTTGTCACATAATTTCAAAATTATTCAACTTATTAACCTTATTCTCAGATATGATCAATAATCATGAAAGCATAAATCAATAACACATCAGAAACACACATAACACCAAAAAATTACGTGGAAACCCTATTAGGGGAAAAACCACATTGAAGGTCAGTCCACAAGATTATACCTTGTTAAAAGTATAAGGAAATATAAATGGGGAATGCACATGCATTCAATTGCACTACCTAGAGCTCACTACTCAATTACAAAAGTAAGACACACTATCTTATAGAAAGAATTGGATTGCATCCACAAGATTTGAACTGAGAAAAATAGCATATGCTAATGCCTAGTTACAGTTCTAGTTAAGCACATGAACACTTCTTCACTCTTCTTCACACTCTGCTCTACCTTCAAAATATTTAGAACATTATTCATGCACACCAAACATTCAAATGGTATAAACAATCGCTTATATATATCCACAACAAGAAATTACATCACTACATGTCAGTTGCAATAAAATAATAAAATGAATACAAATTGTCGGCCTAAAACATTAAAGATTATTAATGTGAATCAACCAAGTTAGCCACAACATAGTGAAGACCCAAAATAAAATTCTCAAACATGAACCACCTTCAAGAATTAATCCTCGAAGATCCACAACATGCTACAACACCCTGTCAGTCAAGAACATGAAAAAACATGAACACACAAGAGAAAATATTGAATCGCAAGCACAACGATCAATGCAGACGTGCAACACTGATAGAGAATTATCTAGAGACATCCACAAACATCATGAAACACCAGAGAAGCATTTGCAGTAATTGAACTTACTAAAATCAAATCATCTTCATTTAGGAACACCAACTGAAGCAACAAAAAAACTGTCGGAATGCAAATCTTCATAACACGATCAAATCTTCACAAGGATCTCTGAAACTTAACGTGAATAAACTATATATACTAAAAAAAAAACCCTTGAATCCACAACCTTTGATCATCAATGTACTAAGCTAACCAACCGACTGAACTTCACTTCACCATAAACAACCTGTAACTTATTTCATTACAATTTTCTCAATATCCTCAACATATACATCTTCTAAGACATTAATTCCAATAGTGTTGACATCAATGACAACCACATATCAACAACACAACCACAACATCCAACAATCTCCCCCTTTGGCATTGATGGAAACACATGATGTGAAAAACACCATCAATGCAGCTATCTTCAGCACTTACTCCCCCTTAGGTTCTGACTCTTTCTTTTGTAGAACTCTTCTCCTCCTATGACTCTTCTCCTCGGATAGTTCACATTTTTTCACATGACTCTTCTCCCCCTTTGACATCAATGGAAAAGATCTCTTTTCTCCACAAAAGCTTTGAACCACATATCTAAACATTTGACTACTCCCCCTGAGTAGCAGCCACCATAACATCAATTTGGATCAAGATATGACTATGAAATGCACGGATTGATGCAAGTCAATGCATATTAGTTTTGATTAGGAGAGGTAATCACCCCTAGCTTCCCTCTAAGATACTCAAAAGTATCCTTAGGCAACGACTTTGTAAAGATGTCTGCAATTTGTTCCTTGGTAGGCACATACTCCAATCTGACTTCCTTTTCACTCATCTTCTCTCTCAAAAAGTGAAACTTGATAGATATATGCCTGGTTGAATGCATCACCAGATTCTTAGAAATGTTAATTGCACTTGAATTATCATAGAATATAGAAATGGGCTCATTATACACAACTCTGATACCTTTCAACATCTACTTCATCCACAATAATTGAGTACAATTGTTAGCAACAGCAATGTATTTTGCCTCTGTAGTAGATAAAGAAATGGCATTATGCTTCTTACCCAAGAAAAATGCACCACCACTAGTACTCTTTTTGTCATCCACATCACCTGTCCAATAAACATCAGTAAAAGCACTCAAGGTAAGATCATCATCTTTAGGATACCACAACCCAAAATCAACTGTCTCCTTCAAGTATCTGAAAATCCTCTTCACAATAGTTACATGAGATTCCTTAGGATCGACTTGAAATCTTACAAAAAATTCATACAACATTCATGATATCTAGTTTAGTTTGAGTCAAATAAAGCAATCCACCAATCATTGATTTGTATCTAGTCTAATTTTATTTTGGAGAATCATCATCTTGTGTCAACTTGCATCTGGTTCCCATAGGTGTACCAACTAGCTTTGAATCTTCCATACCAAACTTATTTAGCAATTCTTTCACATACTTGCACTGAGATATGAAGATCCCTTTATCTCACTGAGCAATTTGCAATCCCAAAAAGAATTTCATCTCACCAATCATAGACATCTCAAATTCATTTTGCATCTCATCAACAAACTTCATGCATAAACTATCATCTCCTCCAAAAATGATATCATCAACAAAGACTTCAACAATCAAATCTTTATCATGATCAATCTTGAAATACAGATTACTATCAACAATACCTTTATTGAATCCAAGCTTCAACAAATACTTGTCCAATCTAGCATATCATGCTCTTGGGGCTTGCTTAAGTCCATGCAATGCTTTCTTCAGCCGACAAACCATATCTCCCTGATCAGTCAATTGAAATCCATTAGGTTGTTCAGCATACAACTCTTCTTCTAGTTCACCATTTATAAATGTTGACTTGACATCCATCTGATAAACCTTGTAATTTTTGTAAGAAACATAAGCAAGAAATAATCTCACAGCTTCAATCCTAGCAACAGGGGAAAAAGTTTCTTCAAAGTCAATTCCTTCCATCTGGGAATATCCTTTACACACCAATCTTGCTTTGTTTCTAACAACTTCACCTTGCTCATTCAACTTGTTTCTAAAGACCCATTTAGTTCCAATTACATTTTTTTCCTTAGGTCTAGGAACAAGAATCCATGTATTATTCCTCTTTCATTGCTTCCACCCAATTTTCATCTTTGCATGCTTCATTCACACTATTAGGCTCAGTCTTTGAAATCAGACAGTATTCTTCTACAATTTTTCTCCTAGTATGAACACCTTTGTTCTTATCACCTATAATCTGATCTTCTGAATGATTTAGTCTTACATACCTTGGAGTCTTATGATGTTCTTGAACTTCTAGCTCTTGTGATCTCTCTTTTTCACTTTCACTAGTTCCTTCCTCTTCATTTACTTGATTCACCAGAATTATTTGAACTTGATTTTGAGTCTGAACTTGCTTTCCTGTGACTGAACTGTTATTCTAATCATCTTAATCATATCCATAGGTTCTAGATGGTCTAGCTATGTCTTCATCAACCTTGACATTTGCACTTTCAACTACTTTCCTCAATCTCTTGTTGTAGCACTGGTAGGCCTTACTCTTAGTAGAATAACCAAGAAAGATTCCTTCATCACCCCGAGCATCAAACTTTCCTATATCTTCATCTCTTCTAATATAGCATTTACTCCCAAAGATTTTAAAATATCTAATAGTAGGCTTATGACCAATCCATAGCTCAAAAGGGGTCTTACCAATATCACCTTTGACTTGTACCCGATTGAGGATGTAAATAGCAGTACTCATAGCTTCTCTCCAATAGATATGAGGAACATTTCCTTCTAGCATCATAGTCCTAGCAGCATCTTGAACTATCTTGTTCTTCCTTTCCACAACTCCATTTTGCTGAGGGGTTCACGAGGCAGATAATTGTCTCTTTATCTCATGCACTTCACAAAAAGAATTAAACTCATGGGAAGTGAATTCACCACCTCTATCTGATCTCAAACATTTAATCTTCAGACCTGTCTCTATCTCAACCATAGCCTTAAAAATCTTGAATTTCTCTAGAGCTTTAGATTTCTCCCTTAAGAAAGTAATGCACATCAATCTAGAATAATCATCAATAAGTAACATGAAGTACTTGTCTCCTTGTAAGCTTCTGACTCTAGAAGGACCGCACAAATCGGTATGAACAAGATCCAACACTTCATTTGAACAATGATGTTTACTCCAAAATGAGATTCTAGTTTGCTTCCCTAACTGACATTCCTTGCATATAGTATTAGTAGGCTTTACCAACTTAGGAAGATCTCTCACTGCCTGATTAGAACTTATCTTGATAATATTGTCAAAGTTTACATGACACATTCTCCTATACCACAACCAAATTTCATCAACTTGAGCAATCAGACAACTTTTACTAGCAGCATTCAGGTGAAAGATGTTACCTTTTGTTTTTGTACCTAAAGCAATCACATTTCTATAACTCCCCAATATTCTACACTTTCCATTCTTCAATTGAAGATTGTATCCCTTGTCAACCATTTGTTTGAAACTTAAGAGGTTATGCTTCAAACCTTCCATATAAAGAACACCATCAGTATTATTCTTATTGATCCAAGTGGATCTACAGATGCTGAAATTTTAAATATTCCTAAAGTCCCCAAAAGTGGCACCATTTCGAAGTGTTCGGCAAACCGGTCTCAACGCAATTTGAACCAACAAAATCTGAGCCGGTACGTGTGAGATATCGCCAGTCAAAGGTCAGTCAAAGGTTGGTCAACTTAGGTACTAGGGACGAGAAAAAGGGTAAAAAATTCATCATCGCCAAATTGATCAAAGTAAATGTCATCGCGAAGAGCTCATCGAGAGCTTTCTAACGGCATTCGTTTTGCACAAATTGGAGCTCGTATGTGCGAGTTATAGTCTGTCAAAGTTTGCAGTTGACCAAGTTGACTAGAGGGTATAGTGATGATGTCAACATGTTGACATGGTAGGGGTGGTACTGCACAGAGCTGAGGTGGACCAATCATCATATGACACGTGGGAATCTGTGGATGAATTAAAAAGTTCCACGTGGCACATCGTTGGGTGCCACGTGGCACCTTGGGACACGTCACCAAGCGTCCAATCAGCGCATCATCAATGTATACGTGGCAGCCACGTCACTTAGGGTCCACGTTATCTGGGCTTGTTTGTTCAATGCCAGAAAGGAGGTTGGGCGAGTCGAACTCATGACCTCCCCCCAGCGAACACACCGCTGAACCATTGAGGCACTGCACTTATCGACATTTATGGAGGAGAGCCTTATAATTTTAGCAAAGGTTTTGGCGGATTTTGTGGGGGAGGTGGTTTAAACCGGCAACCCCTCACTTCCTAAAAATATTTCCCACCGTTAGACCATAGTATGGCTTTGAATATGTTACAGAGATAATTTAGATTTATTAACTACCAAAAAGCTGAATACCCTTAATTTTAACATTATAAGCCACACATTTAAAATATAATTCCCCTAAACTATTAAGGAAGATTTAAATAATCTTCTAAAGCCCTGGGATGCTAAAAATTAAGGGCTATAATAATATTTAAATTTTATAAGGGGATTTTTGATGATTTTTATTTGTAAATAAGGAAGATATTTGAAAATCTTACCTTATATGGGTGATATGTGGGATTTGTAAAAATCAAGTGGTTATTTCCCAATTTTGGTAAAACTCTTGTATAAAAAGGGGGGTGTATTGGGTTTAGGAGCAACGAATTCTTCTTGAAACCAAGTAATCTCGGGAGGAGATTTTTGTAACTTGGTGAAGAATTTGCATAGGTTGTAGTAGCCTCTTTTGTAAAAGCTTTGTGAAGCTTCTTTTGTTCTTCTGTAAGAACTTCTTGCCGACGTGGGAACTATAGTCATAGGTGGAGTTACTTTTTGGAGGCCTCTTGTAAGGCGAAAGCTGATTCCTTTTTGTAACCTGTGAAGATTCCAAGTCTTGAAGGCAATCTATTGATTCATCTTTCTAGCGAATCAGGAGACGTAGCCGATTTCGGTGAACTCCATTATCACCTCGGTTGTAATATTTTTCTTTGTGATTTGTTGCAATTGTTTATTTGAGCTTAGTAGATTAGAGATTTGGATTTACATGTTGGGTTCAAATCAATAATTAAATAAAAAAGACTTACAATAGTCAATCTAACATCAGGATCTTTAACGAGCAAGTGCTCGATTCGTTTACGGATCACTTACCATCAAGAGAAATGGATCCTCTACCATGGATTACACCTACTTTTTCATCACCAAATATTACAACACCACCATCATACTTTTTCAAGCTCACAAACTTACTTTTATCACCTGTCATGTGATGAGAGCATCCACTGTCAATCACCCATTCATCTTTCTCTTCTACTTGAGTAGCTAGGGATTTCTCCACATTAAAGAAACTAACAAATTCAATAGGAGTTGGATCATTTTCCTTGATAGCAATAAATACCCATTCATCCTCACTTGCATTCCCTTTATCAGATTCATCATCTATCACACCTTCACCAGCAGAATAATAACACTTTGTTTGAAATCTAGGCTTATTATGTCTTGGCTTAGGGACTCTTTTCGGACACCTTGATGCAAAATGACCTATCTTATTGCAAGACAAATATTTAATAGGAAATTTTCCTTTATACTTACCTTCTCCTCTGGCTTCTCTCTTGACAATAAGTGCTTCAAGCTCCTCTAGCTTTCTCTCTTCTTCAATCTCTCTCATTTCCTCATACTTGAATACCTTTCTAGAAGAACTTTCTCCCGGATCATATCTTTGTTTATCTCTCCCAGAAGTAGTAGCTTTGAATGCAGGTTTTATCTTAGGAAGAGCATCACCAAACTCTCTCAACTCAAAAGTAGTAAGCTTACCAATCAATATGTCTCTAGTTACATTTGTTACAGTCTGGAGCTCTTCAATAGTAGTAGCTTTGACTTTGTATGCAGTAGGTAAGGATCTAAGCACTTTAGCAACAATCTCTAATTATTCCAACTGTACACCAACACATCTAATACCACACACAAGTTCATTCACTCTTTGCATGAAAGTATTAATGTTCTCATCATCACCCATTGCCAACATTTCATATTTCCCTTTCAGACTTTGTAACTTAGCAATCTTCACATTAGCATTACCTTCATACAAAGTTTCCAACTTTTTCCAAATCTCATAAGCAGTCTTCAGATCCATAACATTTGTCATCTCAGAATCAGTCAAAGCACTCAACAATGCTTCCTTAGCCCTAATATTGTACTCAACATCCCTAATCTCAGTAGTAGTAGTAGGACCATTTTGAGGAATAACATACCTATTGCTTGTAATGCTCTAGTAGGGTTCACCAATGCATCTCAGATGGAACTTCATTTGAGTCTTCCATAGAGAATAATTTGTTCCATCAAATCTCAGACTATCCTTCTTGTATGTCACCATCCCAGATCACCTCAAGTTGTTAAACTTCTTCTAAGTAACCTGCTCTGATACCAATTGTTGGCAACGCAAGGGCAGACAATTGAGAGGGGGAGGTGAATTAGTTGTCACAGAATTTCAAACTTATTCAACTTATTAACCTTATTCTCAGATCTAATCAATAACCATGAAAGCATAAATCAACAACACATCATAAACACACATAACACCAAAAAATTTACGTGGAAACCCTATTAGGGGAAAAACCAGGGTGGAGGTCAGTCCATAAGATTATACCCTGTTAAAAGTATAAGGAAATATAAATGGGGAATGCACATGCATTTAGGCACACTACCTAGAGCTCATTGCTCAATTACAAAAGAAAGACACACTATCTTACAAAAAGAATTGGATTACATCCACAAGATTTGAATTGAGAAAAATAGCATATGCTAATGCCTTATTACAATTTTGGTTAAGCACATGAACACTTATTCACTCTTCTTCACTCTTCTTCACACTCTGCTCTGCCTTAGAAATGTTTAGAACATTATTCGCGCACACCATACATTCAAATGGTATAAACAATCGCTTATATATATCTGCAACAAGAAATTACATCGCTACATGTCAGCCTTAATAAATAATAAAATGAATACAAACTGTCGGCCCAAAACATTAAAGATTATTAATATGAATCAACCAAGGTCGGCCACAACATACTGAAGACCCAAAATAAAATTCTCAAACATGAACCACCTTCAAAAATCAATCCTCGAAGATCCACAACACGCTACAACACCTTGTCAGCCAAGAACATGAAAAAACATGAACACGCAAGAGAAAATCTCAAATTGCAAGCACAACGATCAATGCAGACGTGCAACACAGATAGAGCATGATCTAGAAACATCCACAAACATCATGAAACACCAGAGAAGCATCCACAGTAACTGAACAAGCATCCACAGTAACCAAACTTACTAAAATCAAATCATCTTCATTCAGGAACACCAACTGAAGCAATAGAAAAACTGTCAAAATACAAATCTTCAGAACACGATCAAATCTTCACGCGGATCTCTGAAACTTAACATGGATAAACTAGATATACTCAAAAATAAACCCTTTAATCCACAACCTTTGATCATCAATGTACTAATCTAACCAACCAACTTCACTTCACTTCACCATAGACAACCTGCAACTTATTTCATTACAATTTTCTCAATATCCTCAACATATACAACTTATAATACATTAATGCCAATAGTGTTGACATCAATGACAACCACATATCAGCAACATGACCACAACATCCAACATTCAAAGAACAATCTACTACCGTACCTTTGGATTTGGTGCATACAGACCTTTGTGGACCTACAAGAAAAGTTTTCAAGGTGATAGGTATTTCATGTTGTTGATTGATGATTATTCTAGAATGATTTGGATTACTTTTCTCAAAGAAAAATCAAAAGCTTTAGATAATTTTAAGGCATTCAAAGCTATGTTTGAGAATGAAATGGATGTGAAAATAAAATGTTTGAGATTTGATAGAGGTGGAGAGTTCACCTCCAATGATTTAATAGTTTTTGTGAGGTTCAAGGAATAAAGAGGAATTTTTCATTTCCTAGGACTCCTCAGCAAAATGGAGTGGTTAAAAGGAAGAATACAACTATTTAGGAAGCAACAAGAACAATGATGAAGGAAGCAAACCTACTAAAAGTCTACTGGAGAGAAGTAATTCATACTGCAATCTACATACATAAAAGAGTACAAGCAAGGACAAATAGTTCAAAGACTCCCTATGAGTTATGGTATGGAAGGACTCCTACTGTCAAATATTTCAATGCTTGGAAAAAAATGCTATATCAAAAGAAATGAAGAAAACTTAGGAAAGTTTTATGCTAGATCTGATGAAGGAATCTTCCTTGGATATTCTACAAAAAGAAAAGTTTACCAATGCTAAAACAAGAGGCTAAAAAGGATTGTTGAAAGTGCAAGTGTCAAGGTGGATGAAGACTTACATAAAATCTCAGTACTGATAGATGGATATGAATCAGATGAGTCCTCTTATAGAGAAGAAGAAAAGAAAGATGATGGTAAGGAAAAATAAGTGCATATTGAAGAGGAAGATGCTCTAAAAAGGATCCCTAAAACCCTTAAGTATGTGCAGAAGAATCATTCAGAAGATTAGATCATTGGAGAAAAAATAAAAGGTGTATTGACAAGAAGGAAGGGTGCTATGATAGAAGAACAAGTAAACTTATGTTTACTGTCCAAAGTTGAACCTAAAAAAAATGATTGAGGCATGCAAAGATGAATTTTGGATCAAGGATATGGAAGAAGAATTGATGTAGATTGAGAAGAATTGGACTTGGGAACTTGTCCCAAGATGAGTGAACAAGAATGTGATTGGAACTAAGTGGGTGTTTTGGAATAAAGTAAATGAGAGTGGAGAAGTAGTAAGAAAGAAGGCAAGACTTGTGTGTAAAGGCTACTCACAAGTAGAAGGAAAAGACTTTGAAGAGACATTTGCTCTGGTGGCAAGGATGAAAGCTATTAGAATGGTTTTGGCTTTTCCAACACACAAAGATTTCAAATTTATCAGATGCATGTAAATTTTTCATTCTTGAATGGTGAATTATAAGAAGTTTACATTGAACAACTAGAAATATTTTAGTTATTAGATAATCCTAATATGGTATGTATATTGAAGAAGGCATTATATAAACTCAAGCAAGCTCCCAGAGCTTGGTATGCAAGATTGGATAAGTACTTGTTGCAGTAGGGATTCAATAAAGGTACCACATATAGTAATCTTTACATTAAGGTTGAGAAAGATCAAATCTTGATTGTGGTTGTGTATGTTAATGACATAATCTTTGGAGGTAATGAAGTGATGTGCAAGAGATTTGCAAAAGAGATGCATAAAGAGTTTGAGATGTCTATGTTTGGGGAGATGAATTTCTTACTTGGATTTCAAATCAATCAAACAAAGAAAGGGATATTCATTTCACAATCAAAGTATGTCAAGGAAATGTTAAAGAAGTTTGCGATGAAATACTCTAAACCGGTATGCACCCCTATGGTTATTGGTTGCAAGTTGAGTAAGAATGATGAATCTCCTAAGGCTGATCAAAGCAAGTATAGATCAATGATTGGAGGATTGCTATATCTAACTACTACTAGATCAGATATCATGCATGTAGTTTGTCTTGTGGCTAGATTTAAATAAGATCTTAGAGATTCGCATGTGGCAGTAGTGAAGAGAATATTCAGATACTTGAAGGGAACTCCGGAACATGGCTTGTGGTATCCAAAGGATATTGATTTCTCTCTAAGTGCTTATACAAATGCAGATTGGGAAGGTTGTGTGGATGAAAGGAAAAGTACAAGTGGTGGTGCATTATTTCTTGGAAATAGGTTGGTGTCTTGGCTAAGCAAGAAGCAAGATTTAGTGTCATTATCTATTGCAGAGGCAGAATACATTGTTGCAACATCATGTTGCACACAAGTGTTGTGGATGAAGCAAACTTTGAAGGATATCAGAGTGGTATATGATGGAACTATTTCTATCTTTTGTGATAATACAAGTGCTATTAATATTTCAAAGAATCTGGTAATGCATTCAAGGACAAAGCATATTTCAATCCGGTATCACTTCTTGAGAGACAAAGTTGTAGAGAATGAGGTGAAGTTGGAATATGTGCCCACTAAAGATAAAGTTGCAGTTATTTTCACTAAGGATCTTCCTAAGGATACTTTTGAGTATCTTCAGGAGAAGTTGGGGGTTATTTTCCCTCCTTCCTTCAACTAGATGTGTAAGGATATGCATCAATCTAGTGGATCTCAAGATTCATTCCTTGTTTTGGACTGATGTTGGTGGCTACCTCTCAGGGGGAGTATGTAGTAGCATTGTTGGTTGTTGCAGTTAGGGGGAGTAAGTGTTGTCATTGAATGGTATAGGTGTTTTCCTTTGTCAGTTGTGTCAAAGGATATGAGCATTAGTTGTTGGTTGGTGCAGTATGTTGTGTACTCCTAAGGGGGAGTGTGCATAAAAATGTGTAAAGAAAATAGAGTGTAGTAAAAGAAAAGGAAGTTGTAGAGTAGTGGTAAATAGGCATAAGTGTGCTTGACGTCAAAAGGAGAGAGATAAAGTGTGTCACACTTTGTCATTGATGTCAAAGGGGGAGAGATTTAACTAAAAAACCTTATGAAGTAAGGAAGACAGAAGTCCTGTGAAAAAGAAAGTGTTGAAAAGTATGTGCTTGTGTAAGGGGGAGCAGTGTGCATTGTGGTGCTATATACGAGTTGGTGATCAGAGTTGTTATTGTTTTTGTTGTTGATGGTTTTTACATTTGTTTCCATCAATGACAAAGGGGGATATTGTTGGTAGTTTGTGTTGTCATTGATGTCAACATATCTTTGTTGTTTCATTGATGTCAACAGGTCTATGGGGAGATTGTTGGAAATCTATGATGATGCTTTGATTAGTTGCATTATGTTGTCATTAGTAGTATCACTGATGTCAACCTCTAGTGTTTCTTTGATGAGCATGTGTTGGTGATGTTCAACCTCTTGTTTGGTTGAGATTTTTTAGAAGTGTTCTAGATGATGAGAATGTTCTTGTGGTGCTTGGTTTCCAAGTGTTTTTGAGAAAATTTGAATAAACGAGGAAACAATATGGTGAAGAGTGTTCAGTATGACAAAGTGTTGTTTAGTGTTTTTTTTCGCATTTCTTCATGGTTTTAGATTTGATTGTTTTGTTATGATATGTTGATTATAGGTGTTTAGTGGTGTTATATCTAGAGCTTCAGGTTCTGGATCATTGTGCAAAGAAATTTGTGTTTAGCAGTGTGTGAATTGGATAAGCAGTGTTGTCCGGGAGAAATGGTTTTTCTTTTCATTTCTCCTTAATTTGGTTTCTGGTCTTATAGATCTAGAAGTGTGCTTATATTGCTCGCATCTATCTCCAGTCTAAGTTGTTTGTGTTTTGGTGCTTCGCAAGGTTGGATTCAGGTGTTGCAATGTGTGGAAGGTTAGCTAGTTGTGCAGAATGAATATGTTATTTTAGTGTATGATGTTGTGAAGGAGTTGTTGGATTTCAAGATGGTGATAGAATATTTTTTATTGTGTTTAAGTGTTGTGTGTGGTCTGCAAGTCGTCTTTGGATCAAAGGAAGCGTGTACTTAATTGTTCAAGGGTGTTAACACAGGTTCAACCAACCTTGGGTGTATACACTAATTATGTATATTCTTCAGTTTTTTTGAAAGTGTGGTGTGGCGTGCATGTGTGTATTTTGGTTTGAGTTAGGTGTGTTGTGGTCTACCTTCATTCCTCTCCACCATGGGAATATTTTGGTGCCAAACTAATTTGAATTTGCACATTTGAGGTGCATAGTTGACCTTGTGAATTATTTTCAAGGTTGAGGATGTTATATATGTGTTAAGTTGATGGAGGAAAAGTGTATGAAGTGTGTGTGATGTGAAGTGTGAAAGTGTGAAGTGCAGTATGAGCCTTAATGAATAATACTACTGGAAGCAGTGAGCAGAATGTGTCTACATTCTATAAATAGAGAGTGAATGTTCTGGTGAAGCAATGGTAGAACTTTTTTGTTGCTTTGAGATGGATTTCTCATTGTAACAATCTTCTTTCTTCTTCTTTCTATTTTGGCAGTGAGCCCTTCTTTTCTTTTGGGCAATGAGCCCTTCGACAGTGAGCCTATTATATTTGGTGTTGCAATTACTTTATATTGTGAGCTAATCCTCACCATGTTTTTTCCCTTATCCGGTGTTCTCATGTGTTTGGATGTGTTTGCATTATTGTTTCTCATGTTTACATTCAAAAAATGCATGATAAAGGTTTGATGGTTGTTAAGGGTTTAAGGACTAATATAGATCTAAATGTTAATGAGGGTTTTGATGTTTTAATGTACAATTGATTCACCCCCTCTCAGTTGTCTTATGCATTCAACACATACGTCTATGAATCCTCTAGGCTACATTACACTAAGTCAGTCTCTTAAGAGACCTAAGATAAAATATTTCCTACCTATTCACACAATCTGTGGTACCTACAAAGGTCTTGTTTGCACCTACATGTGTATGTTGAGTCCCTCTACACTACCATTTCTCAAAATTTTCAACTCTAGACCATTTGAACATACCAAAAATAAATCAATTCTTACAAAATTTGTTATTTGAGAATAATGGATATGTGCCAACAGGATTTTTTATTCTTCCACACCTTGTGGGACCAAACTGACTATGCTAACACATCATGGTGGATAGGTGAATGATACTAGAGGCCTTAATTCATTCTATAGGTATTTAGATCCATCCAAGATACATTTCACCATAAAACTTGAGAGGACAACAATCAACAATTGATGATATCATGTCTATAACCTACCCAAGAATGCAACTATGAATGCCAAATATTGTTGAGAGGGCTCATTAAAACCCTACAAAACTCCTAGAGGTTGATAAAATGAAATAAACTATATATTTATGGATTCATGACCAATATAGGGCTCTTATAAATAGGTGAAATAGGGCTTTCCACTTATCTATTGGGTGTCCTAAACCACTTTATGCAACTTGATCACCATTCTCATCTAGGTTATCAATGTCCTAGATGGTTTTTCATGAGATCATTATGCCTCCTTCCCATGATGAATATTATTAGCTTCAAGAAGATAAAAGGGTTCTTAATTTATTTGTTTGAATTAAGTTTACATATATTAAAGATTAATTTATTTAAATTAACTCATATTGCCTAATACATGTTTCCTATACACTCATTGTACACATCAAACCACATAAAAATATGATATCATCATATAGAAATAATAAATAGGACATATTCTATAAGTATAATGTACAATTTAATATACATAATGTTATGATAATGCTACGTAGTGTATACATTATGTAATAAATACAATGAATGTTTAAAAAAATCTATATAGGCATATAATATTATACATAATTGCTAAAACAAATATGTATGTAAAATAAATCCATATAGGCATACAACAAAATATCATAATTTTTCAATCCTATGCATTGAGATGGGAGAGTTGATGACTCTTTTCATATTGGGAAGATGGAGAGGCAACCAATGTCTATTGATTTCAAACCCACTGATTGGACCTCTATTCTATTTTTTATGATTTCCACCTATTAATACAATAAAAATATATAAAAATTAATATAAAAATATGTGAATATATAATAAAATATGTGAATATTCACTTACGGTAAGATGATAATCTACCTCAATCATTCTCTACTTATCTTCATCCATTTGAGGGGTAGGTGTACAAACTAGAGTTCTAAAAACTTTGATAGAAATGAAGAAAAATATTATACTAAAGATGAATATTATTTAAAATTGCACTAAATAATAGGGATAAAACAAAAAATATAAAATGAAATATACATTATTGGCTCATACCTTTGTCAAAGGAATCAAAGATAAAATTTGATGCAGAAATTCCCACCTCTCTATTATGCCATGAATATTAGGAGGGGTTTGAACTGATATCATCAACTAAAAATAGACCAATGTTATTTGACTAAAATCTACCTAACATTATTTACAAACATATGATTAAAAATTGTATAACTTACCGTAGTGAAACTTGACATACAACCACTACTACTAATGAGTGATGATGTTGAAGGTATAACATCTACTTGGTCATTCATCAAATATAATTTTTAAGATTACTATTGATATATGCCAAAATAATTTAAATGTAGTATATTTATTATTTTATTACAAATTACATATGTGTGGACTCGACATGGCTACATAATCAGCATTTGAAGGGCTGATATATGTAGGATGAATGCTCTAACCCTATAATTTCATTATATATAATTCCTTAGATCAGTTTTCATTCATAAGAGATTAATATTATAAATCTTATATTTCAAAAGAAAATGTAATAAATTGCATAACCTTATTGGAAATTACCTATTGATCAATGTCAAAGGTGTTATCAAGCAACTCATCTATCAACATGATAAATTATCTAATATTGGTGTGTCCTCTTGTGGCCTTGTATACCATACTCTTGGAACTATACACTATCCTCTATAATGTGTGTCCTCATCATCTTCTAACCCATAATCCCAGACAAATCCATAATTACACCAAAGGTGAGGTGAGCGTTGATGCTTGAAATTCTCACCATCAACACCTTGTGACAATGGCCTACTATGTTATATTAAGGTCTATGTAAGGGAAGTAATTGACTATAAAGTCTCTATCTCAACACTTTCCTTCATAGTGGAAGGGACCATCACATTCTAAATGTCTGATCTACCTAGGAGTCTAGGTACATGGTCCTAGGCATGACATGTCCCCTCCCTATCCTATGCAAATATTTTTCCTTTGCCTTGAAAATATCACATATTAAAATGTTAAGATCTCATTAAGGACAAAATCACAATAGAGTTTCCCCAAAAATAGTATGGGACCTCATTACTGATGAATGAGGAATGGTCAAAAACCATCCATCACCTAGCCCAAAAATTATATTATTCCTTGGTGTTGACACCAATGAATTGGGAATCTCTTGTAGCTTTTTTCAAGGGTACATTGGTTCTTAGATCAATAAAAAATGCACACAAATTGGATTTTAAAATGTTTTACTCTTTTACTTGTTTATATGATGATTTTGTAGTGTAGAATTGGTATGTGTTCTCCCTATGATTGGACCATATGTTTATTTTCCCACTAATGGAATCTATATAAGAAATGATAGATTTCGATGATGATGCAAGGGCCCTTTGATGTGAATTAGTTGCATTATAATTTTTCAATATATCAATCAATGTTTGGAGTTTTTTTTTTTTTCAATTTCGCCTAATAAATTTTCTTGTGTGCCGCAAGGTCTAGGGATAGATGGAGGAGTTTCATGAGGGTTAGGCTCTACTTGCTCTTCGATAAAAATTCCCTCCACAATTTAGGGAATTAGTGTTTGGGGGTGTTGAAGGATTTTTAATTCCTATTTTTTCTTTAAAATGAATCAAAACCAATATAAACAAATTATATATTAAACCTCTCAAAAACTTACCTCCTTGACCTCATGGACATCAAGTTGTTATTTTTCTAGCTTGCGTCCACTCAGAGATCTCACAAATGTGTTTGTGCTTTTCTTCACTCATGTTAGGGCTTCCAAATGGGGTTGGGCTCAAATGATCTTGACCTCCACTCTTTTTTTAAAAAATTTAATAGTAAAAAGCATGAGCACATTACAATATCCTCCCATATTATTGTTCCCATGGACCACAAAGTAGTTGCCACATTTTGGTCACCCATCTTTGTGCGCATGCCCTAATGTCAAAATTTAGGCCTAAAGAAGCCAATTTTGTTTTGGAAACCTTAGCTTGCATGTGGGTCACCCATTTACCAAGGGGTGACCTTGTTGCTAAAGGAGAAACCTAGGTCCAGGTCACCCTATTTACTAGAGGCAACCCAAGTTCACATATAGGTGACATGGATTGCAAATATAGGTGACCTTAGAGTCTAGAAAGGGGTGACCCTTGGGCAACAAGCACTTTTGACAATTTTTGGAACTTTTCTTAAAGTAAGTTTTTTCCTAGGTGTCTACCTTGCTTTCTAATGTCTAAATGTTTGTATGGTACCTTGTGTAATTTAGGATTTATTGAACTTTTTATGTTAGGATTCATGCCTAGTGTTTGGATGGCTAGCCTATAGTGTGTCAAGAAAGACATCAAGTTCTTGTTTGCCTCCAGCTTGTATGTGCATGTTGAATGCTAATCTCACATCTTCATTGATGTGTGTTTGTGTTGGTTTGAGTTGGTGATGTCATTCTCTCATCTTGTTGTTCGCGCTCCAATTGATGGAGATCATGATCTTAGGCTTGATCATTAGAGATAGAGAAATTTATACCTCCCCATAATGTTGTCATGATGATGTTGATCCATGATTGAGTAAGTCTTCTACTTGTGTTGTCATGCTTAATGCATTAGAGTTGCATGTCTGATGTGTTATCTCATGACACCTTGTGTGTGTAGGTGTGCAATGTGACATATTGATGTCATATTTGTATAATAAAAAATGATTATCCACTAATGTCTTGGGAAAAATCTTGGAGCATTACATTGAAAAAAAAGAATATGAGGAAACCTTTTTGGAAGAGGATGAATACTTATATATTTATATATCTATATATTATATTTTCATTTGATCCTTTTGTATATATTATTATGCCTTGGGCCTTCTAATCATGCCTTGTTTGTTATGTTTTTCCTATTTTATTTCACCTTCTATATTATGATTTATGTGTTTTTCTTCCCATTTTAATTTCATTCCATATTATACTTCATGTTTTCTTTCCTCAGTTAAAAGTATCTTTCCTATTTACTTGTATATTTTTGTTCTATGTCATGATAAGCTCGTATGTGTGCTTGCACTTCTTAAAATATCTTGTTTTCCCATATAACTTGTTTTAAGTTTAACGCTTTTAATTGATCACCTTTTCATTGTTTACATATTACATTGATCTTGTGTTTTCATATGATCTATAACATTTCTATACTATACACTTATGATACCTTATTATATCATAATTATAATACTTTTTATATATATTTTATTTTTTTGCCATAGATTGTACTTGTCTGTCTTTCTTCTTGATCATACCTACCCTTTTATGACTTCATATGTATGACTCATTATTTTTCCATACTTCTATTTTCATGTTTATATTATTATACCTTACGCTATCACATTAGAATCTTTATCTTGACCTTACCTTGTATATCCCATTGATACTCTGTTGGGCCATCTATCACTTATATATTTTTCCCTATATTGGGGGAAAAACTCAAACGATTTGTTTATTGTTCCAAGTCAAGGAATCTTGAACAAACTCATCCAAAGTCCTTTTCACGCGGTTGCTTGCAACTTTTGAGAACTAATTTACCAATTATCAAAAGGAAGCATCAAAATTAATAACAATAATAATAGTCATTGATTCCTTACGCGATGGAGATATATCCTCCATTTAGGGGTCAACACTTAAAAAACATATATATATCATGTGAAGTCATTGCCATTTGTCTAAAAAAATCTTTCAAATAATATAGAAGAAAAATATTCTACTTCCACGTAAGAATTTTTGAAAAAGATAATAGGATAGTACAAGTGTCTATTATATTAATTTAGATTTAATTAAGTAAATTTTATATAAATTACATTTAGGATGATTGTAATATGTAAAGTAATTTATGTAGGATTTGTTGTTTATTTTATTTGGTTTGATAGAAGGTTGATTATTGTTGATTAATTTAAGTGATGCAATAAAAGATTTGTAATTAGAATATGTTTGCTGATTTGTAATTAAAAGGTTAAGACAAGTTTACATAAACTTTTGTTGTTATAGACTAGGTTACATCATGTGATCTAGACTTTGATTAGGTCGTATTGTGTGATCTAGTATAGATGGTGTGATTGGGTCCTCTACTAGGAGTATCTTCTAAAATCTATTTGTCTTTGATTTGATGTCTATCTTATTGAGTTTGGGCATCCTTAAAAGAACATATAGGTTTTCTTTCAAATTAAGGAAAGGTCCTTCACTTATCTCAATGGTAGTCAATCCCCTCGTAATGTAAATCTAGGTTTGGTGGAACTGGTGAACTTGTGTAATGCCTAAATATGGACTCTTAATTTAAATGCTCTTGAATCAAATTTTATTTGTGTGATTCCTTCTTATGATTATTTTTGTCATTTCAAATGGCCCATGTGATATCTTAAATACATGACAATGGTCATTAATTTGAAATATTTTGGATATGGCTCATTGAGGTAGCAACTAGTTTTCTAGAAGATTCATGTTTGGATGTTGGAAGGATAATTTTGAATTTGAAAAAGTAGCTTACACACAATTATGCAATATAGTCTAGTCACATGTGGTTGAAAATTGTGGATTATGCTATGGTGAAGTCTAAAGTGATTTTCCATAAGGCCAAGTTCTTTTTCTACCTTAGTCACACTCTTCAAAACTACACTTAAGATAACTATTTTCTTTGATTTATGTGATCCAACATAATGAATTTCCTAGTTACTTCCTTGATGTGTGATCATTTTCAATTCAAATCATCTCTATGTTAGACAAATGTAGTACATTATTTTGGGCATGCAATGCCAAACCTAAGTGAGACATGATCTCCTAGATATTTTTACTTGCATTATGAAGTTAATTAGATTATTGACTATTTAATAATGAATCTAAATTAATCATGAATCCTAGTCATGTTGATAATTTACTTAACTATCTAATTCAATATTTGACCATAGTTAATGAGTTAAAACATGAATTTCAATATGATAAATAACCCAATTTTACTTAGGTTGATGTGATAAGAATTTATTGAATTATATCAATGACTTAAGATTTTTATATGTTTACATTATGCTTACAATATGATTAAACACTATGTTGCAATTATATCTTGTGTTATTTTGTGTTTTCAATTGAGTGTATGGATAATAGGTTGACCAAGAAAAGAGATAAGAGGATATCATTTATGCCTCAAATCACATATCTATTTTTAATAGGCATTGAGGGGTATTTCACAAATCATGTGTTATTCATAGTGATAAGACAACACCACTAAGTCCTAGCCAAGAAATAGTTAAGACCACTTGTTCTAAACTTCACACTATTCTCAATCTTTCAACCTTACTTATCATGCTAATTTTGATTATTGTCACTATGCTTCCATGATGCCATCAAGTCCCTTTCCTTAATAAAATTTTCATTAGATCAACTAAGTAATTGTCAAATACATATATTTTTTATTCTTTTCTAAGACCTTAGGGTTAGTACCTAGGGGAGGATTATATTGTTTAATTTTTTGGAGTCAAAGGTCATGTATAATTCTATTTTTCCTTCATAAGTGAATGATTTAGGTTAATTATGGTTTGAGGGTTAAGCAGAAACAAAAATTCCCCTCCACGTGTCCCTTCCTCAATTTCAAAGCTTGTAATATGGTGGAGTGCACTCTAATGGACATGTGTGGTACTATGTTCAACCATGTGGGTGTACATGTGCTTTTAAGGAGCATTGTATACTTGTGTAATAGAGGGGTTGGGTGTCTTGGAGAATGGTTTTTCCATGGTCTTAACCTAATGGTTGGGTAGGGAGGTGACATAACACTCCTATTTAGGTAGGAATACTAATCTCGATGGAGGGTAATCTTTTCTTTTTCTTGGGTATGCTTTCCTAGAGGAAGAGAGGGTGGAGATCAAGGTAGATCTTGAGGAGGATCTCTTGGGATTAAAAGTAAGCTCAATAAATTGAAGAGATTACAAGTTAGAGTGGCCTAGATTTCTAAATACTTGTGTATATTTAACATTACTATTTTTTAATTTTATGCTTATTATTACATTATATGATTAAGTAGTGAAACATGTAAGGTGTTTATAGAAATGAGAACTTGAATTTTCATACATGGAATCCTTGTTTAGTTGAAAGTGTTGATTGGTGTGGTATTGTATTAATAAAATGGTATTTATGATGTGCTTCCCTCAATGAGAGTGTAATGGTTTCAATATCCTAGTTTTTAAGTGGTTTTGATGTCTCCCTTGTGATTGCTTTGATTATAATTGAGTGTGTATTATTCCCTTTCCTTGGGTATTATTTTGGCCTTGCATATATTCCCATCTTTGATTATGGTGGTTAATGCAACAAGATGGCTTGATGATATAAATAACACACATGTGGGTTGATTTCTTGCTTGGTTGTATATGAGTTAAGTGGATTTGAAAGCTTGCAGATTCATTTAGGCAAGGTATATGTGATGTTTATGGAAAATTCTTGTATCTAAATAATCTTTTTGTAAAATATATATTAAACTGAAAGGAAAGGAGAAACAATCTCCATGGTATTTGTATTTGTGTTAGTGTAGAGATTCCTTTAATTAAGTTTAAGGATTTTTGAGAACCTTGGAAATTTTATATTTGTGTTAGTGATGTGAAATGTCGGTTCTATAACTTGATCATTAGAAGTTCATATATGTAGCAGAATTAGTTGATATTGCATTCATGTTTTTCTCTCCCTATAAACTCTAGTTAAAAGGAAAAAATAAAATTTTATCTACTTTAATAATAGTGGAAGATTTTTCGGGAAGGTTCGGATCAGATGTGTTCTAAGGAATGAAAAGGGACAACTAATTTCGGCCCTCTCGAGGAAGATTGGATGGGCCACCAACAACGAATCTGAACTTGAGGTGCTTGCTCGTGGATTATGGTTGTCCAGGTCCACTGGGATAAAGGCATTGGACATTGAAGGGGACTCACTCCTTTGTATTAATGTTGTAAAGTCAAAAAGGATCCAAAACTAGAAGCTCCAGGGGTGGATCGATAGGATCTGGGATTCTCTGGATAATCTGGACGACTTCTCCATAAAGCATGTGTATCGTGAAGCAAATATGGTGGCATATTTTTTGGCAAACCAGGGGGTGTCAATGGACGACACTGAGAAGATTGTCTTTGGGGCTGAATGTGAGGCTGATCTTCACGGGATCCTGGATAGGGATTTCAATGATGGAAGTTGAGTTGGTGCTTCCTGACAGTGACGGTTGCTACGGGATCTTCCTGGGGAGTTTGGGGCTATCTTCTTGTCTGTTTGTTGCAGTTGTATGTGCACACCCATTCGGGTTGTGCCTTTCTAAAAATTTTGAACTCTATTTATGGGAGTGGACCCCTTGTCCACAACTTACCTAGAAAAAATAAATAGTGGAAGATTTTATTTAGATTGGGATAGTTAAAATTCCTCTCTCCTTCTTAAGTAGACTAAAATAAAGAAAAAAATAGTTTTGGTTTGTAGTGAATAAATTAATAGATTAGAGTACTATATTTAAAACAAATATCTCTATATATGTTAATATTATTTCTTTAAAAAATAGAATCTAGAGATTTTATGGTTGTTTAGATTTCACCTTGTTGCTTATAGTATATTGTCATGCACACTTCTTACACTACTAAACAATAACACAACCACCAATTTTTTAACATAACATAAAATAAGACTACATTTAATGGATCACCTTTGTGCACTTGATGGAAACATGTTGCATTGCCATCATAAGCGTGCTACGCAAAGTGCAAAGAGAGGGATACTACAAAATTGGGAGTGAGATAGCCCTCTCCACACCCTAACTATGGTGGTCACCTATTGAGTTTAGGTGTATAAACAAAACACCTTGAAGGGGAATACATTTTGTTGTATAACTCCCCAAGGATTTGTTGGCAACACAAGGGCAGACAACTGAGAGGGGGGTGAATTAGTTGTCCTAGATATATAAAACTTATTCAATTTAATAACCTTATTCTCATATCTGAATAATAACCATGAAAGCACAAATCAATAACACATCAGAAACACACATAACACCAAGATTTTTTACTTGGAAACCCTGTTAGGGGAAAAATCACGGTGGAGGTCAATCCACAAGATTATACCCTGTTAAAAGTATAAAGAAATGAAATATGGGGAATGCACATGCATTCAGGCACACTGCCTAGAGCTCACTGCTCAATTACAACAAGGCTAACTGCCCAAAGGAAGACACACTGTCTTACAGAAAGAATCAGATTACATCCATAGGGATTTGAACTAATAAAATAGCATCTGCTAATGCCTAATCACAATTCCGGTTAAGCACATGAACATTTCTTCACTCTTCTTCACACTCTGCTCTACCTTCAAATGATTAGGACTTTATTCACACATACACACACACTCGGCTTCCACTCGCATAAATCAACTTGAATTACCAATCGCTTATATATATTCACAGCAAGAAATTTCATCTCTACATGTCGGCTTCAACAAAATAATAAAATGAATATAAACTGTCGGCCCAAAACATGAAATATTATTAATGTGAATCAACCAAGGTCAGCCACAACTTAGTGAAGACCCAAATCATCATCTCCAACACAAAAACACTTCAATTAATCACTCCTTGAAGATCCACAACACGCTATAAACACCATGTCGGCCAAGAACAGGAAAAATGTGAATGCACAAGAAAAAATTGCCAACCACGAGAGCAACGATCAATGCAGATGTGCAACAAAGATAGAGCATGATCTAGAAACATCCACAAACATCATGAATCACTAGAGAAGCATCTGCAACAATTGAACTAACTGAAATCGCATCATCTTCAATCAGTAACACCAACTGAAGCAATAGAAAAACTGTCAAAATGTAAATCTTCATAACTCAAACAAATCTTCACGCGGATCTCTAAAACTCGACATGGATAAACTAGATATACTTAGCAACAAACACTTTAGTCCACAACCTCTTATCATCAATGTACAAAACTTACCGACATACTAAACTTCGCTTCACCATTGACAACCTACAACTCATTCCAATACAATTTTCTCAATATCCTCGACATATACAATTTCTAATGAATTAATGCTAATAGTGTTGACATCAATGACAACCACATATTAGCAACATAACCACAACATCCAACAATCTCCCCCTTTTGAATTGATAGCAACACATGATGTGAAAAATACCATCAACGCAACTAACTCTTGACACTTACTCCCCCTTAGGTTCTGACTCATTTTCTCCTCAACTCTTCCACATGATCTTTTTTCCCACAAGGCTCTTCTTTTCCCCCATATTTTTTTTCACATGATCTTCTCCCCCTTTGACATCAATGACAAAGATCTCTAAGCTCCACACAAACTCTGAACCACATATATGAGCATCTGAACATCTGACTACTCCCCTTGAGTAGTAGCCACCACAACATCAATCTGGATCAAGATATAACTATGAAATGCACAGAATGATGCAATGCAATGCATCCTTAGTTCTAATTAGGAGGGGTAATCACCCCTAACTTCCCTCTGAGATACTTAAAAGTATCCTTAGGCAATAGCTTGGTAAAGATGTCTGCAATCTGCTCCTTAGTAGGCACATACTCTAGTTTGACTTCCTTTTCATTCACCTTTTCTCTCAAAAAGTGAAACTTGATAGATATATGCTTTGTCTTTGAATGCAGCACCGAATTCTTGGAAATTTTAATAGCACTTGAATTATCACAGAATATAGCAATAGGCTTATTATACACAACTCTGATATCCTTCAACATCTGCTTCATCCACAGGACTTGAGTACAATTGTTAGCAACAACAATATATTTTGCCTCTGCAGTAGATAAGGAAATGGCATTTTGCTTCTTACTTAACCATGAAATCGGTGTCTTACCCAAGAAAAATTCTCCACCACTAGTAATTTTCCTATCATTTACATCTCCTACCCAATTAGCATCAGTAAAGGAACTCAAAGTAAGATCATCATCTTTAGGATACCATAGGCCAAAGTCAATTGTTCCCTTCAAATATCTAAAAATTATTTTTACAGTAGTCACATGAGATTCCTTCGGATCAGCTTGAAATCTTGCAACAATACATGCAACATTCATGATATCAAGCCTAGTTTGAGTTAAATACAACAATCCACCAATCATTGATTTGTATCTAGTCTGATTCTCTTTTGGAGAATCATCTTTTGTTGTCAACTTACATCCAGTCACCATGGGTGTACCAACTGGCTTTGAATCTTCCATACCGAACTTCTTCAACAATTCCTTCACATACTTGGATTGAGATATAAAAATCCCTTTATCTAACTAAGTAATTTTCAATCCCAAAAATAATTTCATCGCATTAGCAAACTTCATGCACAAACCATCATCTCCTCCAAAAATGATATCATCAACAAATACCTCAACAATCCAATCTTTATCGTCATTCTTGAAATATAGATTACTATCAGCAGTACCTTTGTTGAATCCAAGCTTTAGCAAATACTTGTCCAGTATGGCATACCAAGCTTAAGGGTATTTCTTGAGTTCATACAATGATTTCTTCAACCGACACACCATATCTCCCTTATCAGTTAATTGAAATCCATCAGGTTACTCAACATACACCTCTTCTTCCAATTCACCATATAGAAAAGCTTACTTGACATCTATCTAATAAACCTTGTAGTTCTTGTAAGCAACATAGGCAAGAAATAATCTTACAGCTTCAATTCTAGCAACAAGGGAAAATTTCTCTTCAAAATAAATTCCTTCCATCTGTGAATATCCTTTGCATACCAGTCTTGCTTTGTTTCTAACCACTTCACCTTGCTTATTCAGTTTGTTTCTAAAGATCCATTTAGTTCCAATGAAATTCTTATCCTTAGGTCTGGGAACAAGAATCCATGTATCATTATTTTCAATATGCTTTAGCTCCTTTTTCATTCCTTCAACCCAATGTTCATCTTTACATGCTTCATTCACACTAGTAGGCTCAGTCTTTGAAATCAAGCAGTATTCTTCAACAATCTTTCTCCTAGTCTGGAAACCTTTGTTCTTATCACCTATAATCTGATCTTCTGAATGATTCAATCTTACATACCTTGGAGTCTTCTTAGGATGTTCTTCAACTTCAGGCTCTTTTGTTCTCTCTTCTTCTCTTGCACTGTTTTCTCCTTCCTCTTGATCTTCTTGATTCACCGAAATGATTTGAACTTGATTTGTAGTCTAAAATTGATTTCCTTTGTTTGTATTGTCATCCTAATCATCAGAGTCATATCCATAGGTTCTGGATGGTGTACCGAAGTCTTCATCAACCTTGACATTTGCACTTTTGACCATTTTCCTCAATATTTTATTGTAACACTAGTAGGCCTTGCTTTTAGTAGAGTAACCCAGAAAGATACCTTCATCACTCCTAGCATAAAACTTTCTTATATCTTCATCTCTCTTGATATAACATTTGCTTCCAAATATCTTGAAGTATTTAACAGTAGGCTTTTGACCAATCCATAGCTCAAAAGGGGTCTTACCAGTATCACCTTTGATTTGTACCCGGTTGAGTGTGTACATAGAAGTACTCACAACTTCTCTCCAATAGATATGAGGGACATCTCCTTCCAGCATCATAGTTCTAGCAGCATCTTCAATTGTTATGTTCTTCCTTTCCACAACTCCATTTTGCTGAGGGGTTCACAGTGTAGATAATTGTCTCTTTATTCCATATTCTTCACAAAACGAATTAAATTCACCAGAAGTGAATTCACCACTTCTATCTAATCTCAGAAATTTCATCTTCAGACCTATCTCTGTCTCAACCATAGCCTTAAAGATCTTGAACTTTTCCAGTGATTCAGATTTCTCCCTTAAGAAAGCAACCCACACCATTCTAGAATAATCATTAATAAGCAGCATGAAATACCTGTAACCTTGTAAACTTCAGACCTTAGAGGGACCACACAGATCAGTTGCACAAGCTCCAACAATTCATTTGAACAATGTTGTTTGCTTCGAAATGAAATTCTAGTTTGCTTTCCTAACTGACATTCCTTGCATATGGCATTAGTAGGTTTCACCAACTTAGGTAGATCCCTCACAGCCTTAGTAGAACTTATCTTGACAATATTATCAAAGTTAGCATGACGCATTCTCTTATGCCATAACCAACTTTCATCAACTTGAGCAATCAAACAACTTTTACTAGCAGCACTCAAGTGAAAGATATTACCTTTTGTTTGTGTACCTGATGCAATTTCATTTATGGAACTCAATATTCTGCACTTTCCATCCTTGAACTAAATATTGTATCCCTTATCAACCATCTAACCAACACTTAAAAGATTATGCTTCAAGCCTTCTACATACAGGACATCATCAGTATTATGCTTTTAGTTGTATTATCACTAAATCTCACAACACCACCATCATACTTTTCCAAGCTCACAAACTTACTTTTATCTCC
Source organism: Sequoia sempervirens (assembly GCA_007258455.2). Taxonomy (NCBI): domain Eukaryota; kingdom Viridiplantae; phylum Streptophyta; class Pinopsida; order Cupressales; family Cupressaceae; genus Sequoia; species Sequoia sempervirens. The sequence goes on from VDFB02000003.1 coordinate 25,410,628, forward strand.
TGTCATATGATGTGAACATCCACTGTCAATCACCCATTCATCTTTCTCTTCAACTCGAGCAGCTAGGGATTTCTCCACATTTGTACAACTAGCAGATTTAGTAGATATAGGATTATTTTCCTTGATAGCAATAAATACCCATTCATCATCACTTCTATTTCCTTTATCAGATTCATCATCTGTCACACCTTCATCAGTAGCATAGTAACACTTCTTTTGAAATCTAGGCTTGTTATGTCTTGGTTTAGGATCTCTTTCCAGACACCTTGATTCAAAATGACCTATCTTATTACAAGAAAAATATTTAAGAGGCAATTTTCCTTCATACTTACCTTTTCCTCTCATGCTTCCAACTCTTCCAACTCTCTTTCTTCTTCTTCAATCTATCTAATTTCATCCTCATATTTGAATGTATTTCTAGATGAACTCTCACCCGAATCATATCTTTGTCTATCTCTTCCGGAAGTAGTAGCCTTAAATGCAGATTCAACCTTAGGAAGGGCATCACCAAATTCACTCAACTCAAAAGCAGTAAGCTTACCAACCAACATATCTCTGGTTACATTTGTTACAGTCTGGAGCTCTTCAATAGCACTAGCTTTGACTTTGTAAGAATCACGCAAGGATCTAAGCACTTTAGCAACAATCTCTGATTCGTCTATCTGCCCACTAGCACATCTAATTCCACACACAAGTTCATTCACTCTTTGCATGAAAGTATTAATGTTCTCATCATCACCCTTTCTCAATTTTTCATATTTCCCTTTCAGACTCTGCAACTTAGCAATCTTCACATTAGCATCACCTTCATACAAGGTTTCCAACTTTTTCTAAATCTCATAAGCAGTCTTCAGATCCATAACATTTGTCATCTCAGAATCAGTCAAGGCACTCAACAAGGCTTCCTTAGCTTGGATATTATACTCAGCATCTCTAATCTCAGAAGTAGTAGTAGGACCATTTTGAGGAATAACATACCTATTACTTGTAATGTTCCAGAAGAGTTCACCAATGCATCTCATATGGTACTCCATTCGAGTCTTCCACAGAGTAATTTGTTCCATCAAATCTAGGAATATCCTTCTTGTATGTCTCCATCCCAAATCACCTCAAGTTGTTAAACTTCTTCCAAGGAACCTGCTCTGATACCAATTGTTGGCAACACAAGGGCAGAAATCAGTAGGTTGAAGATGATTGTTTAAAGTTTTATTTTCAAGTTTATTTTCTAGTTTAGAATGGTTATAATATTTTTCTTCAATCTTGTCTTGATGGTTGCAAGTTTGAAGAATTATGCATTTTTTTCCCAATCCAACAAGTTTGTTGGATTGGTTTTTGAAGAATTTTAGTTGTTTTCTCTATTCCTCACTGTTTATTGCAAGTTCAATTTTGCAAACATATGTTTTAGGCCTCTATTGTAGCAAGTTAAAGAATTCTTTGAATATATATAAATGTTTATATATGCTACCCAAATCTAGGCATGTATAATAGTTGAGTTGAATGATAATTTACCCTTTTTCCTAAAGGTGAAGTTTACCCTTTGTTCTAAGGGTGAAGAAAGTATTGCACATGAGTGTATTAATGGAGGATTATGAGGCTATTTATGTTTTGGTTGTCCAAATCAAAAGGGACCATTTGGTGAATAATCTAAGGAGTATCATTAAAGATTACTTCTTCATTTTTGAAAGAGAATGTTGTGCTATTGAGGCCAACATTATCCTCTACAAAGTGTCAACCACTAGTATGAGAGGGGTTAGAGTAAGATTTGAAGCCTCGTCATGTGGAGAGGTAAAGAGGAATACCACACTATGGGATATCCTCTATATAGGAGGAATCTCTAATTTTTTTAAGGCCATGAATAAACATGAATCAACTTTATTTGAGTAATTTTCTTATTCTTAGAAGAACTTGCTTTAGGGGAATATCCTTCTCCATGACTATAGAGTTAATCATAGAGGCCACATGTTTGATTGATTGATGTTGGAGGTATACAAAAGTATAACAATGATGAGAATACAAAGCATCTATTTAATTTCATCAAAAATAACAAGAAAAATAATTTTTTTTAAAGCATTTTATAAAGAGGATTTTCCTAAAAACTGACATAAGGTGACAAATGTCTTAATCAAGGGTTGGTAGAGCTTGGAATATAGGTTGAATTTCATAGAGAATAAGTAGGAATATATAACTAGGACCTTTAGGAGATAGTTTCTTTTGAAACAAGAATACCACTAGAAAATTGAACTAGAGAAATTGAAATTCACTATAGGACCTACGAGGATTTTTAAGGATGCTATTGAAAAGATAATTCTAGAATGAATGGCTAGTGAAGATACTAGTGAGATGAGCTTCCCTCTTTGTGGTGTCCACTTCATTCCAACCTATTCCTTTGTTGCTCCTTTTATTTCCAACTATTTCTACTCTAGTATTTATTTTTTCCTTTGGTGATGCCCCCACATCTTGTGGGTATCATTTTTGGGTGTGAAAATTATTTTTTTGTAAAAGAAAGAAGCCCCTTTCAAAACCTCCTTATCTTAATAAAAAAATAATAATTTATAAATGATTCATATCTTTGTTGTTAGCTTTTACCCACCTTAAAACCTATATTTCTCCCAGTCTTTTTAGGTTAAAATTTGATACTCTTTTTCTAGTGTTGAATATGTTGACGAGGTCTACTTAATCTAGATTTAAATATCATATTGAAAGCTATTATATCCATTTCTTAGCAATAGTTATAAATATTTGTATCTATCAACCATTTGGTAACATTCATTATAATAAAATATTCATTGATTTTTATGGTTCTTAAAATTTAATTTAATTTTTATTTCTATTATAGATGGTTGTATTCCATAAGAATATTATGATTTGATTGGGGTTGTCATTAGTGAAAACCGAAGAATTGGTAAATTTTAATATCACTATTTTATTAATGAAATATTATAAAAAAATTATCTATGTTTTACATAATCATTATTATTTTTATTACATATGATTGAAAATCATCTAATGCTTCCAATGATGACTTCCAAGATTCCATTTATTATTTGAATTCACTACTTCGAGATTTACCAAGCAGAGCAAATGAAATTTACAAATTTTTAGTCAATGTGTTGAGAGATTTAGAAAATATCTCCAAGCATCTCTTACTTCTTCCAAATGTACATTGATCCCTGGCTCGAAGGATATTCCTATAAACAAATATTACCATAGTTTAGTCTAATAAAAATGTGTAAACACCATTTTATTCATCAAAGAGGAAATTCCATTCATAAAGACTTGAATGAAAGAATTGAGGAGCATGAAGAATTTTAGTGCCCCTCCATAGGTGGTAGAAAGCAAAAGAAAAAAAGGTCTCCAATCATTCAAGCATAGAAATACAAGAAGAAAGGGTTATAATCATCAAGAAACAACATAGTTAGTACATTTATCACAAAATTATTTTAGTATTTTACATAGCAATAATTATTGCCCTCATTTCACATGTTAAGAATATGTCATTGTAGGTTTGAATGATCAAGAGAATACTCGACGACATCAATTTCCCTTATGTATTTATCTAAACCAAACAAAAATATATGAAACAAAAATTATAGATAGTAATTTTCTAACTATTAAATGTGTTCATTCATTAAATGAAATATTTCTCAATTCTTGTTTCTAACCATTTTTCTATACTTAATCAAATAAATAGCAGATATAATTTGTGAAAACTAACCACCAATGCTTAAAATTATACCTCCTCATACATTTCAACAAACCATTCCAAGTAATTAAGAATTTTAATATTATTTAGATTAAGTATATATTGTATTGTTACACTTAATGATTTATCTATGTTGATTTATTAAATACACTTGTCATTGCAGCTTTAGATGATCAACAAAACACTAGGCAACATAGGTGTAGACACCAAAAAATGTCCTAATCGATGTCATATATTTAAATCAGATTTACTATCATTTCCTCTTTAATCCATCCTCTTTTCACTTAATTAATTTAATTATCCTAGCTAATTAATTAATTGCATCATTTTCATCTATTTGGCCTAATTAATTAAATTGGGTTAATTCATCTCTTTTCGCACTAAGACTTCATCTAATTAAATTAAATAAATCAAAATATTTAATTTAATCTCCTAGGTCATCTTATTTAATTAAATAACCCTAAATTATTTAATTAAATATCATTTCACCCTTCCCCTATTTATTAAATCATCTAATTTAATATATATCTCTTAATTCTTCTAATTCCCTAATTGCATAAATTAAACCTTGTTTAATTAGCAATTAAACTAATTTTCTTCTAAGCAAAGGGAATATTCCATGGAATATTCCTTATCCTCCTTTTTGCACAATTAAAACTTTGTTTTAATTTGTAAATTACCTTTTTCCTCACCCAAAAGGAATATTCTCTCTCCTCCAATCAACTCACTTAGCTTCAAATGCAAGTTAACCTTTAACCTCTTTAGCAAGTTACCTTTGACTTGTGTGAGCAAGTCAAAAGTGTGTTTGTTTGAGGCAAGGGTGAGTCCTTGATTAACTTTCATCATGCATTATCATCTGTTGATGAGAATCCATGATCCTTGCCTCTCATCCCCTTCATCTTGAACCGTTGATTAAGCTTTTTGATCTCAACCATTCATTCCTCATTTTCTCTCCTATAAATAGGTCACTATTTGGAGACAAATGTATCCATCTTTCAATTGCAAACTTATGTTGTTGAATTCACTCACATAAACACTGATCTTTTACTTGTTAGCTTGTTTTAGTTCATTTTCATTGCATAATAGCTTAGAGCATCCATTAATGGCTTCCATGCATCCATCTTAGCTTGTATAGGAATTAAAGTTTTCATCTTTTAACATAATTTTAGCTTAGATTAGCTTAGCAATAGCATAATTAGATCATTTGTAGCATAAAATCATGGTAACTTAGCTTGCATCATGTTCATTTTTAGCATAATCTAGGTTTTCATACATCAATCACTATGGTTTCATTGATTCTCTTCCATAGAATCGACTGAAACAGACTCACTAATCACAGGATTGGGAAAGGGTCGTCATTCCACATCAACATGACACCAATTCCACAACAAGATAAGTTTTAGATGGATTAGAGTAGATGTTTTGAAAGCTTTCATGATTTCGTATGTTAGGTTTTGATGAAATGTTTAGTTTTAATTTTATTTGATTTATCTTGTTGAGATTCAAGTATTGGTGGCTCCGTTATGCTTTGATTCTTCATGGATCAAGCATAATTCAGCCAATACCAGTATTTTCGCATCACAATAGGTTACCATTTTCTATTGATCTTAACCAAACACCAACAACAATGGACACAATACAAGTTTGAGATGATAAAGGAATTATGAAATGATTTTCTAACAATTTTGAATGTTTCATTTTTAAATTAATTTAATAACTAAATTATGTAATTTTACATGTTTTGATGATATTGTAATGGAGGATCATGTTCAACAGTATTATGGATAATCAAATAGTTTACTATACTTTCAATTTACCTTTTATATTTATAAAATTGGCTCATTGAATCAAGTTATACTTAATATAATTATAATTTAGGTTCTTATTTGTTGACCCATTGTATTATTAATTACTAATTGATTAAATTTTTATATCATTTTATGTACTACTGATATTACTTCGTTAATAGAAATGACTTAATTTTTGCTAATGCATACTTATATTCATAATTATAAGATATGTTTGTAATTATTATTAAAAGTAAGATCATTTTTATAGCTAGAATTTGGAGTATGCTACAACTATTGGTTTCACGCCGTATTCTTTATTTTATGGTACAAAGGCTATAATGCTTCTTGACAGTAAGATATCATCATCATGTGTTGCTATTTGTAAGACAAGGCCTTAATACTAGCCATGCAAATAAAATTTGGTGACCTATTCAACTTGAGTAATTTTTTTACAAATTTGATACCTCCTTTTGCATTAATACCTACATTATATTAGACATTCAAACTCTCAAGCTAAAAAATCTAGCAAGGGCACAAGGCCCATGAGCTCAATAGACCAATGTGGGTTTGGACCTCAAGAAATAGGATCATATAGGTTTAATGCAAGGGCACAAATCCCATGAGATGAACAACCTAGTATGATTTTAACCTTGGTGGAAACAACAATGATTCCAGGATTTAGCCAACACACCATGCCATTAAAGAATACATTAATCTTAGAGAAATATTTTCTTACCATTGTGATTTTTTTTTAAATGTGTTAAAATCCTTCTTAAATTTTTCCTTATAGAGAATATTATTTAAGAACTTGAAGATTAAATAATATGAAACCTTCACTTCTAAGTTTAATCACATAGACCTATTAGGGAAACATATTTTTACTATTTTAAAAATAAGTGTAATGGTGAAATGAGCATATCCATGCCATTTTCTATTTAGTTTTGTGCCCACTTTGTCATATACATCTCAATACAAAAAATATCAACAAGTGACATACCCTTTATTAAGAGTCACTCATTATCCTATCTATATCCATATTTCTTTCACCTTATTGTGCACTTATTCCCAACTATTTTGTATCTAATCATCCATTTTTCCCCATTAGCACTTATTTCCATTTATCCACTTTAAGTTTGAGGTTACTACCTTATCTATTTATTTCATTTCTAATTGATGCTTGATCAACCTAGTTCAATCTTGAGGAGAACAGGAACAATCCATAAATTCAAACATTGCTATCTCTTGATGCTAGCCATTATGAGCCAACCTAACACATGTTCCTATGTCATGACCTATTTAAAAGGAACTGATGCACACTTAATTTTATATGATGGATAGTCAAAGCACAATTCAATTCTAAAGGACAAAAGGAAAATTGAATTTGCATCATCATCAGGTATACCACCTACACATTGATAGATAGTGTCTCCCTCATCATGATCAATCTAACCTATGAAGGGGTTTGACTTGGGAGAACCTTTTCACTTGTCAAGTTGTCTAAATGGTCTCTTTAAACATCACCTTGATAGATCCACACATGTAGAAGGAAAAGGTAAACAATTTTCCAAGTGCACATTTTGTTAGTTCATTCCTATGTGGCAAAGATCAATTCCATGTGACAAATTATGTTCACAATATAGTTTTGATTAAAATTGTAGGAATTAGAATTGGTCTACAACATTTTTAATGCTATTTCAAATTATAAAACAAGTATTTGATAGATAATATTAATTCTCTAGTGTTGGCGATTTAATTCAACACATCATTAATATCATTATTTCATCATTGATTTTAAAATAAAATACTCTTATCCCTCACATTTCATTTTTGTCTAATTATTCTAATTATCTCTACCAAATCTATTTATCTAAATTAATTTATAATAAATAATTACATTTATTTATTTGACTCTAAATAATAAAAAACATAAAACAATTTATTTACTTTAATCCCTTTACACAAACTTAGTTAGACTTGCATAAATACATTTGAAGTGATTCATTTTGTATTTCGTCAATTCCAAAGAGTTTAACCTTTGATAATTTCTTAACACATGCTACTAATATACACTAATGGCCATATCTAATCATCGAAATTGCTAAAACTAATTTCATTGTACTACACCGATGAATCCAAGCCTTATATTATCACATAATTTACATTTTTTTAGTAATGTTAAAGCTTGAACTCGAGATCATTTAGATCCCTACAACATGACTTTTCCATTACACTGAGTGTCGACCAACACATAATTCACATTTATACATGGGTGATCCCACAATATTGGTTTACAATTCCCTTCATGAAGAAAATTAGCAAAAACACTCCAAAGAAAAAAAAATCAGATTTTTAGGGGTTCGCTTGAACCCCCCTTTGAGCGAACCCCTTTGTGATGTCATCCCCTTTTTTCCATGTTTTTTAAATGAAAGCAAAGGAAAATTGCAAAAAAAGGGGGGGTTCGAGCGAACCACCCTTCACTCGAAGGGGTCCAGGGGGTTCGCTCGAAGGGGAGTTCGCTCAAACCTCCCTTTTTTGCTCTTCTCCCTCTCCTCTAGCAATTTTCTACAAAAAAATTCCTTTCCAAGCTTGGGTTGAAGATAAAAATGGAATCAACTTCATAGACCCAACTAGATGATGGTAGTCCTCGGAACAAGCTATCCATCAAATATAATTTTAATATATTTTGGAACTTTATTATGTATTTTTTTTAGTTTAATTAAACATATAGGTTTTTCACTGAAAATCAAGCTCTTTGTTATGCACATGTGGAAAAATAAAATATTATCAAAAAATATCTATGCACTAAATATTGATGTCTTTTATCCAACAAAAAAAAAAGAATTTTGATACATACAAAAAAAGTTGTGTTAGCAAGTAAACATATGTCTAAATTGTAACTAGTTTGACTTCAAAACTTAATTAAGAAAAAAATATTCAATAAAGCACTATGAGACCAATTGCATGCACTAGATATCGTAGTTACGAATTTAAATTCAAAAAAATAAAATTTTATCCTTCATAGAAAAAAAGATTTATATGTTAGCAAGTACACGTCACTCTTTAAAAATGGTGTTTACTATTAAAAACTAGTTTTCGAAGGAGATGGAAAAAGAAATGCAATTTGATTCCAATTTTTTTTAATATATATATATTTAGAATTTACAAACAAAATGTCATAAATCACTAGTTTGCATCATCTTCAAATTCCTCATGGTTTAGTAGTTATAAGTGCCTGAAAGTGAAGATTTAGTTAAAAAATTCAGTTCAATCTCAAGTTTGGCCAAAAAGAGTAAACCACTATTGTGGGATCACCCACGTGGACAAAACAAGAAGTATCTGATCAACCTAAATTTACTTTCTAGAGTAAGAATTATTGTTTTGAAATGTCTCTTTGTATACAATAGGAGCTTGATTGACATGAAAAAGGAATAATAAAGTTTGGTTGTGACTCTTTGGTGGCATTCATTTTCTACTTGTTTGACATGATCAATCTTACTAGTTTGCAGCTCTGAGAACTTGAAGATTTGCAATAGTTTGTTGCTTCCTTAGTTGATTGCTTAACTTTTCCATCACTACGACTATCCTTTTTAATTGTTTGAAGACAGTTAAAAATGGAAACAACAAAGGCAGCGGTAGTTATTGATAGTGTGGATGAACTCTTCAATGTAGATATTTTGATCCCCATACCATTATTTTAAAATTTCATCCATACCATTTGCTTTCTATTTCAGATAATTTTTGTTGTGATAATAAAATCAATTTCGAGTTGTTTATTGGAAATAAAGGGGACAACAATCCTCTTTTTGTTGCTTTTAGTTTGGTAGTTTTTCCAGTGTAGGAGATGACTAATTTAATTCTTTGTTGTTCTCTCACACACTTTTCAACAAGACAAGCTAGTAGGATAGATGCTCATATTGGAAATTTGTTGAATAATGGGAGTGGAAGTTTAAAGCAAAGGAAATAGAAAAGAATAGGAGAAAATGAAAGAAAGGGGTTCTAGGTTAGGGATTCAATAGATGGTCTATTTAGAGAGAACCAAAAGTTACACCAAAGAGTGAGAATTTTGATATTGAGCTTAACTTTGTTAGTTTATTAGAGTTTTTTTTTTTTTTTTGTGAGTTGCAGTGTTGTTGTAGGTATATATTTCATGCTTTGTGTGCCCATGTTCTAGGTTGTTCTTTCATATGAATAATTAAAGGAATGTTGTCATTCAATTTCAAAAAAATAAACTATATTTGTGTATATTTATTTCTCGGCTTACTATTCTTGTTGTTTCTTTAATTATGTATGAGTTTTGTGCCTTTATTTATAAACTTCTAGGTTAAAATCTAGACTATCATGTTGGAGTATAGCATATCTTATAAGATATTAGCTATTGTTGGAAATAAAAGTTTTGAATATTTCATCATCTAAACTAGGGTTATTGTAACATGCCCATGTTGTTCTACTCGGTCATTTTTCTAAGTTTTACCCACAAGTGAATAGTTTATGCATCTAAGAGCACAAAATTTTTCTTTTATTTCCAATAATAAATGCACCATTTGAAAATAATCTTTCCAAACTTTTATATTGCATATACAAAGAATCTTTTCAATAATACAAACATGATTTCACTTTACATAAATGTATTCAAGATAACATTTCACATTCATAATTTCCATATAGATGGACACATGAATACATACATAGCTTCAACAGGCTCACATGAACTAGAAATACAAATGGTCTAGAATGTCCTCCCAAATCTCAGCCACCAACTGCATGAGGAGAAGCATCACTCAAGCGCTTTTCTACCAACCATGGACTAATTGTGGTCCCCCGCACATCTACCAAACTTGGTAAGATGGCCCTCCCTTCGATGAAGAGATTGGTTTGGTAACCTCATCCTTCAAATAGCCTTTCATGAGCATAGTGATGTGTCCTACATATCTAGATCTTACCATAAAGTCAACCTCTATTTCTATGATATTCTCAGCCTAGTATGTACTTGGATCACAGTGAATTGATAGTGTAGACAGTCACTACCTACACTACTTTGGCCAAGATTCAACACCCATTACTTCGAGTGAGGGTCATCTATATTCACCACTAAAATTGCTCAATTTGTATTGACTATTAGTATTTTATTCTATTCTATTCTAAGTTATTCTCTTTCCCGTGGATTATCCTAACCCTAGGAATAACCTTCACATTGACTCACATTAACTGACATAGCAATTGCTACCACAATAATGGGTTATTTTTGGGACATCAAAATCACATATTTTTAGAAAATACAATGATTTATGACTAATGGTTTTTAAATTATTTTAATTAAAGAGGGATTGATCAAACCCCCTTAGATCAAACCCCCTTGGATAGAGTTAGATTGTCTACACCTATCTTTTGATATACTTCACGAATTCAACCTAGCATATAGTACAACTAATGAACATCAAGTTTATAATTGAATAGAAACCCATTATGATGTTTAACATTAATTCAAATGAATATATGTATAAATCCCAAAAGTAAGGATATTGGTGTCCCAATACAAGAACATCAAAAAATGCTGATTAGTAAAAAAATAAGTTCATAAAATGATTCACAATTTCACACAAAATGTCTAACAAATTAGTTTGATTCAAAAACCTTAATGGTTTACATAGGGGTAAGAAAGTGAATGTTTGGTGAAAAATCCTGACAAGTTTGGCCATTGTAACCCATTATTGTGGGATCACGAAAGTATCTCAAACAACTCTATTTTACGCTGTGCATTTAGAGTATTGTTATACTTCATATAGTACGAACAACCTACATATAGTACAACTAGTATTTATAATTGAATAAAACCCATTATGGTTTAAATAACTATATATGTATAAACCCAAGAGAAGGGGTTCCCAATATAAGAAAAAATCAAGAAATTTCAAAATACTTGCAAGCATTAAAACACAAATAAAGACAATATTTTCAACATGGAAATATAATAAACAATCTTTCTAACATAATAACAAAGAAGTAGAAATCAGCATGTATGTTTAAAGCTTCCAACTGAATAATCTTCTCCTCAAATTCACTTGCAACTTGCACTAGGAACAACCCAAATTCCTCTACTAGCTTCTCTCTATATCTCTCAACAAAAACCAATATAAAACAACAAAACAACTCACAACCTCTCAACTCACTTTGTACCAAATGTGTAGTAGAATAACACAAAGAAATCAAATTGACAAGCGATGCAATTGTTGAAAAATGAGGTGTTTTCTTAGCTTAATACTCTGTAAAACTTTAATATTGCTGATCTAAGTAAGTCTTTTCTTTGTTACATATATTATTGTGGATGATTATCTCGATTAATCCATTTTACTGTTGTATAATGTAGAGAGAATTTGATAGAAGAACTAGACAGGATATTAGAAAGATCACACAAGATATACTGTGGAGAAACCCTTTCGGGAAAAAACTCCACCAAGAATTATTCTATTATTCAATCTCTGAATTACAATAGCTCCAATTCTTGCTTGAGAATGCTTCTTCTGTCTTTACCAATCTTCTTCACACCTGCAATAACAATTATGAAAACTCTATTCAACTTGAATGAGATATAGAGACAATATGCAACCTTGGGTGATAATTACAATGCATAAGCTCAAGCCCTTGAAAAGGTACCATGTTGAGTGTGCCTCATGTGCCCCTAATTACTTTAGGAGCTCAACTATGGATGCCCTTCACATGCTTCTTTACATTTAGCAATTCAATTACAAATGTCAATAATCATGCATTATTTGCATCAAATAATTAATCTCTAATCTTAAACTAAACTAAACTAAGATGTTGTTGAACAACATTCCAAGAATCTAGGAGATACATGAAATAATTAATGTTATATGGATTTGCAATTTAATATGGCAACCTATTTCCAACAGCAATTGGTAGAATGAGGACCTTTATTTATACTAATTTGTAAGCAACCAAAGGCTACAAACAAGTTAGTATTTTTTCCATCTTTCCATCCTCATGCAATGACTCACCAAGCTAACTCATAGGTTTGCAACACATAATAGTCCTCACCATCTAAATGGTTGAGTTGACTTGTTATGAGGGGCAACAAGCTCTAAAAAAATTTCCTAATTCAAATTCCTTTACAAAATGCTGCCAAGTTTTCTCTTGACTGAGTCTCTATTCTATTTACTAATGCATATTTTGAAGACCTCTTAAGCATTCCAAACACTTGCTAATATGGTTCCACATCCATATGTTGGCACCCAATTTTATAGCGTAGGTTTGACTAATTCACATGGCTTTTTAAACTGTTTTCACTTCCCTTCAAATGTTTACACAACAACACATGAACTCATACATGCTTCATTCCTTGGTTTGACTTGTTCTCACATACTTTATGTGTTAGGTTATATTCCTTTAAAGGTTGCACCACTCATAACTTATGCTCTTTATTCTATCCAACGCTTCACTTAATAATAGCGCTATGTTATGTGCTTGGAGATTATCACAATAACTTTTACTTATAAATGTGTGTGTGTGTATCTATCAATATATATATACATATATACAGACATACATATATATATGTATATATATATATATATGTCTATATATATATATATATATATATATATATGTCTATATATATATATATATTTCGTAAAGTTTATCAAATACATTTAATTAATAAACATATATATAATATATAAATATCAAGAATAATATATACGATTATATATAAATTTATATATATTAATATATATGTTACTATATGAATTAACACATATATATACTACATATATACATATATGTAATATCATTTCAATATCTTTATAAAAACACTCACACACACAATTCCATCGATTGACATATATACATGGAATGTATATGTACATGTATATATATATAGTCACCTTAGTCCAATCGTTATTCCCATGCATATGGGTAATCCGTCCATTAGCATGTGTAGGTACATCTACCTATGTATACTCATGTATGTATTCAATCATATGTATGAGGTTACCATAGACATGTACATATACATATATATATATATACATTTTATGTATCTATCTCATTGACATAACAATAAACGCACAAGGAAGGATTTCCACTTAACATCAAGACTTCATTACGTACCTCATTTCAAACATTCATACAACAAGATCACAAATCAATATAATCATACACAACTAGACTGAAGATCACTTACCACCTACCCGACTATCTTGACTCAACTAAGACCAACTAGGGTGTGAGTGTGTGAATGCTCAATAAGACTGAATTAAAGGTTACTAGACCAAGTTCTTCTCGTGAGTGATACTTCCCCTCTCTTTCAGAGGCTTGAACCTGTTCCTGCATTCAACTTAGTTCGCCATAACAATAGTTAGATGAATCAATACATTCATATGTTTCACGTATATTTCATATTCAAAATCATCATAAAACTTTAAATAGAATCAAACATTCATTCATCATGTTTCCATCAGAATTCATATATATATAAAAAACATTCACATTTATTAAAGAAAATTACCAAACAAGGTAATAGTAAATAGGTAATAACACATGGGGTGTTTAACAGTTATTCAAAGGTAGTTTTTTAGTTCCAAAGTAGAGCTAAATTAGTTTGGTATCAAAGAAAAAGACTAAATGGCCTAGAGGAGAGACCATGTGATCTAGGGAAGGAAAGGTCAAAGGAATGCAAGGTAGAGAGGTAATTTGGGTGAGGAAGTGCTCAAAAGGTTGAAAGATCTTGAGGCCTACTTACCTCATGAGGATTATGAGAAGGAACTCAAAATTTAAAGGAGTAAAATAGGAGCCATAAATCCCATGAAAAGGATTATTGAAGCAATAACCAACCAAGGGACTAGAGTTAAGGTCAAAGTCCTTGATTTTAAATATGAAATAAATCTAGAGAAGTTATTGTTCAAGAATTAGTGAAATTATATGACATGGAGGTAATTTAAGGAAATTTATCCATGAAGATTCAAGGTTGTAACATAAAAAAGGAAGTCTCATGCTACCCTATTGTGGGAGAATCTTCATAATACTAGGAGAAAACAAAGGAAAGAGAACCAAATAATGGCCAAAGATTTTAAAGCACTCAAAAGCTAAGTTCATATCATTGAATTATCAACAAATTTTTATAGACTTACAAAATTTGAAGAAAAGGGAGCTACCCATGCTAGCTTGTACTAAAGAACATTTTAGGTTACAAATCAAGACTAATTTACAAGAATATAATGAACATGCAAAAACAATATACATTAATGCTTATTATTCCAATTGGAGAAATAGATGTACTTTTAGGAGTACAATGGCTTAAACTATTGGGAACACTATCCTTTAATTTTGATCTTGATAAAAGAGGTTGAGGAAAATATGGGAGTTAATTTTGAATAAAACCTTTATAGTTGGAGATAAAGAATCCCTAGTAGCTAATTGGAGAAGAAACAACATGTTTCAAACATAATGCAAGTGTAAAAATAAATTGTGCAAGGTTATTGTAGATCCAAAGGATCTATCGATAAGTTAGTAAGTACATAAATGATATAAATATTATATCTTGATTGCATTTTGAAACAAAATCCTTATAAAATTTCCTAGTTTAAAAAGGAGCATGATGTGATTGTAAATCAATCATGTTTATTTGGCTTTGAATTGCCCATTATGAACACAAGGTGTTATGTGATGTAGTGCCAATGGATAATTGTCATGTGTTGTTGGGTAGACCATGGCTATATGACAGAATTTTTTTCACCATAGAAGAGAAAAAACATATGAGATATAGCATGAGGGTAAACTCTATATCTTGGAACCTTTTAAAAGAAAGAGGACAGCTAAATGTATTGTCTTTTTCCATAGTGAGTTGGAGGGAGTTTTTTAGAGCGTATAGGGGAGAATTTTGTTACCTATTGTACCCACTTGAAAAGGATAAACCTAATTAGCAATAAATTTCTTTGAACTATGACTATCTACTACCTAGAATGGATGACTTATTATATTTCTTGTTAGGTGCTAAATTATTCTCCAAGATTGACCTTAGAAGTGGACACCATCAAATTTGGATTCATGAAGGTGATTAGTTGAAGACAACCTTAAAAATATAATATGGGTTATTTAAGTGGGTGGTTATAATAAATTATCCAATGCTCCACTAATGGGCACCATGAACTATGTATTTAGGATACACATCAAGATAAATTTAATAATCTATTTTGATGATATATTGGTTTCAAAAAACTATGGATGAGCATGTGGAACATTTGAGAATGGTACTAGACATACTTAGGGTAGAAAGGTTGTTTATCAACTATGAAGAGAGTGAATTTTGTATAGACGATTTGGCATTTGGCATAGTGCATTATACCAACAAGTGGGTTGAGCGTGGATCTAGAAAAATTTAAGGCTATTCCACAATGTGCCAAATTATGATATTGCTATTAGGATTCAACCATGTCCTACTTATCAATTGATGAGCTAAAGAGGCTCGATAATGAATAGTTCATAAGCCACAAAACTTGCTAAAGTTTTTACAAATGGGTTCTTCTGGACCACTACTCATGAAACATAGGTCAATGAGTTTGACTCGAAAAACTACATGTTTGAATCTTGATAGCAATATCATAAGTTGAAACACTATGGAAAATACCTCATACTTATCAATTGATGAACTAAAGGGGCTCTATAATGAATAGTTCATATGGCACAACACTTGTTTTTTTTGTAAATGGGGTTGCAAGTTAAGCGGGCTTAACCTTGCAGAAAACTCCATGGTTAAGCGCACTTGTGTTGGAATAGTATTGGTATGGTGACCTCCTAGGAAGGCCCAATACTTCACCTCTGTTACCATCACCTATATGCAACAAGTGTTAAGTGGACCATTCATTATCATGAGAGTTGGGTTCTTGTGGACTACTACTCATGAAACATGGGTCAATGAGTTTGACTCAAAAAACTACATAGTTGAATCTTGATAGCAATATCATAATTTGACATGTTATGGAAAATACCTCCTACTTATCAATCAACGAGCTAAAGGGGCTCTATAATGAATAGTTCATAAGGAACAACACTTGCTAAAGGTTTTTCAAATGGGATTGCAAGCCAAGTGGGCTTAACCTTGAGGAAAACTCCATGGTTAAGTGCACTTGAGTTGGAGTAGTACTACGATGGGTGACCTCTCGGTAATGCCTAATGCTTCACCTTTGTGAGCATCACCTAGATGTAATGAGTGTTAAATGGACCATTCATTATCATGAGAGATGGGTTCTTGTGGACCACTACCCACAGTTAATGAGTTTGACTCAAAAAACTACATGGTTGAATCCTGATAGCAATATCATAGCATACAATTTCTATTTAGTTATATATCAGTTATATGATATTTTAAAAAAGTTACATATTTATGGAAATGAAAAACCCACCATAATAATATTAAATAAAATTATAAAGGCTGTATAATTTTTGGTAGTTGGTACTTACAATAACTATGTTGCATTTATGACTTAGATAAATAAGTATACAACTATATTAAATAATTATTATTGGATTTAAGGGTTGTAAAATTTTAGCAAAGGACACATAGGATCTAAGGATCCTACAAAACCAAATAAACCTTCCACAAGTAGATTTAGAATATATATATATATATATAAAGAATAAATATTTCTCATCCATAATGATTGTCTCCAACACTAGCTCTATGCTCTTACATATATAAAGTAGAAGGTAGGGATAATATTTGAATAGTAATCATCCAAAAATATATAATATATTTAAGAGATAGTTAATTAGTCAAAATCAATTCCTAAAGATAAGTTAACTGATAAAGTATATCTACTAAAGATAGAATATGCAAATTTAGGACACCAAAATAAATTATGAAAATTTTCTTAACATTGTAACTTGAGATAGAAAATGTCAATATTTTAAGTAAACTTAGATAATTAATTATGATTGTGACCCAAGAGGTTAAATAGTTAGTAAATATCCATTTTCACACTCAAGTACAACTTAGAGAAAAAGACCACAAATTCAAAGAAGCAAAGATGTAAAGATGAAAATATGGTTCGTAGAAACTTGGTTTGATCAAGTACTAACATGCACAAAGATATGATCTCTCAAAATAGGAGAAGGAAAAGAAAACCCTTCTAGGTAAACACTCCTATGAAAATGATAGAAAAAGAGAAAAAATTACAAACTTCCATTAAAAAATTTCAAATATTAGGAATAAGAATATGAAAATGAAGAAATCTATGAAGTATGAAGAAGTTGCAAACAAGTATTGAAGTATAACGCATACAATTGTAGAATCTCCACTAAATTGGGGATGAAGATTAAAGATCAAATAAGAAAAAAAATATGTAAGTGATCTCAATGAAACTACTCAAACAAGATCAAATGGTTGGTAGGAAAAAATATTGTAGTAAAAATTATAGATGGCATATTCACTGTATGAGTGACCTCAAGCACACTACTCAAACAAAGGATAGATGATAAGCCATGCTTTAATTTGCAATTGAAAATACTAGTACCAATAGCCCCAAGAATGTTAAGAAACCATAAAATATAGAAAGTTCTCTTTGTAAATAGGTATGTAAGAGTGTATATATGTTATGTGTTCCATCACACCAAAATACATGGTAATCTATTGCTACATTTGATTAGCACAAAGGAACAAAAAAAGAGATACATAGATCACAACCAAATAAATGAAAGAAGCACTAGCATAAATAATATGCTACTCCCTTTGTGTTTACAAGGGATAGGTATGACAAAATTGTTAAAATATATCATGTCAGAGTGTACCGTAGGAAGGTAAAGAAGAAACATCGAAAGGACAAATGTATCTATAACTAAAATAGGGTGTTCGTATACAAATTACACACATGATGGTTGCACACAAGTAACCTCGTATGACACTATTAAGAAGGGTGTTCTCATACAAGACACACTCATATGACAATAGAAAACGACTAACCTCGTGTGACACTTTACAAGTAGTGTGAGTAAAATAATGACTCAATAAGATGTGCAAGAGTCTAAAAATATGTATGTAATATATGTAATATATGGAACATTGAATTTTTTAATCTTATTGAAATATTCATTCACCAGCAGCGATGCTACACTGAACTTGGGCAAAACTGGAGTCTTAAGTCACGTAAACAACAGCGATGAGTAATAATTGACTGAAGTTATGGTGCATGGGGGCTCCATGCATATAGAACGTTACTGCATGCATAAACGGAAGGAATTGCTTCACCATGCAAACGTACTAGAGTTATACTAGAGAATAGCTTTTCGAAGCATAAGATCTAATAAAAATATATATAAGATCTTATTGCATATAAGATCTTCACCCAGATCTCAGAAACAGGAGAGAAAAAAAGACGGATGAAAATGTGGACAGACAAAAAAGAAGCACTGAATGTTGTAATTGCAGTAAATGAAAGTAAAGAGAGTATGATGGCTTGTGAATGGACTTGCAAAGAATTTTTGTCAAGGATTCTGAATCCATCTTTTCCCATAAATCTCACACTTGTTCATGTGCAACAGAGTATAGCTTTTGTTGGTGGTCCTGGTGAGATGATCAGCCAATATTTTTACCTTTATTTGTTTTGTTAAGGGGGTGTCTAATTTCATGCTAATTGATTGCATACAGCTTATATTGTGAGCAGCGAAGTGGTTCATCTGCTGGATTTGGATGCCAAAAACAACTCGAAAAGGGTGTTGGAGGAAGCTCTAAATATATGCCAATACTACAATATGACAGCAGAAACTCATCTTGTAATTGGAGAGCCAAAGAAGAAAATCTGTGAAATTGTGCAGCAGTTGGGGGCAGATCTTCTAGTAATGGGAACCCATGGGCATTGTGCTTTCATAAGGTGATTAATTCTTTTTTAGACAAATTTTTAATGATTGTTTATTGTTTTAATTGTATATGTTTTGTAATCGGTATTTTGGATCACATTCAATGATCACTTTCTTCTTTTTGATGATGGATCACTGAATGGGATCCGAAATATAGATAGATTTCAATCGAATACTACTGCATGAACTAATTTGTTCAGATTACACCTTTACCTTTTGAAAGATTTTTAGATCCAGGTTTAAAACACACTTTGTGAGGCATATGAAGATTTAATTCTGCAATGTGCTCAATCATATTGATGATCAAACTTGATAAGTTGTCATTTGTGAAAGCTTTAATGAGTGAACTTTATAGTCAATAAAAAGTTTAAAGCAGATTTGGCTAAAAAAATTATTTCAATTTGCAGGGCAATCAAGGGAAGTGTGAGTGATTATTGCTCTCGTAACGCTGCGTGCCCAGTTTTTGTGATGACCAAAGAAAAAAGTTCCTCTTGATAAGCCCGAAGAAGATTTGTACCAGATGATCCAAATTCTAATAGACCTCTGAGTTGGTGATCCCCTGAAGTGAAAAACAACCTTTATTGTCTCAAAGGAGATAATATCTATCCGAAATATTCAATTTTATGGAATGATTCTCCTTCTAGATTTTTCTTTCTTAAAGACTTTTATTAGTCATTCTAGGATCCTCTATAAATTCGTATAAATCTATAAATACAGTAGTAATTGTATCTTTGTGTATAAACAAGAAATCAGCAAGCTGTTTTGTAATATGATAGTTGATATATAATATATATTGAAGTGTTTTTTTTATTTGCTGGATTCTCAATCAATCTATTTCAAATATTTTATTTTGTTCAATATGGTATTAAAGCCCTTTTAAATCTTCGGCTGTAATATATGGGTTTTGTCGTGTTGGCTGTGAACTATGCAAGTTGTCATTTGATTTTGAACAGTACAATTTTTGTGGCAAACGGAGTAAGGAATATTGCAGCAAAGAAAAGAATCAAATCAGTTAAAAAAATTGGTGAGAGATTTCTAATTTTAATTTTTTGATGAATAGGCAGCTATCTATATTAATTTAAATATAAAGATACATATTCACAAAAAAAGGGTGGGTGGTAAAAAGGCACACCCCAAGAGTCAAATGGGCAGTGCCTAGAAAAAACAACAGATCACATGGGCTAAGCCCAGAAGTCCAAAATTACAAAGTAAATAAAAAGGCTATTAAGTGGCCAGAGTAGTGCTAGCAAAGCCAGGAGGGTTTCTATCATCCAAATTTTCCCCCCATACATCAGCGGGGTCTGGAATGATGTCAAGAGGAGGACCCCAACCATCATCATCATATTTTTTCTCTTTATCTTCTTCCTCACATCGGGGCGAGATTGCAAGCACCAGACGCAGAAAAGTTTTACCAGTGGCTGGCCAACCAAAGTCAGAAGCAGGAGGGTCATCAGAGGGCCACCCGGAACTGCCACCGCCGCTCCCCAAAGCACAGCCAGAAGGTCACCCCTAGCTAGCCCGCGGCAGAGGAGAACGGTTTCGCTGAGGAGTGCGAGAATCCCGCCGAGGCGGGGGCTGGGAACGGGGACGCGTAGAGCCACTTCGTTGTCGGCCCCTGGAGGGCGACCGGCTGCAGGAAGAGTGGGCGAAGCGGGGACACGAGCAACAGTACAAGGGGCATTACTCCAGTGGTCCAGGAGAACCTGAAGGTGAGCAACCTCAAGTGCAACTTTGTTAGCTTGCACTTGAACCTGTAAAAGCACATTAGAGAAAATCATAGCTTTAGCATATAAAGATACATGAATATCCATTTGAGTATGTGAAAAAATGCAAGCATTTATGTCTTTCCAAATATTGAAGAGAATTTTCACCCTGAAAGTGTGCCAAAGCTGGGTGAATTTTGTAGGAAACTTGGGAGAATCTCCTAGCAACACCATATGCCAAAAGAAAGGTTTTGGCCTAAAGGGCCGAAAAAAGTCATGAATCCAAGTCCAAAGTTGTTGGGCTCTGGGATAAAACCAGAAAAGATGCTTAAAATTCTCAGTTTGCCCACAAAAAGGGCATTGAGGGTCCCAGACCCCTAGGTGAACCAGCTGAGAGCCCACATGCAAGCCTTGGAAAAGAATACACTAGGAAAAGTGGGCAAGTTTCAGCTCAACACTCGCAAACCAAGTGGCAACAAATCTTTTACACCAGACATGAGCGGGAGATTGAAGAAGCCTCCTTTGGTTCAAACTCTGAATCATAGGAAAATGTGGTGAGAGCAACCAAGCTGAGGCTTGTAGTTCCTGAAAGGGGTGTCTGGATACCACTTCCAGTCTTTCCACCAATGTTTGGTCCCACGAATTCCAACCTTATGAAGCATTTCAACAAGAATGGCATTCACCAGACCATCATAAGTAGCACAGTCCTGGTTATGAAGCCTATACTGGGCACAAAAAACTTCCCATGACATAATACGCATGGTGGGTCTATGAAATATCTGTTGTAGGGTCTGGATACCCTTTTTGTGAAATTTGAGCACCTTAAGCCTAGGCGACTTAGCCAATGGCTGACCATTGCAAGCAAAAAGAGGCAACCACCAAATATTGTGTTGGTTGAGAGAAATCTCATCTCAAAAACTAGAGCCAGCCCAACAGAGCCAGGGTTTGACAACTTCTCAGGCTCGCCAGATACTTTTGGCCACAAATGTCCCAACAATCTGGACTGGTTCTTTCATGACCAGAAGGGTTTGAAATCCAATCCCCTTCCAGGCAGGTCTATGGATAGGGAAGTCGGATTGAATACTGTGTCTGAGAAGAATTTTTCAGGCCTCATCCCCAATAAGGGAACGGATAATCCATTTAACACACAGAGCAGTCCCTTGTCGTTGAGTAGACAACAACCCAAGACCTCCCGAGTCTCTGGGAAGGCAGCAGAATTCTCAAGCCACACGATGAAACCCTCTGTGAGACTTAGAGGAGGCCCAGAGAAAGTCTCGAAGCAATTTCTCAAGCTTTCCATAGGCAGCTTTGGAGGGGGCCCAGCAAGAAGAATAATAAACATGGGTGGCCTCCAAAATTTTGGAACACACCTGGAATTTCCCTGCCAAAGAGAAGGGCTTGGTAACCCAATAAGCAAGCTTCTGCTCAATTCTGGAGAGCACGGCTTGCCAAAGCTCAATCGGTGACGCCTAAAAGGAAAAGGGAATGCTCAGAAACCGAAAAATTTCTCCAAGCCCAATCCATTTCCATCCATATTGTTGCAACCAAGGCGGAGAGGGAAAGATAGATTGACGGTAACACAAAGTTTTATGCCACTAGATGGCAGAGCCGAAAGCAAGACAAAAGGTATTAAAACATTCAAGAGCTGCCGCAATGTAGTCTTCTTCCTCCAGAAGGGTGAGAAATGAGTCATCAGCAAAATGGCCATTAACAAGTTGAGTCTGAGAGTTGAGCAGAGAAATGCCCTTGACCCGCTGCTAGGAAACCGCATTGGCCAAGAGGTAACCAAAACCCTCAGCTACAAGTACATAAAAAGAGGGGACCAGCAGGCACCCTTGCTGAATGGAACGAAAGAGTCCAAAGGCAGAGGATTGACAGCCATTGATGGTGATACAAGTTGAGGCATCTGCAAAGAGCATTCGAACAGATTGAATGAAATTGGGCCCAAAACCCAAAGCTTGCAGCATAGTAAGAATAAACGGCCATTTAATGCGGTCATAAGCCTTGGCAAAGTCAATTTTAATGAACACGGCTTTCTGGTTGAACATCTATCCCATTCCATGTCTTCCCAAACAACAATAATATTATCCAAAATAAATATGGACTTGATAAACCCAGTTTGTTCCAGACCCACAATTTGAGGTAGAAGATGGTGCATTTTAAGAGCCAAAGCCTTGGCGATAATCTTGTAGGAGACATTAAGAAGTGTGATAGGTCTCCAGTTGCAAATGTCTTCTAGGTCACTCGGCTTAGGTATGAATTTTATGTTACCTTTATTAATTAAGTTACCTAGAGAATTAGAATGAAAAGCTTCTAAGTAAACTTGATGCAGATCGTGCCCAATATAGTCCCACATGGCTTTGTAGAATTCACAAGGGAACCCATCAATTACTGGGGCTTTGTCAGCAACCATGGAATAGACAGCCTCTTTGAGATCATCAATTGATAATAGTTGATCACAAAAAAAAAATTGAGCTAAAGAAAGCTTATTTGGCACAACAGCAAGACAATCTTGAAGGGCTTGTTGTCGCACAGGCGTGAATTCCTGTGCAATGAAGACTTGCTCATAACATGACGCACAAAAACCTGGAGAATATCAGGTAGCTCAGAAAGCACCTGAATGCCATCTTTGATTTTTTTAATGCCCGGGGATGAGTGTCTGACACGCAGAGCCAAAAAAAACTCTTTGGAGGCACGATCACCATTTTTTAGCCAATGTAACCGGGCTTTGATTTGCACACCTCTAGCAACATAGTTGTCAGCAATTAGTTTCTTGTGCCTTAATTCTGCCACCCTGACTTGCAATGATGGAGAAAAGGGGTTGGCCGCCAAATCCTTAGTAGTAGCACAGAGGTCAGCGGTGGTAGCCTCATAAGACCGCCAGCGAAAAATAGCCAGTTGACGCCCATAAATGCGTAGAAATCTAGCCGTGCAGATGATGGCCTCATTCCACCAAGAAATCTAGCCTGTATGATGAGTTAGTCTACACTCCAAATTCCAAACTCTGTGAATGTAGGCCAGGGTAGGCTTGTGGCAAAGTAAAGACGTGTTAAAAAAAATTGAGTTTTACACGTACGAGGTTGTCGAATCTCCCATTTAATGCAAAAAAAAATGGGGAAGTGGTCTAACAAGGTCACATCCACTAATGGCTTAACTGGGAGAGAGGAGCTATCAAAAGAGAAAAAGGATTGCGTTGAGATCATGGCACGATCAAGGCGCTTAAATATTCTATCAGAACTGGCTCTGTAATTACACCAAGTGTGCCAGAGAGAATGAGAATGGCGGCGACCAATATTGGGATCAAAAAGCCCCAATTTATTGCACATGTAAAACCACTCCTCCCTTTCCCCAGTTGTCCATCTGAATGGAAAAGTGTCATCTTTGTTAGATGTCATTTCTACCATATTGAAGTCCCCACATAGTAACCAGGCAGCAACTGGTAAAGAATCAGCAATCCAACGCCAGAGCAAAGAGTGTTCCACGGCATCATTAGAAGCATAGACATTAATAATCTCAAAGGAATGATAATCAATGTTGAGAAGGATCCAAATGAGCCGATGAGTGGGATCAAACCCGTGGTCGACCACAGAAGAGTTCCACCGTGGGGCCAAAAGGGTGATAGCTCTGCCACGCCCAGCATCATGAGTAGTACAAAACATTTTACTGGTTGGCCAAATAGAGCGACAAGTCGTAGCAAGCAAAAACCAAAAAAATTTAACTTCTTGGAGACAAAGCACTTCAATACCAGAGTACTTACACAAGGTATCCCTAACAGAATACTTTTTGGAGAGGTCTATCAGACCTCGAACATTCCATGAGAGGAACTTCATGAGTGAAACTCCATGTTTTCGAAACCCGATTCCTCTTCATTCAGAGAAGAGAAACAATTCTGCAAAAAAATTGGCGGAACTAATCCAATCTGGATGGACGCAGAGGACATCCTCTGCTTTTCATGAACATATTCCCCTTGTTCCCTAAGAGGGGAAGGGTTGCAAGATCTCCTTTGAGCTCCCATCACAGGAGAAGAAACATTCAGTTGTGTTAACATGACAGCAGTCGGCTGAGGCGTAGCCTTTGGCCTAGGCTATTGTGAAACATAATCAGCTCCAACCGGAGCTTCTTTCCCCTTCACAGAAGGGTTTGAAACATCTTTCACTGGCTCAGAGGTCACGGGACCTGACCCAAAACCAGTGGACTTATTCTTTCGGTTCGTAACCGTAGTCCATTTTGCATCAGGTTTGGCAGCAGATGCAGCCGCCAAACGAGGCTTTTCAGCATCTCGTGGTGGAGAAGGTGTACGAGGCACTGCTAAAGGGCATTCCTTAATCTTGTGGTCCGCTGACTGACACCTATAGCACGTGTTGGGCATATTAAAATATGTGACCTTTTGGGTGTGGCGAAGAGCTCCAATTTGGATATCAATGGAGTCTTTCAAATCTTTGGAAAGGTCCACTTCCACACAAACCCTCTTCTGGGGTCGGGCATGAAAGAACCTATATGGCTCAATGCAAATAACCCTCCCCAGTGAGGAAGCTATACTATTCAAAAAAGGCACACAAGGAAAGGGTAGACCAGGGAATTCAATCCAGACCGGGACCCGCAACTTGGTGTCGTCCGAGATAGCAAAATCACGGGTCCATGCCTGGAAAACTAACAAAGAAGACTGGACATACCAGGGCCCATGGGTTAAGATAGTCTGCACATGATTGACCTCCGCAAAGTGGAACAAAAAGAAACCCTTGGTTAAATTTTGGACCATATAAAGGCAGACCCCATGAGGGACCCAAGCCTTGTTAACCCATTCTTTAAGCACACTTTCAGGGGGGAGTTCTCCCAACAAAATACCCAACAAGGGTGTATTGCTCAAGCCATTGACAGGTAGTATCAAAATCTAGTAAAGGAAAAACCACATCAGCTGGTGAATCAGAGCACTTACCTCGTGAAAGACTTTTGGAACAAATTTCTGGGGACATTTGTTTGGAGGAGGAGCCATTGATTAACGTCGTCGAACCGCTAACACCAGCAAGAACTGTTGGGTTAGAACTGATTGAAGGCATATTAAAATAAAAAAACTGCAGTAAATGCAGTCGTACACACAAGAAAAGAGGGGCTTCCTGTGTAGGATGCACAGTATGATGCAAGAGGGGCCAAGGGTGACCGCAGAAAACACAAAACCCTAGCAGAGCTCATACACCTATCACCAACCGTTTGTGCCGACCTTCTAATTTTAATTTAATTCTCATATCAAAAAAGGTAATTTCACATAATGGATTCCATTTTACTTGCAATTAAAATAAATAGAAAAGATTGGATTCCATTTTACTTGCAATTAAAATAAATGGAAAAAATTATTATGATTGGGTGTCCCATATAGATATTTTTCTAACACTTCAAAATTGTGATGAAATTGTTAATGGTAGTGAACAAAGACCAGCAAGTACTTGAAAAGATCAAGAAGATTGGAATAACAGAGATAAAAAGGCAGCAGCATTGATCAAGCTTACACTTTCAGAAGAAGTTTTTCTCACAATGAGAGAAGTGGGGTCAAAGTATGGGGTATTTTGAAAAGTACATATGAAAATTCAAGTGATGTATGGATTCTAACTCCCACCATAGAATTGTACAACATGAAATTATCAAATTCACAAGAGCTAGTCCTTCATCTAAGCAAATTAAAGGAAAAGAAAAATGAACTTGCTTCTCTTGGAAAGGACATAAATGATAAATATTTTGTGCAAATAATTTTACAAAGTCTTCGAGGAGCCTATCAATCATTTATAAGAGGTTGCTAATAAATTAAAAAATATAAAATGTGAAGAGTTGTGTGCTAAGTTAGTGCAAGAAGAAAAATGTCAAATCAAAGAAAGAGAGTCATTTAATGATGAAGCTTTCATAATGAATGGGAAACAAATTTACAAAAAGACACAAGAAAATCATTCAAGAGAGAAAATTGGAAGTATGAAGCTAGATATACTCCATCCAAGGATTATAATAAAAATAAATGAAAATATGATTATTTTGGTAAGTTGGGTTACAAAGCAAATGAATGTTATAAGAGGATTAAATATACATAAAGGAAGAAGTAATGCTCTTTGTATTTCACTTAAAGCAAATAATTCTTAGAAGGATGATTGGGTTCTTGATTCTGGTGCTACACAACACATGTGTTATAGTAAGGAACAATTTGAATCACTAAGAAATGATATAGCACTACAGAGAAATTTTATTTAGGGAATAATAGTGCTTTGAAAGTTAAAGGGAATTAGAAATGTTCAAGTTGATAATGGCGTGTTCAAAAATGTGAAGTTAGTTCTAGAATTAAAAAATCTTCTTTTTGTATCTCAAATTGCAAATCAAGGGTATAAAATAGAGTTCTACAATGACAAATATTTAATCAAGGATGTGAGTAATAACTACAAAATGACTATAATTGGTAAAATGGAGAATGGATTATATAAATTCCAAGAAATTACTTTTAAATGTGGAAATGAGAATATGTGTGTTATAGCCAAATATGATGATATGAGCAAGTTATGGCATGAGCATATGGGACATGTCAACTATCAAAGCCTCAAGCTTATGGAGAAACTATATATGGTGCATGGGATTCCAAAAATCTCACCAAGTCACAAGGTATGTGAAGGATGTGCTATGGGAAAGAAACATGTGGAAATTTTCCCACAAGGTAAATTATGGAGAGTAAAAACTCCTTTACATTTGGTTCATAGTGATGTAATGGGTCCTTTTAGAACACCATCACTTGCAAGCAAAAAGTGTGCCCTCCCTTTTATTGATGACTATACTAGAACAATTTGGGTATATTTTCTACAAAAGAAGGATGAAGTGTTTGATAAATTTAAAGAGTTTAAGGTGTTAATTGAAAAACAAAGTGGAATATCTCTTTAAATAATAAGAATAGATAGAGGTACTGAATATATGAACAAAGCTTTTTTAGAATTTTGTAAACATGGTATAAAGAAGGAATCAACTGTCTCCTACTCACCC
The DNA here is from genome assembly GCA_007258455.2 of Sequoia sempervirens. NCBI lineage: Eukaryota > Viridiplantae > Streptophyta > Pinopsida > Cupressales > Cupressaceae > Sequoia > Sequoia sempervirens. The sequence goes on from VDFB02000003.1 coordinate 25,438,692, forward strand.
CAACAAAATGGAGTTGCGGAAAAAAATAATAGAACTATAATATAAATGGTTAGACGCATGTTACTCTCTAGAAATATAGAAGCTAAATTTTGGGTTGAAGCAATTCATACTGTAGTTTATATTTTGAATAGAACACCTACTAAGGCAGTTTTAAACATAACACCAGAAGAGGCATGGAGTGGTAGAAAGCCTACAGTGTCTCATTTTAGAGTCTTTGGATGATATGCCTATGCCCACATTCTTGATGAAAAGAGGAACAAGATAGAAAGGAAAAGTGAGAATTACATAATGGTTGGGTACAATGAGGGGTCAAAAGGATATAGGTTATATAATCCTAAAACAAAGAAAATACATATCAAAAGGAATGTATGTTTTGATGAAGATATTGAAAGTGATAATTCTTCTACATTATCTTCCTTTCAATCTTGATTGAAGAAGATAAGTCTACTTATACTAATGATTCAAATCAAGGTGTGCAATCTTCTACAAGAGGAGAAGGAACACAAGTTGAAGCATCAATTGAAAGTGAAGATGAAGACACAAGGAAGACTAGAAGCATTCAAGAAATCTACCAAGAAGGCCATAGGAATATTTTTGCTAACTATGCTCTTATGACTAGGGTGATGCAAGTTGACACTCCAAGTACATATGAGGAAGAAAAATGAAAAGAAGAATGGGAAGCAACAATGCAAGATGAGTACAAATATTTGATGAAAAATGAAACCTGGGAATTGACAACTCTTCCAAAAGGTAAAAGTTTGGTTGGTTGCATGTGGACCTATAAAATAAAGTTCACTTCAAATGGAGCTATTGAAAAACATAATGCAAGGCTAGTGGATAGAGGCTCCTCACAAACATAAGGTATTGACTATATTGAAACCTTTGCTCTAGTAGCTAAAATGAATTCAATTTGTACAATAGTTGCTCTAGCTGCAAATTTTGGCTAGAAATGTTTTCAAATGGATGTAAAAAGTGTATTTCTACATGGTGATCTAAAAGAAGAAATTTACATGCAACAACCACCACAATTTTTTTATAAGTGGTGAAGAACATCTAGTGTGTAGATTAAAAAATATTATATGGTCTTAAACAAGCTCCAAGGGCATGGTACTCCAAAATAAACAAGTACTTTATAGATGTGGGATTTAAAAGAAGTAAAGTTGATCCAGATGTGTATGTAAATCATAGTGATGATAAATTTTTTGCTATTGTATTATATGTGAATGATTTGATCATTATAGGAGATCACACACATAAAATTGAAACAACCAAGGATCAACTCAAACAAGCTTTTGAAATAATTGATCTAGGGTTGATGCACTATTTTTTGGGTATGCAAGTATGGCAAGAAGCAGGAAGGATCATGCTTCTCAAACCAAATATTCTCTTGATGTATTGAGAAAATTTAATATGAGTGATTGTAAACCATCTAATACACCATGTGAAGTGGGATTAAAATTGAGTGCTAACTCTACTCAAAAGAAAGTGGATGGAAAATTATATAGAAAATTAGTTGGGAGTCTTTTGTACCTCACCATAACTAGAAGAAATATTGCATATGCAGTTGGTATTGTATCCAGGTACATGGCATATCCACACATTGAGAATTGGAAAGTAGCTAAAATAATCTTAAAATATATTAAAGATAATTATCAACTTGGAATTGAATATAAAAATGGAGGAAAGCCTAATCTAGTTGGATATACAGATTTAGATTATGCATATGACATTGATGTCAGAAATCAACTTCAGGATATATATTTCATCTTGGCTTAGGACCAATTTCTTGGAGTAGTAAGAAACAATCAAAAATATCACTATCATCTATAGAAAATTAATATGTTGGTCCATCAAAGGCATCTCAAGAAGCATTATGGCTCAAAAGACTACTTGAAGAAACACAACATCCACAAGCTTGTCCAACTATTATATTTTGTGATAATCAAAGCACTATCAAGCTAGCAAAAAATCTTGTATATCATGCTAGATCCAAGCATATAGAAGTGCATCATCATTTTGTTCGTGATTTGATTGAAAATCAAGTGGGGTAAAAATTTTGTGGAACAAAAGATCAAATTGTTGACATATTTATGAAAGCACTGCCTATAGTGAAATTTGTCCAATTTAGAAACTTGTTAAATCTCAAGAAAGTTGTTGTATAATATAATAATTGTTGTAATTATCCTCTCCAAATAAATATTATGGGGGGGTATTGGAGATAATGTTTATTTATGGAATGTATATAAAAAAGTCTCAGTGGAAGATATATTATCTATACAAAATATTCAATCTTATAGAATGTTTCATAATATGGAAACTTCCATCTCCTTCTAGATTTTTATTTTTTAGAGGATTTTATTAGCCATTCTAGGATATGTTGAATGAACAAGACAACTAAGAGGGGAATGAATCAGTTGTAACTTATCAAAACATCAAAACCCTCATAAACATTCAAATCGACATGAATTCATTAAACCCTTAATCTGTTATGAAAATTTAACATGAAAAGTAAATAACAAAAATTGAAACAACTTAACATCATGCACAAGACAACACCAGATTTACGTGGAAAACCCAAGAAGGGAAAAACCATGGTGAGGATTAGCTCACAATATAAGTAATAGAAAAACTGATATAAAAGGCTCACTAAAACATTTGAATAGTAATTTTCCTTTATACTTACTAGTACCTCTTCTCATCCTCCTCACAAAGTTAGCTTCCACATCATCAATATCTTTTTGAATTGGTTCTTCAATCTTCTATGTTTTAGTAGCCTTAAAAGTAGTCACAATCTTTGCACCATTGTTAGTACCAAACTCTCTCATCTCAAAAGCAGTTAAAGTTCCATACAATTGGTCTCTAGAACACTGATCTAGGTTTTGAGATTCCTCAATAGCAACAACTTTATAGTTGTAAGCTTTAGTAATGGTTCTAATAATTTTCTTTACTAATTAGCCTCTTTGACCTTTCCTCGAAGACCTTTGATTGCACTGACAATTTCATTAACTCTCTACATGTAGCTTGTGATATTTTCTTCTTCAGTCATTCACAAGTTCTCAAATTGTGTCTTCAAATTCTGCATCTTAACTTGTTTGACTTTAATATCTCCTTCATAAATACTTTTCAATTTATCCCAAACTTCTTTAACAATTTTCAGATCCATAACATTCACTAATTCAGTATTTGCAAGACTACTCAAAAGAACAAACCTTGCTTTACCATTGATTTCATAGGCCTTGATCCCATCACTTGTGCTTGGTCCATTTACAGGTATGGTGTATGCAGTCTACATTTCCTTCCAAACATCAAATCCAAGATAAACTAGATAGCCTTCTATCTTCACCTTCTAGAATGCATAGTATGTTCCATCAAACATAGGGATCTCCTTGTTCACCATCCCAGATCTACCTCAAGTTGTTAAGCTTTTCTCCAAGGAACCTTTCTTTGATACCAATTGTTGAATGAACAAGACAACTGAGAGGAGGGTGAATCAGTTGTAACTAATCAAAACATCAAAACCATCATAAACATTCAAATCCACATGCATTCATTAAACCCTTAATCTATTATGAAGAATTAACATGAAAAGTAAATAACAGAAACTAAAACAACTTTAACACCATGCACAAGACAACACCAGGTTTACGTGGAAAACCCAAGAAGGGAAAAACCACAGTGAGGATTAGCTCACAATATAAGTAATAGCAAAACTGGTGCTAAAGGCTCATTGCTAGAATAGGACACACTGTCCAGAAAGGCTCACAGCCAAGGCTCACTGTCGGAATAGAAAGAAGATAAAAAAAGAAGTGTTACATAAAGAACATAATCTCAATGCAACAAATAATCCACCATAATAGCTCCAACACCTTCGCAACCTTATTTGAATGATTGCAGACACCTTCTACTCACTACATCTAGTAGTCCAACACTTTGAAGCTCACACTACTCTGCTCAAATTCACACGCTACCACTCTGCTATTCACATCATGCACATTGCACTCTAACAATCACACATCCCTCAACATATCAACACTTATTTATACCATCTTCAACTTTGAAACCCATCTCCAAGGTTGGCTATGCACCTCAAATGTGAAAATTCAAATTAGGTCGACACCCAAACATTCTTGCAGTGGATAGGAATGAAGGTGGACCACACAAATCCTTAGCTAGGACCCAAATCTGTCCTAACACACCTCAACACGCTTCCTCAAACTTCGAAGACCCTTCGCATGTAGTGTAAACACCAATTCGGTAGTTACCCGTGCAAACACCATTAAAATTTTAAGTACACGCTTCCTTTGATCAATCCATAACTTTCAGACATTATTTACTTCACCTGAAGACGATCCAAAAACATCCTGAAAACTAACAAACTCCTTTGCAACAAATTTCACCTGAAGAATGTACAAATACAGTACATCCAGACAACACTTCCACACCTTGTAACTCAAAAGACCATCTTCTGGAACACCAAACCACAAATCCTCTTGACTTAGGCAAGAGACCAACACCATCAACTCTCACTCAGAACTACAAGTCCTAAAACACAATTGTAGAGAAACATGGAGCAAAAATATTTCTCCTAGACACCTCTGTAAGCAATACTACAAATAGAGTTCACACACTGGTGAACATATCTCTCTCTGCACAATGATCCAAAAGCCCAAATTCTAGATATAGAATTTTTGAACATTTGTAACTAACATATTTGAACCACACAAGCATATCTTCAACCTAGAAGAAATGCAGAGCAAAACCAGAACACACCTCTACAACACAGAACAATACTGCAACACATTGTTTCCTTTTTTTATCAAATTCCTCAATATCCACAACATCTTCAGCACATACAACAACAATCTCTCTCAACCACTACACAATTGACACCAATGACAATACAATCTTGTTGACATCAATGACAACACCTTCGTACTTGCAACATGATCTTCTAGAGATTTGTATGAATCTATAAATATAGTAGCAACTCTACCTCTGTGTATAAACAAGAAATCAACAAGTTTTATAAAATCATAGTTGATATATAATATATTGAAGTGTTTTTTATTTGTTGCATTCTCAATCAATCTATTTCAAATATCTTATTTTATTCAATACTGTTTATTTTGTTTCAATTGCTCAAGGAAAATTAATTTACATGTAAAATGTAATGCAATTTATAATGGGTAGTTTATTAATGAAGGCTATTTGTTACCATTCAACCTCTAATAATATATAGTGGCTGCAATTTTAAATTTAGTGATTTGATAATGAAAACAGAGGATCAAAAGGATATGCATATCCTACATAAATGTTTTGCTTCTATCTACAAAAAATGGCTTAACTGATCATTCTCTTCTTTCCCAAATCCAAATGTTTACTTCAAGGTAGTCTTCCTTTAAGAAATTGTGGGTTATGATCAATTGGGTTGAACGATAGTACAAATTTTTTAAAACAAGGCATGAAAATAAAGTATAAATTGCTTTCCAACAAACTTTATGATAGAATTCTAAATGATATGAATATCAAAGTTTGGATGGAATTAATATTGTTTTCAAATTAGAATAGTAATAAATTATTGTAATATATTTTTATTTAAAATTTAAATCCGAGTTAAGTTTTTTAATTTTTTAAAAGGTTAATTAAAAATAAATTTTATATGGTTTGTTTTATATTCTTGTATTTAAGGGTGTCCAATGTATTTATTTATTTATATTTAAAACTTGTAATCCCTCTCTCATTTTAAGTCATTACACCATTTAAATTGGTGTATTTAAAGGAATCTAGATATGCATAATCATTATAGAAGCATATGCAAACATGAAGAGTGTTGTTTTTTAATCTTATACATATTTGAACAGTGTTGTTTTTGAATTGTGTACACGCCTTTCTAAAACTTAACTTATGAGACTGTATCATCTAGCCACACAATGGCAGCCTACAAAGGTATTTCCAAATACAACCAGCTCTCAAAGATTAAAAAAAAGGCAAAAGCAACAGAGGCAACCAAGTGAGGTGAAAAGTATGATTCTAGAGATTGAAATATCAAGTTTATAGGTATAGGTCATTTTTATGACCTTAGACTCAACGTTGATCACCAAACTCAACCTTAAATAAAAAGATGACATATTTCTAATGACCTTAGAATCAACCCTAAACTTAACCCTACATACAAAAAAATACTATAATATCAAGGAAAATAAAAAAGATCATATCTCCTTTCTAATCCCAAAGTGTCATAGATGCCATAATCTTTATTTGGATCATCCATTCTTTGGTTACAAAGCTAACTACCATAATTTATTGTATTTACTTTTCTATAATAGTTATTTAAATAATCTAATTTATAAACTCTAGTTGTCATTAATTAGTCTAGGTTAATTGTGCTTATGTGTGTTATTAGATTAGCCTAGAAAAATACAAAGATTAGTTTCCTTTTCATTTATGTGAACCTAGTTTTTTAGAGTTGATATAATTTGATTTATCATTCATTTCAAAAATTTCTAGGGTTTTGATCTTTATATGCTTATATATCTTTTGCTTAGGGTTTGGGTATACATTGTTAACTATATTTTATCCCTCTTACTCTATATTATCTTGCATTCATGGTGAATGTTTTAGTTTTTCCACTTGACTAATCTACATTAATTTATGTCAAAAATTTAACATTTTTCTTTCATATAGTTGTAATTTCTATGCTATATGCATACATGTGTCTTCCATAGAGGTTATATTCTATCATGCTCTATATTTCCCCACTTTCCTTGAGTTGGCTAGTGCAAACCATATGATGCTCATTAAACCATGCATTTCATGATAATCATCCCTTATAATAATTTGGTGACCACACATTGAGCAAGGATCTATAATGTGATTTGCCTATGTACATGACATTAGTATATTTTATAATGATACATTTTTTACATGTCATGATAGTCATATCTTCATAGATTCTTGTGCTCTAATGAATTTCCTTCTTTTATATGTGGTGATGAATATAGGGATGGTGATTCTTCTACATTACATGTTGAATCTATGGATATTTATCCTTCACATACCCCCCCCTTTACATGATGATAATATTGAATTCCTTGATGATAGTTTATTAGCTTCTCATGTAGACTTCATTGATGCTTCATTATATTATTCTACATTACACGATGAAATTATAAACCTTAAAAATAACTCATATGTGATCTTTATGATTGGTCCTTTGATCCATTCTTATGATGTAGCCATCAATGGAGGGTATGAAGTATTATCCAACCATTTAGCCAATTCAAATAACACATAGTCAAAATTAATATAAAAATACCTCTATCCATTCTCAATCACAATAGAATTACAATCTGCCACAATGGGCCTCCAAGACATTAGGCCACGATTGTTTGATTACAAATAGGAAAAATGTAGAATTTAAAAGATATTGTAATACAATGCCATGCCAAGATATCTTCAAATTTTCTTAATTGTTCTCCCAATTATCTTCAAGGATGTTTATATATCAAATTCTAGCCTTAAAAGAGTGATCTTAGTTATCTATAAGGTGGCACAAATCTCAATTCCCAATAAAATTTGTAGTTGACCCAATGTGTAAATGAATCATCTAGAATGAATGCGGTGATGAATCATATTGTTGTGACTCACACCATAAGATCTCTTGGGTCCAATGTACTAAGGAATATGTTCCTCTATAATTATAACCTTTGAGAAGTATTGCAAGAAAGTGTCCACTATTAAATCCTAATCATTTGTCAAAGATATGTTAACCAATAAAGCATAATCATAGGTCAAAAAGCTATTTTTTCCTTTGTGGTGGTCCAATTCACATAGTATTTGAAAGAAACATGTTAGGATCAATGTAGAACATATACACCAAACCACAAGGTGAGATATGCAATTATGATAAAATATGGTAGGATATTTAGTGCTTGGAAATAACTAAAATGTGAATGAAAACATGTAAACAAACAACAAAGTAAAAAAAAGTATTTTTGAGTGATGCAATATTTTTCTTACTCCTTAGAATTCTCTTTCATAAAACACCTGAAGCTATTTGAAAAGTGAATCCCTCACTTTCTGGTGGCTAGAGGGAAACCAAGATAATCTACTCCAGCCTTTCAGATCCATGATGAATCTTCTTGAGATCTTCATCTCCATTTCACCAAATACTGGCTCATATTATATGTACCTTGTACTTCTTCCAATCCTATTATCCAAAATTGCTTCAATATCCTATTTTGTTTGTTGTGCTATCTACTTTTCCTATTGTACTCCCAAGCTACCATCTCTAGACATCCATTCTTGATCGTGATATAAATGTACAATATTGAATACTAGTTATATGTTCAAGCCTTCTAGTAACTCTACTTCATATGCATTTCTCAAATTGAACTTCTTGATGATTTTTCAAGAACCAAATTTCCTCATCTTCAACTTATTATATTTTCCAACTAGAATTTTTCCTTCCTAAGGTACACAATTACTTCATCTCGAACCACAAAATATTTGTCTTTTTTCTTCATCATCTTTCTTCTTGTATCTATCATTCATCTACCCCAAGTGACTTCTTCTACATGTACTTCCTTCATATGTTCTATAAATTCTCCTAATTATGCACTCTTATTTTATTTATTACTAAAGTCTCAGTTCTTATACATTTCTTGGGCCACTACCATAATTAACTAAAAATGGTTTTTTCTTTGTACTTATATATACTAAATTTTTATATGTAAATTTGTTGTGTTAGTGATATATCCCAATTTCTTGATTTCTCTCTAACCAAACATCTTAATAAATTACATAAAATTATATTGAACTAAAATTCAAATTTAACCTCATCTTCTTCATTAGGGTGTTCCAAAATAGACAAAACATTTTGTAACCCCATATGCAATAATATTATTTGGTAATCCATGCAATAGTAATATTTCCCTAAAAATAAATTAGCTACATGTACCACAACATTGTTCTTGAATGGAATGAAATGTTTCATCTTAGAAAATATATCCACAACTTCAAATATTTAATTGTTCCCTCTTTGTGTTCTTGGTAACCCTAATACAAAATAATACTTATATCTTACTAAGGTTTCTCTAGAATTGATAATAACTAATATAGACCAATATTTGGCTATTCCCCTTTGCAACTTGACACATTTTGGTGTCTTAAACAAATTTCCTTATATCCTTATATATTTGTGTCTAAAAATAGTTCTCATTCACCAATACTAGTATTTTTTCTATTGCAAAATGTCCTACTAAACTATTTCTATGCTTCTCATTAATCATTTTTTCTCTCATTGAGCTCCTTGGAATATACAATTTATTACCTCTAAACAAATTCTCATTTTGAATAAGATATTCCAACCACTTTCTTCTATTTGTGATTATTGATTATTTACATTATTTTCATGCCTCCACAAAGTTAGGATTAATTTCATACTTTCATTGAACAATTCTTCAAATCCAACTACCCCTATTATCTTCTCTACTAGAAATGTGTGTCTCTTACTCAATGCATCTACAACCTTGTTTGATTATTTGGAACCTATGTTTCAACACAAAATTATAACTTTGCATGAACTCAACCCATCTCATGTATCTTTGGTTCAATTTACCTTGACTATTCAAATACTACAAATCCTAATTATGAATGCACAATGCAAACTCCTTTGGCAATAGGCAATGCCTCCACTTCTTCAATGCTTGGATTATGGCATAGAATCATCAATCATAGAATAAATACCTCCTTCTTGTATCATTCAAATTTTATTAAAATAATATATTGGTCTACTTTGTGGCTCAACAACACTCCTATTACATTTCAACTTGCATCATACTCCACCTAAAATTCCTTGTGAAAATTTGACAATAGTAACACTAGTTGTTATGTCACCTTCTTCATCAAAATTTCAAAACTCATATTTGATACTAATGTCCATGTGAGTTCATTCTTATCTCTCCCTTCATTGTCTTCATTAGTAGTGCACAAATAGAACTAATTTTTTTGATAAATTTCCTACAAAAACTTACCATACCATGAAAATGTATAATCTTTCTAATATTTGCTAGGGTGGGCCACTCAACAATTTCTTTGACTTTCTCTAGATCTATCTTCAATCATTTAGATGAGATTATAAAGCCTAAGTATACCAATTATTTCTTTATAAAATAGAAAGTAAATTGTAACAAAAAATATCATTTCCACATAACACACATGAAATAAATAAATAAATAAGTATCCAAAGTTCATAATATGAAATAATAGCAAAGTATACTAACAAGATAACACTAGTTGTACCTTGGGAAAAGCTTGTCAAGGAAAAATATTGTCTCTAGAAGAACCCACACAAATTACTGTATTATCTCAAGAATAATATTACAATAAACTTTCAAAGTCTCCATGCAATGCCTTTAAAGCATCAAGTAACTCAATTGCACTCCTCCATGTGAAAAAGTAAATTGGAACCATGTAGCCACACATACCTATCCATATATTTTATAATCGCATATGCAATCTACAAGAGATGCCCAATCCAACCTCTAATCAACAAGGAAATGTTTCCACAAGCCAACCATAACAACCACTCATGTTCTTGATTTTATAAGACACACTTACACAAATCCACTAAGTTGTATTACATAAACTATGTACCTCAAAACCACAAGATCACTAAATCATGACTCCAAAATATCCTAATTGAATCCAATAATAAATATTTTTCAATAACAATAAATGAACACAAACACAATGATCACAATAACTCCATACAAACCTCAACTTTAATGTCATTTGAACATGAAATTCTAGGAGGAAGCACTAGATCATCAAGAGAAAACCTAAAATTCAAAAACCATGTCCTTTTACCAACACCAATGTGTTAATTTGTGATAAGTTAGATCTCCTTCCCAAAACCCCAAATAGGAAAGCCTCCTCTATTAAGATCCACACCAATAATAATTATAATTTTGTAATGTGGAATAGAGATACACACCACACAAAAGATGTTTGTGGCCCAATATGCCCTAATATTCAATATATGTAGGAATGGAATAAACCTTGATGTAAGGTAACATTGTACAATACTCCTTCCAAAAGAAGCCACTGCACACTATATCTACAAGAAATATCTAAAGTATAATATCATACACCACACATATTCTTAGAATGATAATCACCTCCTTTATATAGACCTTCTTCTGATAATCTAATGGAGGGATCCTAATGAATGCCTACTCATCACTTGATATAATTAATTACACAAGTTTCCACATGACCCAATATAACTAATTTAAGGGATGTGTACCACATGTTGACATATTCGTCCACCTATATGCATTATAATATCATATCCCTTGGTACTAGACATCCTTAACGATGTTCAACATGAAGGTCAAGCATACAATATATTAGTAAACTAGCTAGGATGTAAGCCTCTCAAGAAAAAAGAAGTTAAAAAAATAAACATTCATTCCCTCAATAAAGGAATATCCCCAAAATTATCCCTTGCACTTCTCAAAACCATATTCATAACAAAATCATATTCATAAGGAAACAAAGGAAAAATAAACCATGCCAAGTACTCCTCAAATAAGCCTAACATCCATAGCTCAAGACTCATTTCATTGAGAAGACAAATCATGGGAAAAATTGCAAATAAAAACGAGGGAAATACCTGTCAAATGATTCTCTACCTAGTTGACCAAGAGTGGGAAATGAGATTGATCCTCCGAAGATGCACCAAGCCAAGATGACTCTCATTATGAACAATATTTTTAGTAGGTCCAATTTGAACTCACATCATGCTCTAAGTGTAGGCTCATTAATCTTCCTATTGAAACCTCATCAAGAGTAACTATCTCAACACATGATATCTAAGTGTTGGAGATCTTTAGCCTCACCTAAGTCTATGTTTGATATAATTTATAGGAAATAGAGAAAAAATATAACAAACATAACATGAATCTTTCAAATTCAAGGACAACTCATAAACAACATTGTTCGTGCTCTTTGCAATTCAAATTTTTGAAGCTTTTTGAGGTTTTTCCTAATGAGTTGGTCAGGTGGGGGGGCGGGGGGGGGCATCAGACTCCCCCATCAAAAAATATTGTCCCAAAAGTTGGTATTGTTTCTATTTTTTCTGCTCGTACCCATAGAAAGACCCATGTGTCTCCTTATGGCTTGGATTACTTTTTTCTCATAAGAGGATCACATTTCCTATGAGGATAAATTGGTTGGGGGTAGCCCGCTTGTTATGGATAAGTTGAATGTGAGGTGTCTCTTATTTAGTGGATGGTTTGGAAGTGGAGGTCCCTGAGAAGCTCATGCATAATTTGATTGAGGATCTTAAGCTATTTTTGGTTGGAAAGTTCCTTGTGTTTCACCCAAACATTGATCAAGTAAGGAAGTGGGCTAACTCTGTTTGGAATTTAAAGGGTAGCGTTAGTGTTAGTGCTATGGCTAAGGGTATTTTCCTCTTTATTTTTGGGATGCAGGATGATTTGATTAAGGTGCTTATGGGGGGGTCTTGGGCATTCGATAATGGGTTTAAGAATTTTTTGTCGCTTTGTAAATGGAAGACAAGGTTTGACCCTTCTACAAATCTAGGTACGGTTGCCTCTACCTAGGTTTGCCTCCCTAGGCTCCCCTTAGAATTTTGGAATCATGGTATTTTTAAAGGAATTGCAAATTCTTTTGGTTATTTTCTAGCTATGGATAAGGTAACACAACAAAATCCTATATTGGTGTTTGCTAGGATCCGTGTTAATGTGGCAATGAATTTTGTCCTTCCTACTTCTATTGCCTTGAAGTCAAAATATGGAAAATAGATTCAACCTCTTAAGTATGAAAATGTGAAAGCATACTATCAAGTCTATACGAAGTTTGGTCATTTCAAGGAAACCTGCTTAAGGTGGGTTTCTGATAATAATAATGAGGAGATGGGCTCAAAGAAAATTCATCCTTTTAAGCCTAAAGATAAATTAGTTTCTCTGAATGTCTCTCAGAATCCTCAGGAAAGTGTTTTGGAGGCTTTGTTAGCAAATTAGAAGCTCTTGAATGGGAAAGATCCAACTAAGGATGCTTTTGAAGGAGATGGTGTAGAGTTTGTTTCCTTTGATGACCTAAATAAAAATGTCCAAGAGGATTCCTAGGGAGTGATTAATGAGGTTCCAAAAGGGGATGGAGTAGTTGTTTCTTCTAATGAATTATATCAAAAGGCTTTAGAGGTGTCTTAGACTAAGACTATAAATACAAAAGAGGAAAGTGATAAGTGTTTTGAAAACAAACCTAAGGTGGATAATCTTAATGATTTTGAAACAAGGATAGAATCGATAAGAAAAATTAAGCACCATACTGATGATAAATCAGAGATTCTAGAGGAAAGAGAAATTTGTTTTCAAGCAGGTTGGGGACAAGATTCTTTTTCTCTTGTTTCCACTCTTAGGAAGCAGTCTGCAAGTGGAGATAACTTGTCTTTAAATCAAAATGAAGGTAAAAATATGAAGGATTCTATAGCCCTAGTGGGCTTTAGTTCTTCTCCTAATGATGGTGTAGTTGATGATGAATGGATTCAAGCTAATATTAAATCTATAAGGAAGAAGAAACCTGATGTTGGGGAAGGAAATAAAGTTGGTAATGTCATCACAGAAGGAAACCAAGAACAAATACATTGTCAAAGATGTTGCTTCTCAGAGGAAAAATACCCTTGACTCTCTCTAAGGGCCTAAGTCTAAGAAGAAGGGGGAGAAGGCTCCTCCTTCCCACAACATCAAGGTGGTGTTTTTCTTTGTGTTGGTTTTGACATAAAGATAATCTCCTGGAATATTAGGGGCCTAAATAGTCCTTATAAGCAGCATCTACTTAAGACATGCCTTGTAGATTATAAAATTGAGATCTTGTTGAAGGAGCCTCTGGAGGTATTGCCACCTTATGGAATACTTCCAAATTTAAGGGTTCTAAAGGCTTATTCTATAGGAATAGTCTGATGGTTTCAATGGAAGATTTGATTACCTCTAAAAATGGAATTTGATAAATATTTATGCTCCTAACTCCAGGCTTGACAAAGTTGCTTTATGGGATACCTTGAAAATTCATATTAGCAGCTGCATTGGGGATTTTTGGATGCTTGGTGGGGATTTTAATACTCTATTGTTTTTGTCTAAAAAGTTGGGTGGATTGGAGGATTTTTCTAGCACCATGATGGATCTTGTTGGCTTCCTAACTTTTGTTGGTCTCATAGATGTTTCCTTACAAGGCTCTTTGTTCACTTGGTCGAATAGGTGATGGGGTAATCATCTTATTCAAGTCAAGCTAGATAGATTTCTTATTTCTTCTAATTGGAATATTCTCCCTACTATCACTTTATATGCTCTTCCCAGAACTGATTCGGATCATAATGCTCTTTTTCTTTGCTGGGAAGATAATGTTATTAAGGGTTTGTTTCCTTTCAAATATGAAATAATGTGGACTATGTCGAAAGTTTGAAGATGGATTTGTTTGTGGAGTTGCTTTGGTGTTGTCATTGATGTCAACCCCTTGTATGAAGAAAGTGTTGGAATGTTGTTGGTGTTGATTATGTAAACCCCTAGTATTGGAGTTTTTGTAATTTTTGGAGTTCCTGGTATTGATGTCAACACAAGGTTGTTGTTTCATCAATGTTGTTATTGATGTATGAGATGAGTAATGTTGTAGATATGTTTGGGTCACTTGGTTTCCAAGTGATTTTGAAAAAAAATGGAGAAAAGAGAGTTTAGTGTAACAAAGTGGTGTTCAGTGTTTGGTTCTGCATTTCTTCATGGTTGAAGATATGCCCATTCGGTTCAGACATGGTGATCAGAGGTGTTCAAAGGTGTTATATCTATAGTTTCAAGTTTTAGATCGTACTACAGTGGAAGATGTGTTTGACAGTATGTTTGTTTGGTGAAACAAGGTGTTTGGGAGAAATGAGATTGCTCTGTATTTCTCCATAGTGAAGGTTTTGAGGTTGCATATTTGTGAACATGCTTATAATTTTTGTATCTACCTTCCCTTGAATTTTTAGGTGTTGTGGTGCTACACAAAGGTGTCTAGTGTGTTGAATTTCTATCCTAGTATGTTTGGATGCACATAATGAAGGTGTTCTTGAGTTTCAAGTGGTTGCAGTAGTTGTACAAAAGATTCTGATGATATTGAAATATTCTGAGATGTTGAGTGTTGTTGTGTGATCCACAAGATGTTTTTGGACCTTGAGAGTTGTGTTTTGTGTCGCTTGTTAGTGTTAGTGCAGGTTTGGCCGACCTAGCATGCTAGCACTAATTGAAAAAGATAATTGTTGTTTGAGGAAGTGTTAAGAAGCATGTTTGTGTAGATGGATTGTTGTTGTGGAACAATTTTTTGTTGAGGGACATTTTTGAGGGATTTTATATGAATAGTTTTGAGTTTGAGGAACATGTGTTTGTGTAAGGATGGCAAATGGAATGGATTGATATTATTTTGTGGGATGAATTTTTGTTGATAGATGTTTGTGTTTGTGGATATGTTAGATGTAAAGGTTTGTGAAGGATGTGGGACATTTCAAGTTTTGGATACATTGAATGTGGAAGCTTTTTTTACAATGGTAAGTGATGGAATTTGTAAAATGGGGGGTTGCTATGGATGATTGGGATTATATGTGCTCATTGTTATGTTGGGTGCTTGTGTAGCATATGGAATATTAGGAGGCACATAAGATGTGGTGACTTGGGCCATGAAAGGATTGTTTGTGTAGTTGGATTTGTTTTGTGGTGGTGATGCATGAGGAATGTTTGTATTTGGTGGATTTTGGATATGTGTGTTTGTTTGGTTGGTTACATGTGGTGATGTATAAGGGATGTTTGTGCTTGGTGAATTTGGTATATGTGTGATTGTTTGATTGGTTATGTTTAGGTTTTGGTATAATGGATTTATGTATTGTTTGGAAAATGGTATTGTATCTCTATCATAAGATGGTATAGATGGTTGACTTGACTAAGTATGTTTGGCATTAAAGGTTGTGGTATAACTTCATTAATAGATTGAACTATAGGTACATTCTCATTTGATGGAATATTGGATGACATGACATGTGTGAGGGCTTGTTCCTTAAGTGTAGCAATGTTAGAATCCGAATGTAGCTTAGCACCAATTTGTGCAAGTCTAAGAAAGTCTGTGTTGGGATTTGAAGCAATAAGGGCATCAAGTGCTCTAGCTAAGGAAGGGTCTTGTTTCATTTCTAAAAGTTTATCTTCAGTCAATTCCTCAGATTCCATAGATCTATTTGTGATGTATTATATGATAATTGGTGGATATTGAGGTTATTGTTGTGGAGTTTGGCATTTATGAGGCTCGATAAATGATGAGACATTCCAAACTCTGGCTCAGTAAGCCCCATGGGTGCGGTGGTGTTTGAACTATGAGGATTAGAGTCCATGAGTTTCTTGTGGTATGACCTTGTAATACGCATTCAATTTTGATGACCTTATGGAATATGGATGTGAGTGAAGGTTGGTGATGTAATATGAACAAGTGATGCTTAACTTGGACTATGAGAGATGCATTGGGTAGATTTAGAAAAAAATTGATGTTTATGTTTGATTGATGGAAGATAAAGACCTCTAAAAGTCAAAGTTAACCTAGATCTCCATTTTGATAAGTGTTAATGTTTCACTTGTACAAGACTAATGAGTCCAAGAAAAAGGATGATGGTGAGTTCACAAACTTAAAAATAATCAAGATACTTAAGCTAGTATGCCCACAAATGATGTTTTTGATTAAATAAGTAGCATTTACAGGGTGTTGTACCATTTACACGGAAATCCCTCAGGGCCAAAAAGAATCTAGTTCAAACCATAAATGAACTAGGAAAAGAAGACAGGACACACACAAAAACAACCGGCAGACAACTGTCGAACAAAAGACGAGGACTAGACAATCCCAAAACCTGAGGGGACTAATCTAACTCCCTTAACCCTAGGTCGCGAAGTAGAGACAGATATTGGGATTCCCTTCTTCTTTCTCATCACAACAAACCAAGAAGACTTGGAATCGAAGTCCACCGAGCGAGGCGAGAGGAGCGGATCCACATCAACCACCATGGGCAATGAGTCACCACGCAGCGAGGGAGTCGGCAGTGCAGAAGAGGAGATAGGAGTAATCGAAGGACCAGCAGAGGCACACAAATGATGTTAATCCAACTATCTACTTGAAAAAGTTACTTCCAAGAAAAAGGCTAAACTAAAGATAAGATGGGATATCTAGATGAGATTATAACTCATATTGATTTTTGATGCGTTGATGTTTGTTATTGGTGATGATGATGTTGTTTGTCCAAAGTAAGGTAGGTAACCCTAAAATTATAAGATGAAATGGTATGAAATGGATGTGAAAATTGGTTTTTTATTTAAATGATGGATTTTGGTTGAAGGCTTGTTGTACTACAGATCTCAGATCCTAGGTGTGTGTGCTCAAAAATTTTAGAAACTAAAAATTGGAGTATTCTAGTAAATGTTTACACAGTCAGATGCATCACTATAAGTTTCAAAGGCATCACCGTGTGTTTCAAATGTGTCGTTGTGTGTTTCAAATGCATCAATGTAGATATCAATTAAGCCAAACTATGATCAAATGCATCAATGAATGTTTCAAAGGCGTCATTGTTTTTAAATGCATCATTGTGTTTTAAAAGGCATCACTATATTATTAGGACGTGTGACTATGTGGAAAGGTAGGTTTCAAACTAAAAGAACAAGTTTAAATGGTCCCAAATCAAATATGTCAAAGTAATATCAAAAGCATCAATTTGCAAATTAGATGAGCCACTATGCATATCAAATACAACTCAGTACAATCAAATGTGTTGAAGGATAATCAAATGCATTAAATGATGATCAAATGTGTCATTGTAATAGTAGATGCATCACAATAACAATCAAATATGAAATTATGTGATTGTAACTAAATTTTTTGTAAAGATTTGATTGATTTTAATTGATTTTGACAAGTTATAAGACTTATTTTGATTTATTTTGATTGGAAAGAGATAAAAACAACAAAGAATAGTAGAAAAATGACTCCAAGGCATGGTATAATTGGTATTCACTGGTTGTCACAATAAAAACATCTGAAGAAGTATAGCCTAGCTAGTATTAAAGGTATACATCGTTTTAGTGTGGATCCAAGCAATAAAATACCATAGGATTGATCTAAAAACTCCACTCTCAAGAGGAAATAACTAAATCTCCAGTGGCACAAGGGCTCATCTTCCTCCTTTTATAGGTTTTTACACCTCTAAAGAAATTTTATCTCTCCTTAGGATGGTGCATGTTGAAAAACTTCAAGCATGATACTATACCTTGCACCACACTAGTTTAATGGTCATCGCTTTTAGGTATTTAAATAACAAGGTTCATAGTGGTTCTGAGAATAATGTGCCCATCTAAAATGCTCAAGATGATTGGGCCTCCCCTTTTTTCCTCACCAAACAAGTCTCCACAAACTGAGGGTGTTGTGGCTTGGCTTGAGCAATGCTAGCCACAGCTAGATGTACAACTTTCATTCTCCCCTTTATATACCCCATCAGTAAACGTGGTTGAGGTTGTCCTTGGGGTGCTAAAATTCCCAAGAAGACCTACTATAAAACATAAAGAGATACTAGTGTTTTTTATTTTCAAACTCACACGAAGCACAAGAGAAAAGCATACTTTTCTAGTACTCCTTGGGTGTGCTTGATATGTGTAAACTAAGAGGTTTTTATCTCCAAGTTCACATGAAGTGAAAGGAGGGAGCATACACAATAGAAGCTTACTAAACACATCATAAAATTCATTACTAAGAGCCCAAACAAAGTGTGAACTATGCTAGAAATTAAAACAATTGAAATTTTTGTCTTACATCAAATTCGTCAATAGTCTATTTTTACCAGTGTTCTCCCAATGTTTTCCAATGTTGTAAAGATATATTAGTTCCAAAAAGAAATGGGCAAACATTAAGATTAGAAAATCAAAATTACTAAATCAAATGCATCACTTTAAATATCAAAAACATTGTTGTAAATTTTAAATGCATCGATATACCTTTAGATGCATACATTTATTTTTCAAATGCGTCATGGGTTTCAAATGCATTGATCCACTATCAATTACGTTGTTGTAACCTTAAATGTGTCATTGTAACCTCAATTGCATCATTCTACATGTCAAATGTGTTGATCTAGATTCAATTGTGTCACTATAATCTGTAGCTTTTAAAACTCCAAAAAATTCGATTGAAACATTAAATCAAGGATGTGGATCCCATTGAATGTACCAAAATGTGAGTAGAGAACTTGGGATCAATGATTGAATGAACTAAAAAGAAATTGGAAATCAATTCAATAACCCAATTCAAGTGATCAACAAGTCTTAATCTCAATAGTGTATGTGTACAATCCAAATGAAAGCAATCAATAAAAACGTAAATCAAACTAATCTAATCTATTTTACTTCCAGTGAAAACGTCTGGCCTCACTCCATTGTAAAGTTAAGAATCATGTTATTTAGTATGATATGTGGATTGCTCATAAAGCCTTAGCATAACCTTGTTAAGCAAAAGCGTGATAAAAAATAAAAATAATTTGGTTGTCGATTCGAAGAGAGATTGAATTATCAAAAGATGAATGATTTATAGATTTCAAGATATTAGATCAAAGGTGTGAAATGTAAAATGAGATCAACAAATGAGGATTGATGAGAGATAGAAATGATCATGCATGAGCTTGCATGGATAGATGAAGTGGGGTGAAGCTCAATTCACTCACTAATTTTAGCCATGATCACTAAATTTAGCTTTGGTCTCTAAATTTGGCTTTGAAAGAACAAAAATAGGATTGAATATAATTAGTAATAAATAAAATAATAATTTTATTTGTTTTTAGAAAACTATGCAAACTAAAAAAATTAAATAATTTATTTAATTTTGGAAGAAAAAATTAGTTAATTAAAATTTAATTATAAGAAATGAGAGGAATGCATGATGTTTAATTATTTAATTATATGAATAATTTATTAAATAATTAAAAATTATTTAATTAAAGGTGATGAATGAAAATGATGAAATAAGTAAATAATATGAAAATTAGATTAATTTAACCAAATAATTGAAAATTATTTAATTAATAGTGATGAAAAAGGTGATGAGTGGGTGAAATCACAATACTGTGTCACTTTTTCCCCAAGATGGAAATTTACATAGATATTTTTAACTGGATCTTCATCTTTTGAGACCTATAGCAACTAAACCGTTAAGAATTTGAAGATGATGTGAACTAGTGATTTGTGGAAATTTGTGTGTGGATTCTAAATATATTTCTTTTCTTTTTTTTATATATAAATCATGAATCTTTCAACATCTCCTTTAATAACTAGTTTTAATAGAAAAATAACATTTTCAAAAAGTAATGTTTGTGTCGTACAACATAACTTTTTTCTGTGAAATATAAAATTCTAATTTTGGGAATATAGATTCTCAACATCAATATCTAGGGAATGAATATTTTTTCATAATTTTTTGTTACATAATTTTTTTTTAATTAATTTTTGAAGTCACTGTAACTATAATTTGGACATGTGTGTGTGTGTCATACAACCTAACTTGTTTTGTATATATCGAAATCCAAATTTTATTTTTATAGTGAAACAAGGACATCAATACCTAGGGAAAGGGTATTTTTTGAAAAAAATTTACTATGGTTTACTATTTTTCCACCCCTATAGAATGAAGAGCTTGATGTTATGAGAAAAACCTATGTTCAATCAAAATTGAAAATTAAATACAAGATAAAATGAAAACATATCAAAACTATACTTGTTGGAAAGATAATTTTGAGGGCTACAATCTTGCAAAAGATCATTTCTAAATGGTGTTATTTAATCCCTCAAAAGGTAAAGTAAACGTGTTTTTTTTCAGCATTTTGATAGGTGCGAAGGAGACTCCATTGTGGGTATGATTTAATACTAGAGGGGTTCTATCCAAGGGGGATTGATCTAAGGGGGTATTATCTATCTCTCTTCAATTAAAAAACTTTAGATGGAACCTCTCAAGGCTAAAATCATTATTTTTTCTAAAAAAAAGTGATTTCAGGCAAAAATCAGTATGTCCCAAAAGTGAGACATGCTATTGTGGCAGCACCCGAGTGATGACGGAAAATTATGAATTAGAAGAATGTGTTCTACAATACTTAACTATTTTTGGGAGAGAAAACCAATCCAACATTTCTAAAATCAAACTAAAATGTGATCTCATATTCATACATGTGAACAAACTATTAGAATGAGATATTTCAACCACCCCATTCAAGTTGATGAAATATGCAAAGTCCAACTAAGATTTAAAACCCTAAATACCACCAATATTTGAACCTAAAAGCATGCAATGGCGTTTAAATCACCATCAAAAATAGCCAAATCATCCTTGAGAAACACCAAAATAAAACCAATAATATCATAAGTTTACTTTTTGGGCGAGATATCAATGGATCCATAAATTTTTTCTAACCAAAACAAAAGGTTAGATGCAAATCAGTGAACTTTACACAACATTCAATTTTAATATGAAAATATAAGATTCACACAAACCCTTCTAATGAGACCAAAGAATAGCAAGCCCCCAACAAAGAACCATCAAAACCCACAAATAACCATTCCTTGCATCATTCTTGCACAAGACATTAGATGACATAGTTTAGCTAAGCTTAGTTTCCTACAGACGAGTCATACCAGCATTACAAAACTCAATATGTTGCTATATAGAGAACCATTTGTTAGGGGCATTAACATTCTAAGATTCAATTTTCATGGATTCTTTCAAGAGTTCAATATTCTCCTTGTCCTTGTACTTTATCAAGAGTGGATTGAATTCCTACTACAATCTTTTGATGCATTTTAACTTGCATGTTTTCCACTATTTTTATCTTTTCCACCTTTTTCATATTTCTCTATAGCTTCTACTCACAAGATCATCAATTTATCTAATAATAAATTATCATCAAGCTCAACTAAAATTTCATCCAATGCTTCTTCCATAAAATACTCACCCACCTTTTGCAAAATTTTCTCAACCACATTATTAAGGAAAGCTTCATTCACATGAAAAGCATTAAAATATTGATCCAAGGAAGCTCAAAGAGTGGATATAGTAGGCCCATTGATGAGCTCAAGAGCTTTCTAATTCAGCATTCCAATCTTAGGAGATATAGTAGGCACATTACCATGGGGAGGGGGGTGAGGGGGGGAATTCAAATTACTCCCTCCCTCCCATAATGAGCAACCACTATATTATTTATCTACTTTTGAACCAAGCATTAGATTAACCCCCTCAACCAAAGGAACCCCCTATCCACCACTTCCTTAACAATCTACTACATCTCATCAACTAGCTTATTAAAATTACAAAAAACATTGTAACACTTAAATAGAGGATTCAAATCTTCTATCTAAACATATTGTCTCCAACATCCATTAATAGACTCTAATAACTCAAATTTGGGAAAACTTTGTGACAAAACAACATTAATATAAATTTGAACATAAAATCCAAACACACCATGAGCGACACTATCAACAACAAACTAGAAAGAGCTAATAACATCTCCAATCTTTTTGAGAGTAGTCATTTCCCAATATTCTATTGGAAGAATATGATACCTTAACTAAACTAAAACAAAGTTAAACCTTTGCAAAAAATGGTCAAATTTTGAGATCCATTTTTAATAAAACAACTTAGATACATGAAACAACCACAATCCACAATTAATAATAGACTTTCTAATGCCCATGTTTTAGAACACAACCATATAAAAGCGTTTGAGAAAGATAGATCTCCAAATATCTTCCCTAATTCTCTAAGACTTAATCCTCCAACATACTTCTAGTCAACCAAAGCTTCCAAATATTGCCAAAAAATCTCTCTTGCTTTCAAATCCTTCATTTTCCTTTCAACAAAAGAAATTTAATGATCCCCTCTAAAACATTATCCAAAGAAGACTCTTTTCATTCCCTCCCATTCCTAATCAACCTATCTTCATCCCTCAATTTCCTCCTTTACCAACATCATTAGATCTTTTAATCCTACTTTCATGTTTTGAAAAGTCCTCCCTCAGAAAAAAAGTTGCAGCGGAGGCGTTGAAGAAAACGATGGTGAAGGCGCTTTTCCCAAGGGTCTGAGATCAGGCCGCATCAACGGTGGTGGGGGAGGCCATACCCTCCCCCACAATGGCTCTTACTTTCCATAAGGCCTTCTACCCTGTGGCCTTCTTGTCATTCTCTTCTTCCCTATTGTGTCGCCTGCTCTTCCTTGCTTCGGCTCTTTGCTGTGTTTTTCGATTGTGTTAACCCTGGTAGTTGTTTTTCTGGGGGAATTGTGTGTTTAATTTCTTCAAATGGAGGAGGGTGCAAAACCCCCGACCCTCCTTTTGATAATGGCAATAGCTCCTCTCAGAATCAGTTGCAAAAATCATTCAGCAAAGTTGTGGTTGAGCAGGGTTTTGTTGCGCTAGATGGCGTTGGCTTCACTGTGGAAGAGGTAAAATGTGGAAATGGCGGGCAAGGTAAGGAGACCTCTGATGATCTCAAAGACTTTCATCTTCTTCCAAATGTTGTCATGAAAGAAACTATAAGCAATGAAATATCTAGGCTTAAGGAGTTTTCTATTTTCCTTGCGGTTGTAGATATTAATAAGTTTCCTGCCAGGAAATTCATTGATGCATGGTTTTCCAATGTGTGGTTAAATAAATTTGGCATTCAACTAATTTATTGTAGGCTTCTGTAAAAAGGCTTATTTTTCATTTTTCTGAAAAACCATTCCATGCAAGAAAAGGTGTTGGCCAAACCCTACTAGAACATTGGGGGTTTGCGTTTAGAGCCCTTCCTTGATCACCTACAGCCATCGCAGAGGAAATAATTTCCCTTTCAACCCCTAGATGGCTAATAGTTAAAAACCTCCCTCCGGAGTTCTAAAAAATTATGCCCCAAATTCTTGAACCCATTGGCAAGATTATCAAGGTTGACGAGTCTAAAGTTGTGCTTCCTAATTTGGACACCCGGGCCTTGGTCTTTTTAAACCCAGGAGTTGAAATCCCAAGGAATCTGAAGATTGTTGAAGATTCTGATATTGTGACCTGCCCACTTGAAATCTTGGGGGGGATTAATGTATGTTTCCTCTGCAAGAGAGAGGGGCACATCAGGAAAAACTACCCAATTATCCTGAAAAGGAAAGAAAAAACTATTCAGGGAAACCCTATCGCTGGCTCTAAAGGCCCTACCTCTAAATCCCAAATGGATGAGGTTGATGAGGAGCACCAACCTCCCCTTCAACCTGACTTTACTTCAGCGCCTAACCCTGATCGAGATTCGATCGCCAACCCCTCTGTAATGATGGCGGATTGTTGTGAAGTGTTGAATAAAGTGGGCTCGACCTAGGAACCTCCCCCCTACTGGTTGTTCCCTTGACCTTGAACTCTCTAACTCCTTTGGCTTACTTGAGCCTGTGGGTGGTGACAGCAAGGGTGAGGGTTGGGCTCACTCTACTGGAACTGTGAATGTTGACCCACACCTCCCCCATCACTCTCCAAGACAGAATGAAACTGGGGATGTTTTGCTTCTCTAGAGGCTTAATGCTTAACAATTGGCCATGAAAAAGATTAGACAAAGAATTGAAAATAATTTCCTCTCTGATAGGAATAGTAAAGAGAATTTTGCTTATAATTTAAAAAAAGACTCAAATCAAATTGACCTCATACTTGAAAACCAGGACTCGATTAGGATTGCAAACGTGGGTGTGGGCGAGAGTGTTGGGGACCCTTTGCTAGGCCCGTGCAAGGCTAAACCATCTCCAGTGGCCCTAGCCTGTGACAGTGTGGGTCTAACCCTATCCACTAACCCATCCTGCCATTCATTTGTGGTTGCTTTTTGCACTTCTCGTCCTAAAGATGATCTATCGGTTGCGGCTAGGGAAGGATCCTTTGTCGCCCCTGTCCATACCCACAAGCCCAATCCTAATCAAGTGCCCGGTGCAACTTCCCCTTTTGATCTTGATTGTAGCTATGGATCTGCTAACTTGACCCCCATGGGGGACCAAAACTACATCCTTGAAAAGGATGGAGAGGTTGGAGATTCTAAAATATTGGGGGAAACCAATCCTGAGCTAGAAGGGATCATTGTGGTTAAAACTCCTGAGAATGTCGCTCATGGGGAGCCTAACCAAGCTCCCAAATAGAAAGTTGGTCCTGGAAGACCAAGGGGAAGGAAAAAAAGAAACTCTCTAAAATTGGTAAAAACTCTTGTAATTATCCAAAGCAAGAGAAAAAAAATAAGCTTGGTCATCCAATCGCCTATAGCCAAAAGGGCGGAAATGGAGGAAAATTTACCTAAATGCTTTGAGTAGTTTAGGAATGAACAAGCGGAAAATGACATGGCTATTGATGATGGACATTAACTGTATTTCCTGGAACTTCATGGGATTGAAATCTCCTGATAGAAAATATATCATTAGAAGGTTTCTAAACCTTGAAAAGAAAAAGGATTTTGTGCTTTTACAAGAAACCAAAGCGGTGGGCTTCATGCTTGAAACCAACCTCAAATTCATTTGGAATGGCTCCACTTCTTTCTCCACTGCTCACGAAAGGGGAAGAGGAGGCTCTAAAATTTTAATGTCTAACTATTGGGCCAACCTGGTTACAGACAGTGGCATCTCCCCTTGCAACAGGGTGGTGTGGGTGACACTCAAGAAAGGTGATGTGGCTTTTGGTGTTTGCTCTATCTATACCCCTAATGACTATAGGGATAGAATTAGGTTGTGGCAATGGATCTCTTGTCTCCTTAAAGTGCCTTGGGTTATTGGTGGGGATTTTAATATGGTTGAACAATCGGAAGAAAAATGGGGGGGAATTGATATGGCCTGGAAAGGCAATGAAAAGCATTTTTGGTATAGGGCGAAACACAAGCTCAATCTTGTGGACCCAATGGAAAAAAGGAAAGGTGAGTGCAAGGGTATCTGGTGTTGATGTTTTATGATAGCATCGGTCTTATCCTTCCAGCCGATCTCCTTGCTACAAGAATGATAAATTAAATATAGCTAAGGCTATTTAATTTATAGCGATTGGAAAAAATCAAAGGACACATCATTTATATTAAATAATGATTAATTATCTATGAGGCACGATTATGAAGTGGCATGATTTACTAAGGGAGCCGACCTCTTGTGTAGAGGCACGATTATTTTTTCAAGGCCGACTTGTGTTCATTCAAGGGTCACGTCCCTCCATCCCATCTTGTATTTATACACCTTCATTGTATCTCACTTGGCTTTGATTCATTCATTGTTCTCATTCCATCTCAAGTGCAAATTTATTCAAGGCAGATCGAAGTTACTCAAGTTCAAGTTTGGCATTGTTGGTGGCTAAGTTCTATCAGCATATTGCTCCATTATATTTTTGTGTTGCATCACTCTTTGGTGCATGTATTTAGGCCTGCATATCGGCCTCTTGTAAGGAGATCATTATTGTGTTGATTCAATATATAAGTGATATATTGTTGTTGGCTTTTTCTCCCTTAAGAGAAGGGTTTTCCCAAGGTATCTACTATGTTATTGTGTTGAATTTGAATTATTTTTTTGTTTTTTTCATCTGATCATAAAACTAACATGGTATCAGAGCGGGTTTGAAGAAGATCGTGATCATATTTATTATTATAGCGATACTTTTTTCTCTTTCTCATTATTGTTTATCTCTATCTCTTCGTCAAGATGGTGAACGGTCTTAAGATTGAGGATAGACTCGAAGGAGCATCAAACTTCACTTCATGGAGATTTAGAATTATGCTCACTTTGGAGGAAAACGAATTGGTTGAGTTCATGGAGAGCAAAGTTCCAGAACCTATGGATGAGGAAGAGAAAGTTCAATGGAGGAAGAAAGATATCAAGGCAAAGAAGATGTTAGTTGATTCCGTGAAGGATCATATCGTTCCTATTGTCTCCAAGTTGAATACGGCAAGAGACATGTTCAAAACCTTGGAGGAGATGTACGAAATCAACAACACCATCCAGGATCTTGCACTGAAGCAACAACTACATCATGTGAAGATGGCGAAAGGAGAAATGGTAATTGCTTACTTCATGAAGATTTTGGAGTTGAGAGATCAACTCTCTACAATTGGTCATGTGATAGATGACAAGGAATTCACCATGCTTGCTCTTAATGGTCTTCCTTCATCATGGGAGTCCTACATTCAAGGAATCAGTGCAAGATCAAAGCTTCCCAAGTTTGATCGATTGAGGGAGGATTGCATTCAAGAGGAGTCTAGATTGGCTGCTAGAGGAATTGGTCAAAGCTCTACCAATGAAGACATTCATGTTCTCGCCTCTCAATCATCGAAGAAGAAAGGAAAGAATGGGAAGAAAGAATACTTCAAGAGGAATAGAGATAATGGAGCTGATGGTGCTCCCACATTCAAGAAGAAGATGGACCTCTTGAAAGTCCAATGCTTTAGGTGTGACAAGTATGGTCACTTTGCTAAGCATTGTCCATCCAGGCCTAAGCAGCAGGCCACCATTGCAGATGTTGATGATGTCTCCCCATAGAAGGATTCATGTGAGTACTTATTCTATTTGACATTTTCAAGCAATGTTTCTACCGACACCAACACTTGGTTGATTGATAGTGGTGCCTCTCACCACATCACCGGAGTCAAGGAGCATCTATCTAATTTGGTGGAGAGAGACTCTAGTGAACAAGTCATTATTGGAGATGATGCTAGTTACTTGGTGAAAGGAATTGGGACCTCCACTCTCCACTTGGATTCCAGCATTACCCTTCAGTTGTGCGATGTTCTATATGTTCCAGGCATCAAGCAAAACCTTTTTTCCATTTCAGCATTGGAAGACAAGGGTTACCAAGTTGTATTCTCTAAAGGAAAATTTATTTTGTGGATGAAGAACTCCAATTTCAAGACTGCTCAGGTGATTGGAGTTAGACATGAGAGTCTCTACAGGCTATGCACTCGTCCACTTCAAGCTCTAGTTCATGATTCTTCAAGCTTGTGTGATCTTTGGCATCGAAGATTGGCTCACCTTCACTTTTGGGCTCTACCTATCATGGAGAAGATGGTCTCGGGTCTTCCGAAGTTCAACCAGGAGCATGAAGGTATTTGCAGAGGTTGCGCTATGGGAATTCAAAGCTCAGGTGGAGAATCTGTCTGGGAAGAAGATCAAAGTCCTGAGATCCAATAATGGAGGAGAGTACACTTCCGAAAACTTTAAGAACTATTGCATTGAAGTTGGGATTAAGAGGAAGTTCAGTGTCCCTTATAATCCTCAACAGAATGGTGTTGTTGAAAGGAAGAATAGATCGATCGTGGAAGCAGCTAAAGCCATGATTCATGATCAGGATCTGCAAACTTTCCTATGGGTAGAAGCATCTAGGACAACAGTCTATGTTTAGAATAGAAGTCCTCACCGGATCCTGGAGAACATGACTCCTAAAGAAGCTTTCACTGGGAAGAAGCCAGAGGTGAGTCATTTGAGGATCTTTGAATGTCTAGTTTATGTTCATATTTTGAAGGAAAAGAGGACAAAGTTGGAGCCTTTTGGCAAGAAGGGGATATTTGTAGGTTACAGTGAAACAACAAAAGCCTACAAGATCTATATTCCAAGTCAAAAGTTGATCGAGATGAGTAGAGATGTCACATTTGAGGAGGATGTTGCATTCAGAAGATCCAAGGGAACTCACATGGAGATTGATAATGAAGAGTCTCCTCAGGATATGGAAGTTGACCATGCTCCTGAGATTCAAAGGGAGACTTCAGAGCCAAAAGAAGATGATGATCCATTTGAGCCCTTGGAACCTACTGATGGGCCTACCGATATTGTGATTGGGAAAAAGAGACCTCTATGGGCTAGGCAAACAATGCAAGAGGCAGAAAGGTTTGTAGCCCCAAGAGGTACCTTCAGAGAAAGTAAGAGACCGCATAAGTTCTCCAGTTATGTTGCTTTGATGAGTCAAATTATTGAGTCTAAGCCTTCTAGTGTTGAGGAAGCTTCTAGTCAACAGGTTTGGAGAGATGCTATGTCAGAGGAGTATCAGTCAATTCTCAAGAATGATGTTTGGGACATCGTTCCTAGACCCGAAGGAAAATTTGTGGTATCTTCAAAATGGCTCTTCAAGATCAAGCATGTGGCTGATGGGAGAATTGAGAAGTACAAGGCAAGATTCATGGCTAGAGGGTTTTCACAAAAGGAGGGAGTTGACTATAAAGAAACATTTGCTCCAGTTGCTCGCTACACTTCTGTCAAAACCATTATTGCCATTGCTGCATCTAGAGAATGGAAGATTCATCGGATGGATGTGCATACAGCTTTTCTGAATGGTGTGATTGAGGAAGAAGTTTATATCGAGCAACCTGATGGATTCGAGGTGCATGGGAAGGAGTCTCATGTGTGCAGGTTGAAGAAGGCCTTGTATGGTCTTAAGTAGGCTCCTCGTGCATGGTACGAAAGGATTGATCGTTACTTGTGAAGCTTGGGCTTCTCTAAGAATGATGCGGACACAAATCTGTATTTTAAGGTAATTGATGGTGAAGCATTGATTTTGGTCTTGTATGTTGATGATTTGACTCTTACTGGAGATGATCGCCTCATTCTCAAATGCAAGAAGGAGTTGGCTTCTGAA
>VDFB02000003.1:25468483-25502064 GCA_007258455.2 Sequoia sempervirens
ATATAGGGTTTAGGGTTTAAGGTTGAGGATATAAGGAATATGGATGAGGGTTGAGGGTTTAGGGAATAAGTATAGGGTTGAGGGTATAGGGTATACAGTAGAGGTTTGAAGGTTGAGGGATAATGTTCAAGGTTGAGTGTCCAAGGTTAAGTGTATAGGGTATAGGTTTTAAGGGTTTAAGGTTTAAGGGTATCAAGGGGTTGAGAGTTTAGGGTTTAAGGGTTTAAGGTTTGAAGGATTAAGGGTTTAATGGTTGAGGCTTTAGGGATAGGGTTTAGGGTTGAGGGTTAATGGATTAGGGTTTAAGGATTGAGTGTTTAAGGCTTTAAAGTTAAAGAGTCAAGGGTTTAGGGTTTAAGGGTTGAGGACTTAAGGGATTATGGTTTAAGGGTTGAGTGTTAAGAGATTAGGGTTTAAGGTATAGGGTTGATGTATTATGGTTAAGGGTTTAATGTATAGGGTAGAGGGGTTTAGGGATGAGGGTTTAATGGTTGAGAGTTTAAGGGAGAAGTGGAAAAACTCAAGAGGTTTTGTATTTGGTAAGAATTGTTCAAGAAAAGAAAGTGAGAGATGATGCTATAGGTGGATTTGAACAAATGAATTCAAAGATTATTGAACTTAAGACTTCCACGAAGAAAATACAACTAAAAATAGATGGTAAAGAATAAGAAATATCAAATGTAAGTGCCAAAAAAGAGAATCGGTGTGTGGACATATGAAAGTATTCAAGACATTGAAAACTCTATTAAACAAAGGGATGACATTGTCCTAAGCATTGATGACAGAGCAACTAATCTAAAGATCAAAGTAAAAGATATGAAAAAGAAGTTAGAAGATCATGGAAAGGAGTAATGGGGGGTGTTAACAGGTAATAGAAGTAGAGATGAGGAAAAATGTGTGGATAGTCAAGTTACAGATGCAAAAGAAATATTTGGAAGTGTTGAAATTGAAGCAAAACAATTGAAGACTAAAATTAACCACTTCGAAAAGGAATTAAAAGATAAAAAGAAGATTTTATTGCCAATGAAAAGGAGGTTAGTTTTCTCTAAAAAAACTTGAAAAATAAGCAGACCAAAATGAATGAGATAAGCAATGTATTCAATGAAGAGATTCTTCCTGCTCTATAGAAGTTGAGGAAGGTGCAAGTGTATATTCTTCTTTGTTCATTGTGTGACCAAACTGATAATTCCAACACGTTCGGATGGGTACGTTTAGGCTAGGCATGGTCCTATTTCACACCCAAACATGTTGAAACAGTCTTAGCTACATTGTACCAATGATATCCTTTAAGAGTCCAAAGTTTAAAAAGGCAATAATCTTTGATGAGCTATTACTTGGAAATCGTGTCACTTAGAAAGAATCAGTTTGAGGCTACGAGATCACCTAGGGCCCCTTTATAATAACCTCTCTCAGTTTTTGATATATCTAAGTGTTTTCCTGTGGTGTCCAATTTTTAGTTGATGGAAAAAGTGTCAAATGCATGCAATGTAAAGTTGCAAAGGGGTGTAACTTTCACTCTGCTCCTCGTGCAACCAAAATGATAGTTCCAACATGTCTGGATGGGTACGTTTAGGCTAGGCATGGTCCTCTTTCACACCCAAACATGTCGAAACAGTTTGAGCTACATTGTACCAACGATATCCCTTAAGAGTCCAAAGTGCAAAAAGGAAACAATATTTGATCAGTTGTTACTACCATGTCACTTAGAAACATTTTTTCTGAGGCTACAAGATCATGTAGGGCCCCTCTACAATAACCTCTTTCAGTTTTTGATATCTTTGAAGAATTTGCCTATGGTGTCTAGTTTTCAGTTGATGGAAAACGGGTCAGATGCAAACAGTTAAACTTACAAAGAGGTGTAACTTTCATTTTTCTCATCGTGTGACCAAAATGATAGTTCCAACATGTTTGTATGGGTATCTTTAGGCTATGAATCATTCTATTTCACACCCAAACATGCCAAAATAGTCTGAGCTACATTATACCAACAATATCCCTTAAGAGTCCAAAGTGAAAAAAGGTAGAAATCTTTGACGAGTTGTTACTCGGAAACCATGTCACTTAGAAATAATCCATATGAGGCTACAAGATCATGTAGGGCATCTCTACAATAACCTCTCTCAGTTTTTAGTTGATGAAAAAAGTGTCAAATGCATGCAATGTAAAGTTGCAAAGGGGTGTAACTTTTGTTTTGCTCCTCGTGCAACCAAACCAAAAACTCCAACACGTCTGAATGGGTACGTTTAGGCTATGCATGATCCTCTTTCACACCCAAACATGCTGAAACAGTCTAAGCTACATTGTACCAATGATATCCCTTAAGACTCCAAAGTGCAAAAAACAAAAGTCTTTGACGAGATGTTACTCAAAAATTGTCACTTAGAAACATTCTGTCTAAGGCTACGAGATCATGTAGGGCCCCTCTACAATAACCTTTGTTAGTTTTTGATATCTCTAAAGCATTTGCCCATGGTGTCCATTTTTTAGTTGATGGAAAATAGGTCAAATGCATGCAATGTAAAGTTGCAAAAGGGTGTAACTTTTGTTCTCCTCCTTGTGTGACCAAATCGACAGTTCTAACACATCTAGAGTGGTGGGTTTATGCTAGGCAAGGTCTTGTTTTGCACCCATACATGCTAAAACAGTTTGAGCTACATTGTATCATGGAAGTCTCTTAAGAGACCAAAATGCAAAAAAATAGCAATCTTTGAGGAGTATTAATCATAAACCATGTCACTTAGAAACAATCTATTTGAGGCTACAAAATCATGTTGGGCCTCTCTATAATAACCTCTCTCAATTTTTGATATCTCTAAGGCGTTTGCCTGTGGTGAAAGTTTTTCTGATGCTCCAAAAACCATCAGATGCATGTAGTATAAAATTGAAAGGTGGGCTACTTTTTGTTTTGTTCTTCATGGGGCCAAACCGTTAGTGCCAATACTTCTAGTTGGGTACATCTATGCTAGGCATCTTCACCTCCCTTCATTATAAAAGGGTCATAGTCTTTCCTATTCAAAGGGTCACAACTTTTCACCTTTGAAATGTCACAACCTAAATCATATCACCACTATTCGTGAGAACCTAAATTAATTTATGTGCAATATTGCCTAAGGTTGTATTCTTAATTGTATTCTTCAAGGATGTTATGGATGTCTTTCTCAATGATCAATTGCTCTCCCTTTTATGTTAGTGCTTATCAACCTAGAAAGCATTTCAACAAACAAAGTTTTTAATACACATGGAGTAATCTTGTTGAAGATACTATAGACACTGAAAATTGGTCTAGGCCTGCGACTCTAATTTTCTTCATAACTAATATCTTCATTGTCATAATTAAACAATGTTAATTATTTAATTAATTCATTTTCACCTTTATTCAATCTTGATTAATTAAATAAATATTATTTATTTAATTACGTCGCTAATTAAGTTATCCTCTTTCTAAAATTAAATAAATTCTTATTTAATTTACTCTCATCACATTTGCGACTATAATTAAATAATCATTTAAAATTATTTAATTATTCTTTAACCTTTTCTCCAATCAATTAAATAAATATTTAACCTCAAATTTCAAATGTTGAATTAAATTATCATTTAATTCATAAAAAGAATTATTCCTAGCATATTCTCCTATAATTAGATAATCACTTAGTTATCTAATTAGTCATTTACCACTTAAGTCGAGATTTAATTAAATCAATCAGTTATCTCTTGATTTAATATCTGATTATTTTAACGAACATACCTTCTAGTTTAATCAATCAGTTATTGAGTTTTATTCTTATGTGTGCAAACTTTTATTAATTAAATAACTTTATTTATTTAATTAATTCATTTGTGCGTTCGAACAAACCGTTTCCTCTATGCTAATCTTTATCCTTTAAATGCAATCATTATTCTTCTGAGTTTCAAACAGTCTCAACTAAAGATTAAATTATTATTTAATCTTAATCCCCACCTTTTATGCTTTATCACTCGCATTATTATTGACACTAATCTCAATGCATGTCACATCTTTCAATCTTAATCGTCGGTCTATCTTTCAATCTAAGCCTATCATTCAAAAACCATGTTTTCTATAAATTGGCTTGACCTTCATCATTATTACTCCTCCCGAAATCTTATGACTTTTGGAAGCAATCAACTTTAGAATCTTCGATGTTTTGCTAAATCATACCATCATAGGCTATACTTGCACACTTAAGAGAAATCTGAGGGAAATTATCATACAATGGCAAAATGGAGAAGGACAATCGAGATTATTCATGGATTTACATAGATATTTGGTGAGATCATTCTGTTATTTATGTTTTAGCTTTCCATTGTTCTTTGTTGTTAGCGTAGGTTTAGATTTGAGTTTATTGCATTGTATTGCTTAATCAACACTTGTTTTCTTGTGTTACATTGGTGAACCTAACGTGAAGACATGATATTTGAAAAAATTCATAGCAATTTTATTCTTTTTTGCAGGTACAATACGGTTCAACACATCTGAGGCACATAACGACACAATTGATCTCGTGATCCGCATATGATGAATAAAACGACGCATCTGTGGCCTTTTGCGACACATTTGACTAGTAAAAGCCATGACATAGTTGAATGGTATAAAAAAACTCTGATGTCTGAATTCTGAATTTGAATTTTTCATTACAATTTTTATTACAACTAATTTGGAGTTTGCAGTGTGTGTTCTTGAGGAGCTAATATAATATTTGCAGGACGTTTTGTAGAAGATAAATATACAAACAATGTTTGTAGGATGATTGACGAAGACAAATATCAGACTATTACTGAATTATTTTATAGAACGCTTGTCGAAGATTATTTTTGAAATAGATTGTCTGATTAGATTAGATCATTGTCATTTGGGCTTAAAATTAATCACTATCTACTGTGTTTGGTGCATTTGCACAATCTGTTAGATTAAAAACCGATTCAATAATAGAAGTATCCTCTCCCCTTACGCACTTGTGCGATCCTAGGTGTAAGAGAAACTGCTATTGACTTTAGGAATAGGGCCTTCCTTGGTGGGAAAAAGTACTCACCCCAAGGAGACTCAAACCAATAACTAAGCTTTTTAGCCAAGTTACTCCCGACCGGTATACAAATGTGAATCCTAATGGAAAACTTAGGATTACAGGTGCAGATTTTTTATGCAGACAAGTTTATCTTGCCTCACGCATAGCCACTTGAACATGTGCCCTTATTAAGAGCCAATTGTTTTTAATTAACCAAAAACCTTCTATTTGTTGGTGCAAGAGGTCGGACCTCTGAAGCCATCTCACGTACTTGTGGGTCTTAGTAGAGAAAAAAAGTTTGTCATGGGAGATTCGTGGGAATTGAAGTTTGGCTGACCTGCAGAAGTGAGTGTTGTGGAGGGGAGCCAGTGTGGTCAAGCTTCTAAACATCCATTCTAAATAAGCACAGCTGGGGAAATCCAAGTGAGAATTCAACAACTACTATCATTGCTAGCCTTAGGATCATACTTATCTTCTGGAATTATACATGTTCATGTTTGTCAAACCTAAAATACATTGTTTTATGATTGTCTTTATTTGCCAAAATTTGATAAAAAACAAATTGAGTCAAATTTGCAATTTACCAAAAAACTGCTTCTGTTAACTAGAAAGTCACATCTGTCAAAACTGAGTCGCATCTGTTTACCAGTAAACCACATCTATCAAGCCGAGTCGCATCTGTTTACCAATAAACTACATCCATCATAGTGAGCTGCATTTGTTTGCCAGAACACCGCATCTGCTATACTGAGTCACATATGTCAAGCCTGCTAACACCTCTCATACTAAAAATCCACATCTGACAAATCTTGTGATGCATCTGATATTGTGAGTCGCATCTGCCTGAGCCATATTTTACTAGTTAATAGTGTTTGAGACCGAAAACCATATCTAACAAATCCTATGACACATTTGATATTGTGAGTTGCATATGTTTGTCACATACCCGAGCCATATTTTACCAATAAACAGTCTCTGAGACCAAAAACTGCATCTGTTTACCAATAAACTGCATATGTTACAGAGAATTGCATTTGCTAATTCCTATGATGCATCTGTCATCTTGAACTGCAATTGCCTGAGAACCAGAAAACCAAAATTCACTGTCATAGTCTGAAACCAAACAGTCACACCAGTCTCTGATTTATCTTTATTTATCATTCAGCCATAGCAATAGGCATCCTAGTTACAAATCTTAGTTTCATCATAGGAGTCTTTATTACCTTCATTTCGATCAAGTTTTTAGGAAAATCACTTTGTAGACTTTACAATAGGTCAACTTTCCATGCTTTGGATAAACCCTTGCTTCAACAAAATTTGTCATTGAACCTAGTCATTTGTCACACATCTTTTTGTCCTCTGCGTGAGTCCTTCCAACTCATTAGTCTACTTTGGGAGCTCACCTTGTCTTTTGATCCTAGTCCTACAAAGGTCCCTTGACAAAACTAAATTGAAGCCTTGGTTAAAATTTAGGTGGTTGGTAACCTCTTTTTAGGATCTCCCCAAAATTGATTACCTAGACTTTTGCATACTTAGACACAGTCATCCTAGGACATCATCATTTTAGACATTATTGTTATTTTCCAGAAAATACCAAAAAAATAGTTTCATTCATTCCTTATATCTAGAAAATCCCAAAAACATAGACTAGAATCATACCATCCATAGACTTAGTTTTTGCATCACTTGCACTTTGAGCTTATCTTACATAGTTGAAACAAGGTCTAAAAGGAAAGAAAGAGAAAAGATCGTTGATCCAAATGACTTCATCAATCCATTCTCAAACCCCTTTCAAGGGACATCCACATTGAGACCCCACAAAACTTTGTTAGACAATTTCGTCACTAGAGATCCACAAGGACACATAGTAGTGGAAGACTTACATGTTGTTGCACAAGACCCTGAGTTTGCCTCTTTTGTAGATGAGTACCTAGAAAATGATCCTCAACAATACTTAGCCAATTTGCTAGCAGAAGGTGCCACGTTACCTCCTGGATTTGACATCCATACCTTGCAAATTGCATCTACCCAAGGTACAAACATGACAACTACTAGTGCCACTATCCCTCAAATAACTACAACTATACCATTTGGAGTACCTACATAGAGTGCCCCAATAGTACACACATCCTCATTTGGTACATCAAGCATGACATAGGGCCTAAATTTTACCGTAGGAGCATCATCGTCAAATCCCTTCGGTACCCATACTAGAACCAAACAACCTAAAGTTGGCACCAACACGACAATTGCAATACCAAGCATCAACATCACTAGTGCCATACCACAGATAGGGGTCTCACAAACATGAAACATACCCTCCATTTAACATGGAAGCCAACCTATTCCTTTGCAAAACATCCCCATTCCGAATCAACCAACGTCAAATCAAAACCCATTCACTCAAATTCCAAACCAAAACCCATTTTCTAACATTCCAAATAAAAATCCACTCTTCATACCAACACTTAACCAAAATCCCTCACAAAACGTTGGATTCCAAAACACATACATAGACCCAAACAATCCAACTAACACATCACTAACACAAAGTGATGTCTTGCAGACACAAATGCAAGCCCTTCAAACACAGATGGATAATATGGCGATGTCCAGCAAGAGGAAGTTTTCAGCAAAGGACTTATGTCCATTTCCCTTTGACAAAGCGCTATACATGACACCTTTCCCACATGGGTATGTTATACCAAACCTGCCTAAATATAATGGAA
The DNA here is from genome assembly GCA_007258455.2 of Sequoia sempervirens. NCBI lineage: Eukaryota > Viridiplantae > Streptophyta > Pinopsida > Cupressales > Cupressaceae > Sequoia > Sequoia sempervirens. The sequence goes on from VDFB02000003.1 coordinate 25,476,237, forward strand.
AACACAATCCTATCGAACACATAAGGGAATTTTCCACAATGTGCATAGATGCCGCATATGATCCGACCTATCTCATGAGATTGTTTCCGTGAAGCCTTATTGAAATAGCACTTGAATGGCAACTTCCATATGGCATAAGATCATGGGGTGAACTTGCTAAAAAATTTATCGAACATTTCGCCTTTAACATTGACAATGAGATAACCATAGCAACCTTGTGTTACACTACGTAAGAGGAAGGAAAGAACTTCATCACCTTCTTCCAAAGATGGAGAAGCATAGCCAATCGATGCCCTGTTGAAATACTTGAAAAATAGGTCACCATATTCTTAGAAAACCTCAATTCAAAATTGAGAAGTGACTTAAGAGTACACTGTTGCACTTCTTTTGTGGAACTAGTGGAAAAGGGAATCATACTAGAAAAAGGTCTCATTGACAAAGGTGAACTCAAGATGCCAAATAGAAATCCAAACGTGCAGAACACCCCTAATGACAAAAACAAGTTTTGGTCTCGGAACAAGAACGTTACCAATGATGGAATTGTTGATGCTAAAAACCTACAAGTAGGACCGATCATTACACATAGAGGACATAACCCCTCTACCAACACACTCAACGCCATCAATCAAACTCCCAACACTGTCCAAAACACACAACAACCACAACAACAAAGGAGGTTTCCAAAACGTGAGTTCACTCCCCTAGGGGAACCAATCGAATCATTCTTCAAACAATTGTTGCAACACAACCTCATACAACTTCAAGAGCCAAGACAATATGATCCAGGACAATTCAAACCCTTTTGGTGGGATGACAATGCTTTTTGTGATTTCCATCGGACTAAGGGACATAGCCTACAAAATTGCCAACAATTGAAGAACATCATACATGATCTTGTCGAGAACAAAACTATTAAAGTTAGTGGACAGAAACAAACCTCCTCAAACACTGATCACAAGGTCTTTACTGATCCATTACATGACCATGGAAAAGGAAAATCCCCCGGTTCGGGAAATAAGACCAATACTTTGGCCAACTATACTAATGTCAAGTATGATTATAACCATGGCCCAATTATAAATCACATTCGAGCCGCCACTGAGCATGTCAACACGATTACCATAAAGAAAACTCCCGAGTGTGTTGTCAAGACTCGCCAAACCAAGATAACCATCCAAGGCCCTCCATCACAGCGACAACCACAGTCTTCAAAGCCTCAATATAACTTACTTGACCAGTTGGGGAAGACCCCAACACAAATTTCTATCTTGGAATTGTTGCGTATATCACCCGATCACTAGTCTATTCTAGTTTGCAAATCACGACCGCCCCCAACAACCTTGATGCCAATCGTTTCCAAGAGATGGTAGGCTACCTAACCAACAATCATCATGCTACCTTCTCTGAACAAGATTATGCAACTGAGAAGACAAACCATAATGACCCTTTGCACCTTGAATTTCTTGTTCTTAAAATGAAAGTTAGACGAGTCTTGGTAGACGGAGGAGCAGGGTTGAATCTTTGCACTTTGAAATTGGTTAAGGCATTAGGCTTCTCAGAGGCGTGTGTAGAAACCACTAAAAGCATTGCCATTAAGGCATATGATGGTGAAGAGTGATCATCTAAAGGAGTTGTAACGCTCCCCATCAGAATTGATCCTGTGGTTTTGGATACCAATTTCCAAGTCTTGGATCTCGTCCTCCCATATAACCTTTTACTTAGCAGACCATGGATTCATGCTATGAAGGCGGTCCCTTCCACTTGCCATCAATGTCTTAAATTCCCATACAATGGTACCGAGATCATGATAGATGGTGATCCTGATCCTTTCCAATATTGTACTAACCTACGAGGGATACCCCAATGATAGGTGCATGTAAACCAAGAGGCTTCATCATCCAATTCATCCTAGTACATTGATCCATCCACACTTTCCAAAAAATCCACTTCACAATCATTACCTTCCACTCCTAAGGTTGAGATCCAAGATAAGGGTTGTGGAGAGAATCATATGAAAGCATCTTATTGTGTCAGCCATTTGGTTTCGCCTAAATCATACGATTTACCAACAATAGATAGGAGACAGTCAGTGGTCACCATACATGTCCCTCCCACAATGACTTTAACAAAATGGGGGGAACTAAGTAGAGAAGCTATAAATGAAGAAGATGTTACCTCTTGGTTATACAAAGAAGACAATGAAGAACCTCCTCCTCCTGCTCAAATACCCACAGATCAATATGGAAAAGGTTTCATGATAATGCAAACCAAAGGATATAATGGACATAGCGGGTTAGGATTACATAAGAATGGGAGGACTGAACCTATCATTGTTTCTAAATTGCTGAAAGGCCTAGGGATTGGGTTTCAACCACTCTAAATTGGCATTTCTAGTACTGCGTTGCCTTTACAAGAGGAAGTAAGTGCTTATGAAGTTATTGAGACATCCAATGAGCCATCTGAGCAACCCTACTATGATTCCCTTGACTCTAATGAATATGAGTGGGATTCCCTATCCTCCACCTCTGTCATGGACCTCGATAAACTATTTGGGGAACTTGACCAAATGCTTAAATCCTTGCAAAATCCACCAAATTCCCTTCCACAAACGAATTTGACAAAAGATGAATGGTTTAAACATTACTATTGGGAATCCCTTGATCTTGCCTCTTGGGAACCTGACAAATCCACTTCTGATAACCAAACCTTGACAATAGGCCCATCTCAGAATCTACCTATTCCCAAGAAAAAGAGTAAGGAGGATTTGGTAAGAAAATTTTGTGACTATGTCAACAACTCAACCTTTACCTTGACCCCCTTGAACTTTGATACTTCCGATGATAACATGCCCTTAGTATATCCCCAACTTATCGATTGGGATCAACAAGACACACCCGTCTTGGATATCTTTGAGAACAATGAAGCAATAGCTAAGTTCATGGGACTACAAGAAGGCATACCTAATGGTGACCATAAGGCTGGATTTACCATAGACTTGGATAACATGGCTTATTTTGGGGAGTCCATTCAACCCTCCAGTCGCAAAAATAAGAAAAACAATGAAAAAAATAAAAATGACAAGTCCCTAGGTGAAAACTGAAAGGCGCCTTTGGACGATGAAAAAGCAAAAAATAAGGACGCATCCAAGGGTGAAAACCTCTCTGAGACACCCAAGGATGGAGGTTTGAACATTCTCCCCGTTGCTCAGGAAAAGTCACCAATGTTAATTGAAGAATCTGTAGAGATCAACATAGGCACTGAAGATAATCCTCGGCTAATCTATTTTGTAGCATCTTTGACAAAAACAAAGCAACCGAAATTTCACAACTTCTTCACACAAAGACAGATCACTTTGCATGGTCATATGCCGACATGCCTAGATTGGATCCTGAACTAGTATTACATCATTTTCTATTACAACCAGGTGCTAAACCTGTGAAGCAGAAATTAAGAAAAATGCACCCACAAATTGCTTTACTAGTGAAAGCTGAACTAAAGAAACTGTTGGATGTCGGATTTATTGGATCAATTGACTATGCAGACTAAATTTCCAATCTTGCACTAGTGAAAAAACTAATAGGGGGAATTTTCATTTGTATAGACTTCAAAGATATAAACAAACCATGTCCTAAAGATGACTTTCCTCTGCCGAATATTGACATGATTGTTCACTTAAGAATAAGATATGAAATGTTATCCCTCATGGATGGTTTTTCCGGATATAATCAAATTATAATCGCAACTGAAGACCAACATAAGACAAATTTCACTTGTCCATGGGGAACTTATTGTTGGAACGTCATGCCCTTTGGACTTAAAAATGTTGGAGCAACATATCAATGCGCCATGACAACTATTTTCCATGGTCTCATATAGACTCTCATGGAAGACTATGTGGATGATCTGATAGCTAAATCATTGACAAGGGTTGATCATTTATAGGTCCTAGATAAGATTTTTCAAAGACTATAAGAATACAAAGTGAGGCTAAATCCAAAGAAATGTGTATTTGGTGTGAAATCAGGAAAATTGCTAGGATATATCATTTCTAGATGAGGCATTGAAGTGGACCCAACAAAAGTGAAAGCTATAATGGACATGCCTCCACCATCCAATATAAGTCAACTAAGGACACTACAAGGGAGACTACAGTCTATTAGATGATTCATAGTGCAGTTAGCAGATAAAACACATCCCTTCCAACATCTACTCAGAAAAGGGGTACCATTTGTATGGACAGGTAAATGCTAGGAAGCTTTTCAACTGATCAAGGATTACCTACTCACACCACCAGTGTTAATGCCACCTACAGAGGGACGATCATTGATTCTCTACATTTCAACTTAATAGGCTCCAACCTCCACACACAAAATGAGCTCCAACCCAACAAGAGGCTCCAACCTTAATTTGATAGGCTCTAACCTAATGGAGGCTTCAACCCTGACAAATATGATCTAAACTTTCTTCCTTATAAATATGATAATCAATCACAAATCTGATCCAATTTCAAGTCTAATACAAATCATGTAATCACTCCTTTCACAAATCTGATCCACACTCCAATATCAACATTTCTTTCAAAGATGATCACTATTTTGCACAATGTCTTTCACAAATTTGATCCAATCTATGTACCAATTATTTTCACACAATTGGTCATAATAATGAAAGTATGCTCACATAATTTTCTGTCTTACTATATGCTCTAAATCACTTCACAATCTTCTCTTACTCTTCATATATATTCGTTAGATATACTTGCATTTATTATTCAAACATGGGATGGATATGCACTCAAAATAAATCTAAGTTACACTTCATTTTTTCCGCCCCGTTTTCTCCTTTTAATATGCACTTTTATTCAGAAGTAAATCATTTAAAATTGTTGTTTTTGGCCCCCACTCTTTCTTCTATTTATACCACATTATTTTCAAGGGAGGCATCTCTTATTGAGAAGGGATGACTTTTCCAAAAAGGTGGCAATTTTTTCATACCTTTTCAAGGTAGGTGCACCATTGAGGGGTTGGCCCCTTTTAAGACTATAAATTTGTCATTTTTAATTCCAATTTAGGGCGCTTCTACATGGGGTTGGCTTGCAATAATAACTATATTTTTTCTGCCTTACATTCCTTCATTGGTCGGCCAACATCATGATAATTATTTTTATTTATTTTAATCTTAAACTTCCTTTTAGGAAGTTTGCCCCATAGTCTTTGATGTTTGTTATTGTTACTATTAATAATCTTCATCGTTGTCATATTTTCTTGATTCTCTTGAATGTATTGTTGCCTTTTGCATATTACTCATAGATAATATTGATCATTACTTTCCTTTTTAACACATTCACTATCCTTCTTCTTAATATGTTTTCCCCCTCATATCATTTATTTTCTATAATTTCTATCTTAGAAAAATACAAATCATTTGGTATCCATAATTATTTATCAAGGTATACTTTTTTCTTTGATAATAGCAATAAAATCATTTAATGTGTCATACACCTTTGACATCAATGATAATATTTCCATCAATCTTCACATTAAACTCTTTTGCATCAATGATGACCTTGTCCACCTTTGACATCAATGAAAACATGTCCAACATGTCTATAGAGTTTTAAAAAAATACCATTGTCACCACTAGTGAAGGGACAGAGTAGGTATAGTGAGCTGAGGCTGCACTGCCTAGGGCTTGGCCCCCAGTACACTAGGTGTTGGCTGCAAGAACACTCACTGGACCAAGTGCTTAACAAAACACATTGACATTTAAAAAAAATATTTAATTAAAAATCACTGTGTAAAATTTATACTTGACACAATGAAATGACATTGACGTACCACAATAGGACTGATGTGATTGTGTACCATGCGTAGACTTCAACCAACACTACACACAAATACATAATACATCACCAAATGAAGAATATTCAACTCCACCAATCGATTATTGTAGATATGATGACACCATCCAGACTATATTGTATGACTGCCATACAACATATAATAGCTAAAAAAACCTTTGATGTCCCCTCAAACAAAAGTGTCTATTTTCAATGACTTGACAATCAATTCTTAAATTTTTGGGACCTTAGAATGTGATTGCAAGGTCAAATTTAGTCCAAATTTCTTTGAAAATTCAGCTACCTCCTAGATCTGGCAACTTTAACCCTACTTGAAAACCTGTAGATTTGATAAAACATAACAAAATTTGATGAAACGAAAGGAAAACTTGTCTGTTTTATAGACCTTGGATTCAACCATGAGGTCTTTGAAACCCCAAAATACACCCAATTTTTTTCAATCCAAGATGAATCCCTCAGATCTAGGAATGAATTAGAAACAATGGAGCTCTAATACCATGTAGGAGTTAATGGTGACTCTCAAAACCCCAAGGAATAGTTCATAGACCAAAATATCATGCAAGAGAAAATGGCAAGAATAGCTTGCTATGATTATGGATGCAAGATTGATACAAATGCACATGAGAGGCCTTACTTATAAAGGCAAGGCGAGATATAAGATTATACAAGATTGTGATATGTGTCTTAATCCTATACATGAGAAAACCATTAAATGACCTACATAACCAATATTAAATAAAATTCAAAAAGATAAGAGATATAATAAGATCTTATCTAGACAACGAAGACTTTGCAGACAAGGAGGATAGTAAAAGAGAACACAATTCAACCAAAAGATGCGTATTTCCCTAACACCAGTGTTCAAAGGTTGCACAAACTAGTAGGGAAACCTATCCCCAATATCATAGTGGATGAAATATCTAGTGTTTCTTTTGATGAGGATAAGGAGGACGATAGTAGCAGGAAAGAGGAGGATGATGATGAGGATGTTGAGATGCACACTGAAGGTCCGATCTTGTTTCCTAAATTTAATGTCATGCTTCAAGATTCAAAGGAATCTAACCATACCAAAGATCACAAGGAGGAAACCTACCCTAATTATGCTAAGATGACCCAGGAATTCATTGCTCTGTCAACACGACTAGATAATCTAGAAAGGAAACTTAATGGCCTGCCTTGCTCACCCTAAAGGTCATACACCACTTGACGGTTACTCTAGGGTTGGTGCTATAGGAAGAAATAAAAAAGCATGAGAATACCACAAAACCTAGTGCAATCTCTCAAAATAAATATATCTTTAAATTCCTCAAGGATGATTGGGAAAAAATTTCTAAGTAGGGTGTATCTCTGTGTTTTTATGTTTTACTTTGAAAAAATTTACTCTGTTGTTAATTATGTTAGGGTTAGAAGGAAAACATCTAACAATTAAATGCATATTTGACCAATAAAATAGAGGAATAAAACACGAACAAAAAATTAACACAAAGAATTTAATGTGGTTCACCCAATCCGAGCTACATCCACAAAACCGTAGTCATCCAATGATTTTATTATCCAGTGCAAAACTTATTACAATCTCGTGAATAATTTCCTTTTTCATCATACTGTAACTCCCATCCCAACCCCTTATAACAAGCTTAGAAGCTTCCAGATTAGGGTTCTACAAAGTCAAAAAAAAAATTCAATGACCACGTGAAAAAATAGGGAATTTTTTTTTCAGGGTACTATCACCCTTGAACCCCCTCCTAGGTCTTGGCCCGGTCCCAGACCCTGGCGAGGATTCATGAAGAGTGTACAATATAGCATGATCAATCACCACATACCAACAAATTAGTTGTTAGTTTATTGTCGCTGGCTTGCAGCCATTGACCCTGTTTTCTCTATTGAGTCTCTGCACTCTATGGCCTTTTGTGTTTGGGTCCAACACCCTATAAATGTTGCTTATTTTATCAAAAACTAAGACTTCTAGAAAGACACCTAGGACCTAAGTAAACTTAACATGTGGATAAGTCCCCTTGCTAGGAATTAGCTAAGTAAAAGACATTTATTCACACCAACACCAAATACCAATTGTGAGTCTTGGAACTGGATGCAAACATCCACTAGGTGTGATGGAAAAAAAGAAGAAATTTGCAAATGTAATGGATTTGATAGACATATATGCGAAAATGAGGATGTATAGAAGAAGCTTGTGAACTGTTTTGACAAAATACCTATTAGCATCTACATGGTGAAGTAATGTCTCAGAAATAAAAAAATTATTTGTATAGATTAATCTATATAATTTGAAATACATAATATTTTACAAATTCAATTTCTTTCATAAGTAATATAATTTACTTATTTGTCAACAATTTCATCATTAACAATGAAGTGTGATATTATGATGCATACCCAATTCCTCATGAAATTGATGATATAGTTTGAAGGAGATTTGATCCACCAATTCCACACTAGCCCTCACAAAGTCTTTAATGTGATTCAATTTGTAAGGTAGAGCTTTGTCGACCTCCCCTCCCTCTCTATCAAATTCACTTCCAAATTAGTAAGATGCTAGATAATTATCAATAAAACAAAAATAATGGAGGGTAGTAGTGTAGGAGAATGGAGAGTAACAACACAGGAAATAAGTATATTTCTATTCTTACTCTGAATCCTTATTTATATTATTTCCCCCTCCTCGTGTTAAGGCATAGATGGACAAGGACTCTCTAGACTACGTGTGGTGTCAAGGATCTAAATAAATGTGGCAACTCTCCTCTTGGTGTTTTCCATTAAACTCTTACTTCTTCCCTTTTTAGTTTCCATGTTTAGCATCAAGTTGAAATGATCGATGAAGACTTTCGATTAACTAAATGACTTCCTAGAGATTTTTCTCTCCTTTAGATTTTTATTTTTAGGTTCTATCTAAATAATTGCATGAATTAAATAAAAATATATATCTATATATTACAATCTTATTAACGTTTTCTAATAATAATCATCATTTAGAGTTATCAAATAATATCACTAACAAAATAAAATGTATAGAGTTTTTATGATGAATTTACCTATATTTGTAGCTTTTGTAAAGTAGACTTTAAAAAAAGTAGGGAACTTTCCTACAATATTAATATGGTCATGCCAATAGTGGAGATGTAAATATGAAATGATATCCTTAAACTAGAGTATTCCACTTTGTAATTCAAAGTTAGAATTGATATTTTTGCCATGTAAATTAAGTGTAGGTGACCATGTAATCCATGTGAACATAAATACACACAAATAACAAAAATATATGAACAAGCAACCTAGATCTAAAAATTAGCACATGTAGATCTTCAGGGCATAGGAAACATAGAGTCAAGGGCATGCAAAAACTTATGAATGCAAGAGATAGGGTTGTGCCAGTGCAATGAGGCCCATTCATTACCCAACAATTTTATCAAAGGAGGTCCTAGGGGTAAATACACACATGAAACTGACAAATGCAAAATATAGTGCCAACATGGTAAACACATGAAAAGGGACAAGGTGACACATGCGCACTAGAACTAGACTAGGGAAGATGACAAATAGGGTCTAAAACACACATATAATAACAACAATTAAAATGAGTGTAGATGCGACAAATGAAATTGTAGAGTGTGTGATTTCTAATTTTACACAAAGAAGATGAATCAAACCATTTTAAATATTTACCACTCAAATGTAATCTAAATTCAGTAATCAATAATATTTCATCTAAGACTTTGTAATTAGCAAGTAAAAATGATTTCACATGTAAAGAAGCATCCATAGAACTATCATAATCATCATGTAATAGTTCTTCACTAAGGCAATACCATTATGTAAGTGAATATAAGGTGTTATTGTAAACATCCACATGAAGAGCTAAATGTGTATCATCATAGAGTATGACATCATCAAGGGATGTATGCGTAAAGAAAACATGGGATATAAAAGATTAATCACTATCATGACATGTGGAAGAGATATGATCATGAGGTGCAACATATCATAAATAGGTGAAGGAGGTATAATTAAGTCATTAGTGTCCATCATACAAAAGTGTATCATTAGGTTAGACCTCACTAGGTGTGTACTCATCATTATCACAATCCATAAGATTATCATAAAGCTCATGGATTTAAATGACATAAGTATATCTAAATAAAAGGATGAGAACTACCAACTCCATGGATGAAGGAAGAGGTAAGACATGCTAGATCAAAGCCTTCATAGAAAATATATCTATAGAATAATATACATCACACGATTATCAAAGATAAAAGGATGATGTATTATGAAAAATAAGAACATATCATCATGTACATCACAACCGGATATTCTAATTGAACAGTCTGAACGAAATAAAGTAAAGGCTTAGTAAGGAGGTACAAGGGGTAACACGAAAGAGTGACCTAGAAAGAGCCATAAGGGTAGATTATCCAAGGGTGGAAGAGAGGGATAAAATATGTATATATCACTATGTATACTCAAACTCATCAAATTATAATGAGCACATGTAAACAAGTGTGAATGGAAAAAACCTAGGAAATATAAAGTGACTAATAAAATAAAAATTAAATCAAATTTGAAAACTTTAAAAAGAAATGAAGATATAGCCCTAAAATCCAAGTCTAGGGGTTGTAAGCATAGATGAATTCATCAAAATGTAAGGGAATAAAATCTATTTTACATGATCTAGGCTAATTAAATAAATGCATGCAAATAGAACATAATTAACCTAAATTTAAATATAAATTGGCTAAGAAGTGAATAATTGTAATAAATGAATATTTGGAAACTAAGTGATGAAAAGATAGGCATACAAAATTTAAATTTTGAATTTCAAAGTTTGATTTTACATGATGTGAAAGCAAACCCATATAAAACTAGCTATTGCACTTGAGGTGCAATGGGGCACGCCGAATATATGAATGAAATTTTGGTTGAAATAGAAAATAATGTAGATAATTAAAAAAGGCAACAAATGAAATAAAGTAAATGTAAATGATTTTTTGTTTGATTTGATTTTGTGTAAATGTAAATGAAAAAGAACAATATGTATATAACTTATTAAAACAAGAAATAAAAAAGCTTAAGTGGAAACATTATAAAAAAAAAGAGGAACTTAAATTTATGTGATATATAAATGTAGAGTAAGGATATATATATATATAATGAATGTATTACAATGGTATACTGAAATTGTAAAATGGTCACTTTGAACTCCAATGTATCTATAATAAGCAAAGATATATTTAGAATTTGAAGAACAATTAGTAGAAACAAGAATGTTGAAGTTGAAAGTCAAAATAAATGTATTAGTTTATACCTTTGGTTCAGTAGTTTGTAGGTCTTAGACAATGAGAACATATTGTAAATTAACAATGAGATGAGTCTGCAGTAAAGGAAGAAGAGAGTTACAACAAATAAACTAACAAAGTAAATAAGAGCATAGTGTAAATGAGCATTGAGAGGAGACTGCAGTAAAGGAAGAAAAGAGAATATAATGTACAAGTAAATAACAAAGTGGCATACCTTTAGTAGTTCAAATGCACTTTAAGTTTCTTAGGAGTTTGAATTTGATACAACTCCTTGTGATCCCCTATTTGTGAACACTAAAGTAATGAAGGATGCTTGAGAGTTGTTACTATACATTGTTGAATTGGTATGTTTTTGTTAAAATTGCGTAAGAAATAAAGAAAACATATTTTGAGTTTGATTGCAGAGTTAGGTCCTTCTGGGAAGAGATAGTAAGAGAACTGTAGAGTTTAAGAATCTTAGGAACTTAGAAATAATAAAACAATTTATACAATAGAAACAAATGAAACAAAAGAATGATCTAAATATGAAAAGATTTTTATTTTAGGATTCATAGGACCAATACATTATTCACCTTGGATCTCTAACATGATTCATGATGCTTGAGTTCACATGTCTATAGACTTCAAGGACCTTAACAACAAATCTCCTAAATATGATATCCCTCTACCTAAAATTAATTGTGTGAATGAAGTTTCTATCATTTATGTCCAACCTTATTCATCCTCAATGTTTGGAGCGGATTAGCTCTGCTGCAGTAAAAGGCTTGATGTAATTTAGCTGCTGGGGAAAATTGGCTTCTTAACCTTATCAAGCTTATTATCATCTATGAACCCTAACATGTTCTTTTAGGGAAACTGCTAGAAAATTTCAAGCTGCACATTCAAAAAAACTAACCTTGTAATGAAATTGCAATAATAAAACCAAAAGAAGGACAAGTGCATATCTTTGAAAAAAGTAGACGGGCACGAAGAGTGTTGCTATATTGTGGGAATAAAAAACAATTAACAGAAGTAGAGAATGCATTCATAAAACTCTCGGTTACTAGAGAATCTGAACATTATTTCACAATTAGCATACTCGGATGAATAGAGATATTAGTCCTATGATTTATTTCTATAGAATGTAATCACCAATACGACAGATTTCCCCAGATAGTCCAGTCAAATGAAATGATAGGTTTTAAGCTTTAACAAAACATGCAGTCACTTGGAGAAGCTGGGATAGGTTTTAAGCTTTTAAAAAACATGCAGTCACTTGGAGAAGCTGAAAGCTCCAAGACGGCAGTCACACAGGTCAGGCTAAAGCTACAAAGATAATGTGTTTAAACTTTATATTTGATCAAATGTCAAAAGCACTCTTACATTACTTGAAATTATTCATTCACAATAAGTGGACCTCATATAAGTTGAACTCTTCCTTACAACATATTACAACATATAACTGAGGTAAAAGCTATTAAAACCCAAATCTAAAGATCATACAGCTTGCATTGTAAAAGCACTCTTACATTACTTGAAATTATTCATTCACAATAAGTGGACCTGATATAAGTTGAACTCTTCCTTACAACATATAACTGAGGTAAAGCTACTAAATCCAAATCTAAAGATCAGACAGCTTGAGTTGTTTAAGCAGCCTTAATATCAAGGATTTTAAAGTGGAAGGAAAACAACAAATGCATGAACAAAATGGAACCCCAGCTCCGCTCTCTAAGCCAATTAAGAACTCTTCCTCATAAGACATAGTTCCATAGGATGTTTCTGTAATAGTTCTGGGTGGCCTATACTTGTGAACCAGAGATGGCTATTGTGAGCAGAGAGAACCAGTGGCAGTTGTCTAAGGGTGGGTGAGTTTTTGAATATTGATTCATACAAGGGCAAAGATACCATTTCCTTAGAACAACTCTTGCAAAGAGTTTGGTTGACATTAGTAAGAGATTGGTTTCAGGATCGAAAATTAAAGCCAGCAAGATGGAGCTTTGAGGATCTAAGGATGTTGCTATCAAATATAAGGTTTGTAATGCCAAACAGAGTCAACACGAATAATATGTTTACGTAGAGAAGGTGAAGGGGGTGAAGAGCACCAACACAATATACATAACAAAGTGTGTTGCCAAAGATACCTGGAAAGTGTGTTGCATATTGAGCCCTTTCCTAATTTGGGCTTTGGATGGACACTGACACCTATTTGGGAAGATACCTGGAGTAGTCGGCATTTGTTCACTACATATGAAAGTTTTATAGGTGAAAAAAAGAAAAACATTTGTTTTTCTTTTAATATTTATCTGCAACTCATTTTTTCTTTCTTCCCATTGTATTGTTATGATTCATGGGGCATCTAAGGCCTAAGGGAAGAGAAAGGGTTTAGCCCGTGAGGAGGGCACTTCACGTTTCAGAGGAGGTACATGCATATGAATTTCCAAAGGAGATTCATGCTGAGGCGCTTCCTGGGTTCCGCAAGATTTTTTCAGCTTCCTCATCAAATACCAATCCTGATCACAAGTAGCCGCCATTACCCACATATAAGAGCTTTTGATATTGGTTGTTTTGATTATAGACGCTGCTCTGCTTTTGGCTTTCGGGGTCCTAAACAAGGCAATACTTCATCTAAAACCTTAACAATTAGCGAGGAGACAGAAAAATAGTACTGAAAATGAAGATGTCTATGTCGATAGGATTATAAGCATCTTTAGAGATAATGACCCCATGCTCCCTATTGAAGAGTTGTTGGCAAACTGTGGCATTCCTTTTACCCCAGAGATTGTAGATAATGTTTTGAAGAGGTGCTACAAAGTGACGCATTTGGGTCTTAGATTCTTCCACTGGGTCAAACGTCAACCTAGTTATAAGCCCACTTCTGATGCATACGATATATTGATCTCCATGGCTGGTGAGGCTAGGGATTTTAGCTCTATGAAACGTTTGATGCAAGAAATGGATAGAGATTTATGCCCTAAAACAGTTAAAACTTGGACTATAGTGATATCCCAATATGGGAAGACTAATTTGGCTGCAGAAGCTCTTGAAAATTTTGAGGAGATGGAGAAGTTGGGTAATAGACCTGATAAAACAGCATATAATGTGATTATCAGCGTTCTTTGCAAAGGAAGAAACATTGGGCTTGCTTGTGGGCTTCACAAGAAAATGATCTCTGAAAATTGGATCCCTGATTTATCAACATACAGGATACTTATGAAATGTTTGTGTGAGCAAGGTTGACTCCGAAGAGCGCAAGCTTTGGGGGATGAGATGTGGACGATTGCTCATCTTCCTAGACAGGAAGTTTATTCTTATCTTTTGAAGAGTTATTGTAAAGCTGACAGAATTGATCAAGCCCATGTTATAATTGATGAGATTAAGCAGAGAAGGATTTTGTCGGAGCCTGAGATTTTCTGTGTGCTGACTGAAGGTTCCTGCAAGTTAAGGTATTCAGAGTACGATATGTTTGACCTGGCAAACCATGGAGTTAATGCACATACGACGCAGCTTCCATGATAAATATAATGCATCTACGGCGCAGCTGAAACTATAGGCTTTCGAAATAGTTTTTCCAAAAGTTGATTAAGCCGTGGTAAGCAGTGGGGAGGAGGGAATATATTTGGATAGGGCACAACAGTAGCGTACCAAAAGTCTGAGATTTGGTAACAATTCTTAGACATTCACAATGCAGTGGAACGAGCTTGTATGTTCTGGCTATCAGTCAATTTACTAAAATATTAACTATTTTATTTCAACAATTATGATTCAAACTAATAAAGTTTACAATTTGTATGATAGAAATGGAAGGATAATCAGGGTAAAGCATTCTTACCTGCTAGTAAAATAGTAGTATGGATCCTCTAGCTCTCAACTGATGCAAACGTCCAAGTCCAGAGGTTGCTGTTGGAGTGATCTGTTAACAACCTTCTTATTTATGCACATTGGAGGAGGCGATGAAGGGGCGACTGAAAAAATATCTAAGTGTCTTCAGTATGCAAAATAAATACAACCATCCTCTGAAAGGATTGAGATTAGACGTTCTCATTGCAGAGGTGGTTGAGTGGACATGTTTACGAATGCATCCTTCAGGATTTCTGTAACACTGGAAAAATATCAACAAACAAATATCAGCGCGCATTCAATGTAAACCAAACAGGCTTTGATGGTATGCCCAGTTGCAAGTAGTAGTCGTCACTTTCTTGGCGGCAAAGAAATCGGATGATTTGTGATACGTATTTCCAGCTTTCAACATAGGCTTTTCTGGCCTTCCGCCACCAGCTACCTGTCCAATCATGGCTCTACAAACTACTTTACTTGGCACAATCTTCTTAGCTCCAGATGGAAGTTTTACCCTAGAAGTGCCATTATCGGGGTTGTGACTGATAACGATGGCTCGGTGTTATAAACTCAATTAACAACAATAAAGCGGTAAAAAACGATGGACGGACGGAGTGTTGTGAGTCGTCTCTAGGATGCCTTTAGCCGTAGATGAAATAAATCAGCTTGCTTCATTTCAGATTGGATACGCCTTCGGCGTAAACAAGATTGACTTAAGAGAAGTAGATATTTATCTTGAAATAGTTTACTTAAGAGAAGTAGATATTTATCTTGAAATAGAAAGTAAGTATATAAATATGAATGTAATGATAGACATAATAAATATCTATTAATGATAAAAATATAATAAAAATATATACAAAAAAAAATGAAATAAAATCAGATATATACAAATATAGATATTTTTGTTTACCCCAGAAACTTGTAGGAGAATGAATGAATCATTCAACTTTACAATAATACATCTCCAGGTGGAAAGATAATTATTGGGATTAAATAAATTGGCAAGTCGAGCGATAATTGGAAGGAATCCAAAAATGCTCATAGTTTTCCAACGACAAAACAAGCGGCCACAGTTTGGTTTCGTTCCTAATTTGTTTGAGGCACCCAGTTTTGTAGTATTCACTGAATCTTGAAAGGGGAAAAAATTGGTGGTAACTTAGGTAATTACAATGGGAAGATCTGTAACAAATCTCCCCTATAAATGCCTCATCAGTTCTCACATTCTTAAAGAGTAGGAAGAATAAGCAATAGATTGCTCATTACTTTGAAATCTATGGCGAATTGTATACAGGAAGAAGAATCAGTAAAGAAAGAGGAAGGAGTGATGAAAATGATGAATATTGTGGTTGCAGTGGATGAGAGCCAAGAGAGTATGCGTGCCTGTAAATGGGCGTGTAACCATCTTTTGCCTGCTCAAACGAATGTTGGTCAATCTTATAATTTAACTCTCCTTCATGTTCAGTCCCCTGCTTGTGTTTCATCTGGCCCTGGTAAATTACCCACCATCTTTGATCTTCATTCGTTCTTAATTTCGTTTCTCTTCATGTTGAAGAGATGTCATCTTCTGGTGTTGGAATGTATGTATTTGTGTATTCCATTAATTTGATGTTATGATGTGTATTGCTTTATGCAGCCTACATTATGAGCAGCGAAGTGCACCATCTTCTGGAGTATGATGAACTTAGAACTACCCAAAAGACCTTGAAGCAAGCTCTGGATATCTGTAGTTATTATGATGTCAAGGCAGAAACCCATGTTGTGTATGGGGAAGCGAAGAAGAAGATCTGTGATGCTGCTCACAAGTTGGGGGCGCAATTTCTAGTAATTGGTAGCCATGGCCGTGGTCCTTTTCTCAGGTAACACTTGGTTTTTTTCTGCCTCTGTCTCTGTTTCTTTGCCATTTATCTACCCATTTGAGATTTATATTGATCTGTGTATGATTGATGATGTGCAGAGCAATCATGGGAAGTGTGAGTGATTACTGCTCACGGAATGCCCTGTGCCCTGTTGTTGTTGTTAACAACAAGGTTTTGTGAGGATGGAAAAGAAAACCATGCCCTTCTCGAATTCACCTGGATTACGTAGGAGATGTATATAAACCAGAGGTTTCAAAAAACAAAACAGCAGGACATGACAAGGCTTTTCAACAGGGAAGCATGGCAGCGCCACACCACTTTCTTTTCCCTGAAACACTGTGATATAAGTCTTTAATCAGGCTTCAAGTTTTTGTGCATAGTTTGAAGGACCAGCTAAATGAATGTAAAATTTCAGTTTATCTTGTTGGGCATGCATCATTTTGAATCTTCAAAGTAGGACAAGTACACGGCAAATTGCATGCCTAGTGGATTAGTGTATTGCATCCAAATTATTAAAACTCATCGATTTATCATATTCACGAGAGACAATAGGGAATTGAAAATGGACGAATCTGATCTGGTCCGGTGCACCAGGCTTTTACATTCGGTCCGGTCATGCAAGTTTTATCTCATGTGAAGCGGGAAATAACATTCCGTGCTCTATCGCTCATTTCGGATCGAAAAGACAGGCTATTCCATCATTTAAATAAAAGATCTTTATAAAGTTAGTCAACAGATCATAAGTTTCCGATACCATCATAGCAGAACATATAAACTAGCAATCGCACCTTAAGTGTGCAATGGGTACGCCTAAGAGGTGTGGAAGGTCAAGTAGGATAAATTTTGGTCTATTTTTTTCATACATTTATGCAGCACATGAGGTCAATTGGTAGGTCATTTAGCAATTGATGTTGTTTGTGCAACAAAGGTCTCAATGGAGAAGTGATAGCTTCAAATAAATTATGCATCCACTTACAGGGATCCAAACATGATTGAAATAAAACCTTTGAATTAGGAAGATTATCAAGTTCCATTACCAACAAGCTCATGTTATGTTTGCAATAAGGAGAGAAGGAGAGAAAGAGGGAGAGGTAGAGATAGAAAGAGGGAGAGATAGATTGTCTGGTCCTGTTTTTCTAGAATTCTTCAACCATGGAGATCAATGTCAGATTGTGCTTGTTAAATTAGCTGCAAGTTCGATTTTGAGATTCATTTGTGTTTGTATATGGTGCTATGGTGATTATAGGTTCAGATTCATATTCTTGTGGCCTCTTGATTTGGTGTGGAGATCTTGATCTATGATTTTGTGGATAATGCCTCTTGTATATTAAATTTAATTATATACGATTTAAGATGTGTAATCTTGGGTTTGTATATTCTTGGATGATTATATTCTAAGCCACTTTGCAAAGTAACGATTTGAGTCTGAAAATCACACAAATTTGTTTGGAATGCTTTATATTCTTGTATACCTGTTATGAGCTACAAAGTAGATGATGGGAGCTGAGATAGGGGGATTTTGAATTAATGACATGGACATTATCAATAGTGAAAGAAATCTCATTATAAATTTGGAAAATAGAAACTTCACATAAATAAGAATTACTAATCTATGGGCCAATTTACAAGTAGACATGATCTCCAACCTATATAATTTTATATACTTGTATCTGAAGAGAGTGTAAACATTGAGATCCTTATTATTTTATTTGGTGTGCGTGGTGATTACAGGTTCAGAGCCATTCTCTTTAGGGCTCTTGATTTCATGGGGAGCCCTTGATCTTGAACTTTGTGAAAAATGTCTCTTGTATGTTAAATTTAAAAATATATGTTTTAGATGTGTATTCTTGGACAATTTCATAGTAGACCTACATAGCAAGTAACAAGTTGGGTACATGTGAAAATAGTATGGAATTCTTGCAACCTTTGAAACCTTTCCCCTGTTTATCTTTATGAATCTTGAATGTTTGCCCTGCTATGAGTAATGAAGTAGATGGTTGGAGTTGAGTCAGGGGATAACCAGCTGCGATATAATTCGAGAAATATAATGGTTAGTAAAACTTTGCTGAAGCTTTTTGCTACTGTACAGGGGATGGTTTGATGTCCAAACTAGTCAAATTCAAGAATACCGATGCACAATACACACTAATAGATAGATCCATAAATTCAATGGTTTTGATTTGTTTTAGAGTTCTATGATTTAATCATTTGTAAGAGAAAAAATAGAGGCCAGGTTTCAAACATCTGGCACTTAATAATATTTTAAAACATGAATAAAAAAATAAAAAAAACATGATTTGAATCCTCTGTTACATCAATAAAAAAATAAAAAACATGATTTGAATCCTTTGTTTTGTGCCTTGACTATGCTTCCACATCTTGCGAATAACTCATGTGTCTGGTCTATACTCCCACAGTTGCATGCGAATAACAAAACGAATCCACGTGCTTTGACTATGTTCAATTTTTTGCATGCATATTGAATATGAGGATACTGGAAAGAGGGGAGGGGATTATGGAGGCGCATTTCCTACAATGAGTGTATTCTATCAAATAGTTCGTGTGCCCTGTTAGTGCTTCCACCTTTTGCATAGACTGAGTTTGTGGGTGCCAAAAGCTCTGATTAATGCCAAGCCAGATGCATACATTCCTCAAATGGTGTCTCTCAGTCCGTACCACCACCGCCCCCTGCAAGAAGAACCCATGAGCCCATACCACAGATGACTCAGCTAGCTTTCTTAGATGAACTTTACAAGCTCAACTCTACAAGAGATGCAGTGCAAAACAAGCCCATCAAGGACTTCTTCGCACAAGTAGAAGGGATGATGACGAAATTTGGGATGCCCTTCGTTCTCAGCTGGTATTCCTCATCTCTCTTGCTTCATGCTTCATGTCCGTAAAATTTGTCATAAGTTCATTGTTCATTACGTTGTGGGAAAAAAAATGGCGGCCTAAAAGATGAATAGATTTCATTTGCAACAAGCAAGAAGCTACAGGGAAAAGGATTGCTAGGATTCACAGTTGTTCTTTTCATTTTTGACAAATTTTGCTAGCATTCTCCTTGATTGTTTGATAAGATGCCTCACATAGATGCCATCTACTGGATTGCAATGGTTGCAGGATATGCACAAAATGGATTTGTTGAAAAGGCTTTATAAATTTCCAACCAAATTCAGAGATAAATGAAGAATACCTTCTTCACTGGAAGACCTAAGAAGGTGATTCCCATGGAAACCACGACGCTAACTATCAGGTACTCGTGAAAGCTAGAAAATGTTTGCAGAAAAATAACTCTTTACATCCTTGTCTGAATTCAATGACCCTGAGTTTTGCAAAAAATCCCAAAGAAGAAAATATCTCATGTAAATGAATGTGGCGGTGAAAGAGACTACGCAGGTTAAGTGAGATTGAATTCTCAGATTGAATTCGATGTAATTCAGAGGCAGGTTAAGTGAGATTGAATGCGATGCAATTTCAAGGCAGGTTTGGTGAGATTGAATGCGACGCGTACTATTTTTTCTCGTTAAAACCTTACTTTTAGGCTGCAACTCGCCAAATTGGAGAAGTGACAACTCAATACCAACGAGGAAGAGTTTGGAGGAGTGGAAACCAATAGCGATGTTGGATGCTTTAAACAATCGACGACTGCCATTTACCACACTGTCAACCAGGCCCTCTCGGTGCTTATAAACCATTAAAGGACAAATTGAGCTCTGAAAGCTCAAATAGGGACACACCTTCGGTGTAAAAATCAAGAGTTGAAGTGAGGTTGGAGTTGAAGTGAGGTTGCTCTGTGGTCTTCATCCTTTCTTGCTAGCATTAAATTTATAGATTGTGCTATCCATTCACAACTTTTATGTTGACAATATAACATTTGGCTCAACATTAGAACAAACTCTTGGCATATTAAAAGGGTTGTAGATGCTATCTTTTTAAGCCTACATAACATTTGGCTCAACATTAGAACAAACTCTTGGCATATTAAAAGGGTTGTAGATGCTATCTTTTTAAGCCCAACTTAGTTATGTAGAGTAGAAATATAAATAGAAATATAAATATGAATAGTAATATTTAATCATAGTTAACATATTAATATGAATCTTGTTGTTATGCTGCATCTTCACAGTCAAGAATGATTTCAATTGTCATAGGTAGAAAAAGAGATGTTGCAAAGTTGTAGGCCATGTATTTTATGGCAGCAGATTGGACCTTGATGCAAATTTATTTTCATTGATTTTGGAAAACTCCCTTGCCTTACTAGAGAAGAGACCACAACAAATACATACCCCAAACGTGGATGCAATATCTAGATTTTTTTAATCTATAATAAATCATTACATATAGTAAAGTTGCTCGTGAATGCTCATATTGTTATTTATTTTGTCATGTTTTGCTATCTATGATGATCCCTTCTATCGCTATGTTGTTCCTCGAAATTTAGTGGGGCTCCCTTGTGTTGTTCCTAAATCACCCTCCCATCCCCTTTATCTATTCCTACAAATTGATAGAACATAGATTTTATACATCTTACCCATTAGACTAGCCTATGACAAGTCACAATAGTAAATGTGTAATGAAATTTCCTTCCCCTTTACACAGATGTTACACAACAAACTATAATAGAGGTTATCATATTTTTCATTTATCCTTGGACATTTCTTTGGAAAAGTAAAGTCTCTTGACAAATCATTTGAATGTGCTCATTGACATCATTGATCAATGGCATAAATGTTTGAATAAAATTCATGAGCAACTCCATATTATAATTTAAAAAAAAAAATGCTATTGTATATCTCAATAAATTTCCCATGCATCTATTTCTATTCCCATAGTGGAATAATTCTCCAAATCTAAGCTTTTATGATTATATATTCAACACATGAATGGGTAAGATACCACCTTGCCCTCTCCCATGACATGTAGAGATTTGATTAATAATTGTTTGCTGAATTTTATCAAGGTGTGTTTGCTAGCAATTAGCAAACGGTTGCAAGAAATTCATATAATTACATATAGTCCTTCAAAAATGTCAAGGTCTCACTCATGGGGCACCATTATTTGGTCCAAATGTAGAACAAAACATCATGTGGTCCGAATATAGATACAAACTGCATAGGAGTAACTAAACCAAGAAAATAAACACATTGCAACAAAAAAATATTACTCTTTTTATTTGGAAAAAAATTGATCAAATTTTAGAACAAAACAACCTTCTCCTTCTTTCCTATTACATTGGTGGTTGTCGTTGCACCAAAAGATCAACCTATTAAAGCCCAATACAACCGCCATATTTATACAAGATCCATAGGAGGTGGTTAAGCCATGTCACGAACCCAAGCATTGCACTACACAAAGAAGACTGAGGGACACACCATCTTGCAACAATCCCCCGCCGTCCCCACCCCCCCAACGCAAGTGAGGGGTTCGAACCTGTGACCTTGGCTATAATACCAATTGTTATATTTGTGGTTGTTGTTGCGCTAAAAGATTGAACTTTTAATTCTTGATACAACCACTAGATTTATACAAGATCCATAGGAGGTGGTTAAGCCATGTCATGAACCTAAGAATTGTGCTGCATAAGGAAGACCAAGGGACACACCATCTTGCAACATTTCCTACATTAAGAAAGCATGAAAAATGAAAAAAAATGCTTAAATTATCAATAATTACAAAAAAAAATATTGAGCAACATCGTATGTAAAAGAAAAAAAAGCATAGAACAATCCCAAGTTTCAATACCTGAATATAGACAAAAGCATCATGAGCTTTGAGGATAGAAACAAAATCAAAGGTCTAATGATAACACTTTCCTTGTTGGTGAATTATGAACTAATCAAAATGGCTTGTTAAATAGAAAAGGATGGTGATTATCGATGCTCTTTGTATGTGGCCATTTTGTTGATAGACAAACAATTCTAGAAACCTAAGACTAGGGGAATGTTATCAAATGACAAGAATAAGAATAAACAAACTAGGTAGTCCATAAAGGATACATTCTGAGGTCTGAAGCTTCTGTCACACCACCCATTTATATAAGACTTTTGAATAGATGGATGCATTGAAAGAGAAAAAGTAATTAATTAAAAAATTTGTTCAAAAAATAATGTAGGAATAACAGATATCTATAGGAATTTAAAAAAAGATTATGGACATATAGCCTCTTTTCAAAGCAAGACCATTAAGGTCAATGATGACCATTAATAAACTTACGTACATTCAATGAACTAAGATTGCCCAACATTCAAACTAGCTAGACAAAAAGAAAGGGAAGAAAATATTTAACATATTAGAGTCAATAAAGCACAACTAGAGAAAATAAAACCACACAATTTAAAACAAATATTTTACCAAACTATTCATCGCTTCTAAGCAAAATGTCTTTGTCCTCCTATTTCTCAATGCCCTATTTTTTAATTTTACACTATATTGGTTATGTGTCACGTTCAAAAGGGAATTTTTGCATATTATTTGCTTCCACATAATGTTTACATGTAGGACACCTATTTTCACAACCACATGACTCAGTAAAAATACTTTTTAAATTTGCATCACCAGTAACACCTAGTGCGAAAATTTTTAAAAAATCTTTTTTCCAGCTATTTGGAGATTTTGGAGGCTACACATCACTCATTTTACCTTTATTATAGGTTTTTACATCTTCTCTTGCCTCATAATACTATACTTGCTTCTAGCAATCTACAAATAGAATATTTTGTCCAATGAGAATGGAAAGAAATTATTTTTTTCCATATTATCTATAAAAAATGATTGATTTGAACCATTAAAATGTTACAAACATTGGAATGGATTTTTTTAATTAAAATTTTAATGTTTTTGATTGGTTTGAAGTACAAAACTTTAATCACTAGTTAAATCATGCCCCATTTGCTATAGTTTTGGTAATATATTATTATATTCTCCATCATTCCATCATGATGCAGTGTAAAAATTTGTATACCTTTACAATTTCACACTATGTTTGGGTCCCTTAATTTATTGGACTTAATTATGCTTCTAATTTGCCAAATTATGCATTCCAAAGCCTTATTCTTATCGTTTTCTGAAAGGGGAACCCACATTAAATAAATGCATTTAATAATTAAATTTCCTTGGATCACGTGTTTCCTGGAAGTTTAGGCCAGGACCCATTCGCCCATTGGTGAATGGGTCCCCTTTATGAGCCAAGACCTAAATTAAAATATGATTTTGGTGGCATTTTAATGATCAAAGTTCAAATTGCAAGTTTCATCTTTTGGAATCTATTTTTTGTGAAATTGGATAAACACCTATAAATACCTAGTTTTTTTTTCATTTGAAATATAACACACTTTATGAATAAATCTTATTGAGAAAATATTATTGTCAAGAGCATTCAAGAGCAACATTATCAGTCATTTGTAGTAGTAATCAAGATCCTAACATCCTGTCAAAATTTATGTATTTTCATGTTGTCTTGTGAAGGCTAACAAGTGTTGTAGGTCTTCATGCATTTAACCATTCAAGCAAATCGAGCAAGCAAGATCCATACCCTTGGAGTGATGTGTTTGACTTCAGTCCTTCAAGGAAGCTATTGAAGCGTGGTGAGTTGTAGTAAATTGTTCATTCATCATTTCCTTCCTTTCCATTCAAGGTTTTATCATTGACATTGTCATTGTGAAGTGGGAACACTATTCATAGGGTTTGAGTGAGGCAAGCCCCTATATGGCACAAACATTTTTCTCTCTTTGTGTATATGCAGATTACAAGTTGAAGAATGATTGAAGAGATCTTGAAGAGAAGTTTTGCATTGTTGCATTTGTTGTCATCATTCTTGTCAAACTATATAAATTAAGTTACAAAATTCATTTTTGACATTTTTGTTTTTGTTTTTTAATTCCCAAGCTATAGGGTAAGTGCACAAAGATGGTTCCCAAAATGGGGGGCTTAAGTGGACACTTTTTTCTTTTTCTTTTTTTCCTGAAATCAGGAAATACTGACCTTGGACATGAAATTGAGGATAGTTACACTCAAAATTTTGAGATGGAACAAAAACAAGGATCAAAGTGCTCTGATTCTAGTTTAAACTACTAATTTATTTTGAAAATGGTTGAGATTAAGGGGTTCAAAAGAGGGACGTATACAAATTGGTGTTGTTTTTGTCAGAAAAACATAACATAGCAACTCTTGTATGAACCTAGCACAGTGAACTTTTTTTTAGTATTTTTAAAATCGCTATGATCATGGATCAAAAGTTAGCTAACAAGTATGTAGTTGATGCACCATTTTTTGATAACTTTTTAATGAATATTTTATTTTTTACTAATTTTGAAGTGGATACTCCCCAAAAAATAAAATTTTGGTCATATACCCTGCTAAATTTTGGTGAAACTAATTGAAATATATATATATATATTAAATTTGTAGAATGGAGTCTAGTTTCTAAAAAAATGTAAATTTATCTGAAATTTCCAATGAATGGCTAAATTTATATAACCCAAAAAATGCTAAACAACACCTTTCGCCAAAAAGAGACACACAAACAAAATAAATTCAGGAATGAAAGTATTTAACATTGCCAAAAGTGGCACTACATCGCTGATAGCTAAGAGAGAACCTAACATTACCCATATGTTCTATTTGTTTGATATTGAGTCACGTGCAATCCTGACGGCGAGCACGAACCTGATTATGTGAAATATTATAGAATTTGCAAAAATACATCTCTGGTCATTGGGAATGCCCTCCAAGCCTTTGGTTTGGCATTCCAAGGAAAATACCAATCCCAAGGCTTGGGGATTCCCAAATCAAGATATAATGCGTGTGCATTATATCTCTGTTTTGACATGGTTTTTTGTGTTTGTGAGGAACATGTCTAGCAAGACATAACACGAGCGTGGTATAACGCACTCGCGTTATGTATTGCTTTATGTTAAATGCTACTCTATTGAATGTATGTTTATATATTTGTATGTTTGTATGTACATGTATTCTTATATGTC
>VDFB02000003.1:25502164-25575834 GCA_007258455.2 Sequoia sempervirens
GTTGAGAGAGGGAGAGGGGGTAGGAGGGAGAGACTTGAGAGAGAGAGAGAGAGGGAGTGGGAGAGAGAAGAATTAGGGTTTAAGGGTGAAGGGTATAGGTTAGAGGGGAGAGAGATCTAGGAGTGAGTGAGTGAGAGAGAGAGTTGAGAGAGGGAGAGGGGGTAGGAGGGAGAAACTCAAGAGAGAGAGAGAGGGAGGGAGTGGGAGAGAGATAGAGGGTACATGGTATAAGGGTTAGGGGTAGAGGATAGAGGGGATAGAGATAGAATTAGGGTTTAAGGGTTGAGGGTATAAGGGTTAAAGGTAGAGGGTAGAGGGGAGAGAGACGAAAGGAGTGAGTGAGTGAGTGAGTGAGAGAGTTGAGAGAGGGAGAGGGGTTAGGAGGGAGAGACTTGAGAGATAGAGAGATGGAGGAAGTGGGAGAGAGATAGGAGTGAGTGAGGGTATAAGGGTTAAGGGTAGAGGGTAGAGGGTAGAGGGTAGAGGGTAGAGGAGAGAGAGATTAGAATTAGGTTATAAAGGTAGAGGGGAGAGATAGAATTAGGGTATAGAGGGTATAAACAAAGAGAGAAAATAAATCTATAAAAAAACCAACTTTCTCATAACATGAACACATTTTGAAGAAGTAGAGATATGACCATTTTTAACAAGAAATAACGTGCTCGCGTTATAACGTGAGCGTGTTCTGACTTGCTCTAAAAATGGTAAAAAACTCAATATACCCGTGATCTCAAGGCCCACATTTTGCATATTCTCCTAGTTTTGCATGTGCTTCAACAAAAAGTAGCTTTTTGATGATGTTGTGAAGTGTGCATGCATGTTTTTCACATTCCACCACCTTTTTCATGATCTTTCCACCACCTTTGCATGAAATAGAAGAGTTTTCATGTTGAAAGGCATATAATATCAATTCAAGTCTGAATTCCATTCAAAAGTGATATACAATTGAAGTTTGGAGGGGAACAAGCTTTTGAAAAAGTCAAATTGTTGAGGAGTTTGAAGAAAGAAGAATCAAAGGCTACATAATTGGGTAGAAATCCTCCATTTGAAACTTTAGGTTTTTAGGTATGTGAAGTCTTTACACATTTTCTTTCATTCTATTATGGCTTGCTTTCTTTTTGTTATTTTTCATATTCCATGTTGATCATTGGTTTTTTGTCATTATAACCTTAGGTTGTCAATGCACATTTTAAATTACACAATTCTATGCACTTTCCAATTACATTTTTAAACTACATCTCTTTGAGGCATTTTGTTATTTAACAATTGACTTACCTTGTGTATGCTTCCACATTCTGTATACACATATATATGACATAAGTTTTTAGGAAGTAAAATAAAACATCATTTCTCAATCCTTTATTATGGTTGTGCATACCACTCTCCAAAGCTTTAGTTGAGGTATTTTTTCAAACAATTATACCAAGTAGTTGATTGTCTTGTCTATGCTACCAAAATTTCCATACATGTCTCTAAAAAATTGGAATATACTCCTCCCACATCGATAGATCTTAGAAACTATTTTGGTTTTCATCTCTATTTCTAAATTTACCTCATCACTAAACCTACCTCATTACTTATGTTGTGATATATTTTAAATGTTTCCTTGATTATTCTACCTACAAGGGATTCTAACCCTTCTCTCCACTGTTTCAAGATTCTTTATTCAAGGCTAAGTTCACAACATGGGGAAAGGTGCAACCTATCTTGCAATCATGGCTCAAAATGGAAGCATGGAAAAAGCATTGAAATTATTTGACAATAATGTTTTTGTATAAATGTATACAAAATGTGGTAGCATTGACAAGCTAGTGAGCTTGGCAAGATAGTGAGCTCATCTTTCTTTCTTTCATCGCAGATATAGTAGAGTACCAGTAGAATGGGGTCTCATGGTGACGCATAATCACCATGAGACCCCATTTCTATGAGGCATACACTGCCCCTACCTTCTCAACCCTACCGCATTGGAAAGCTAGTGAGTAAGCTAGCTTGTCAATGCTCCACTAGCTTGCCAATGCCGGTAGGGCTAGCTCACTCACTAGCTTGCCAATGCAGTAGGGTTGACAAGGTAGGGGCAGTGTATGCCTCATAGAAATGGGGTCTCATGGTGGTGAGTATATCACCACGAGACCCCATTTCTATGAGACATACACTACCCCTACCTTCTCGACCCTACCACATTGGTAGGCTAGTGAGTGAGCTCACTAGCCTGCCAATGCGGTATGGTTGAGATGGTAGGGGAAGCATATGCCTAATAGAAATGGGGTCTCACAGTGATATACATCACTGTGAGACCCTATTTCTATGAGGCATACACTTCCCCTACCTTCTAAACCCTACTGCATTGGGGTGACCATGAGACCCCATTTCTATGAGGCATACGTTGCCCCTACCATCTCAACCCTATCGCATTGGCAAGCTAGTGAGTGAGCTAGCTTGCCAATGCAGTAGGGTTGAGATGGTAGGGGCAACATATGCTCATAGAAATGGGGTCTCACGGTGATGTATATCACTACGAGACCCCATTTCTGTGAGGTATACATTGCCCTAAAGTGATGCATATCACTGTGAGACCCCATTTCTATGAGGCATACACTGCCCCTACCATCTCAACCCTATTGCATTGGCAAGCTAGTGAGTGAGCTAGCTTTCCAACACTCCACTAGCTTGCCAATGCGGTAGGGTTGAGAATGTAGGGGCAACATATGCCTCATAGAAATGGAGTCTCACGGTGATAGAATCCATTTCTATGAGGCATACGCTGCCCCTACCTTCTCAACCCTACCGTGCGTGGGCAGGCTAGTGAGTGAGCTAGGCCAATGCTCACTAGCAGGAGAGTTAAGTTACTCACCACCGGGTTGTGAAGGAGTATTCTCATATAAATGGGGTCTCATGGTGATATGTGAGACCCCATTTCTATGAGGCATACTTTTCCCCTACCTTCTCAACCCTACTGCATTGGCAGGCTAGTGAGTGAGCTAGCTTGCCAATGCTCCACTAGCTTTCCAAGGACTGTGAGACCCCATTTCTATGAGGCATACGTTTCCCCTACCTTCTCAACCCTACCACATTGGCAGGCTAGTGAGTGAGCTAGCTTGCCAATGATCCACTAGCTTGCTAAGGAATTTGAATTCACATGCTTTTCCATGCTTAGATTTTGATCCTATCTTGCAATCATGGCATGCCACATTAGCACATTTCTTTAAGGCATTCCATCGAAAAACAATTCTTTCATTCTCTCATATTCATCCACCTTTGACTCATCATTCTCTTCACAAAGCTCTTGATACAAATACCCAAAAATGAGACTAGGGAATAAAACCTCTCATTGAATCCTCAAACCACCTTAAACATCATTAAAATAATTGACTCAAACCAAGGAAAGGTTCCTAAAACTCTAATCTATCTCTTCCCTAAACATTCACTCTCAACTTGCTCACAAGTTAATAGTAGTCATTAAGCAAAAAAATAGGTATAATTTCCCAACCAATTTAGATCTCCAAAAACTAAAAGTAGTTCTAAGAACCCATTAAGGCCTACTTAAACATATAGATAAATCAAGTATGCTTACTGTTGATGCCAAAATTTGACGAGGTAATAGAGTCTTATGGGAAACTCAGTTTAAGGGGGACCTTTTGCACTAAATTGAGTAACCTCCTAATTTTTAGAGAAGTCGGCTTCTTCTATAATGGGTTTTGAAAAGGGAAAAGGAAGCAGATAATATAAACTAAAGTCTAACCTAAGGCGATTCGCCAAGATTTGCTAGTGGGCACGATAAATCATAGATTTAAGGGCTTGAATAGTGTTGTTTTTTCCAAAACTTCAGAGACTTAAGATTATAGCATAGACAATTCATTTATTGACATAAAATAATGTCACATACATTCTCACTACTAAGAAGAGTTATTAGACATGATTTAGGTGAACAAATTTGTATCCAACATATATAGAAGTTCACCGAATGAAAAGTCAAGACAGTATAGAGCACAGTTCACAGTTTAATCAAAGCATAAAAATAGAAAGGCTGAACAATTGGCACAACATGAAAGTTTTGCAATTTAAATAAAACAGTAATAGAGGCCTGGTGTCTTTTGCTAAAACTAACATGTTTTTCCCAAAATTCTGGACCATTTCCTTTCGAAAGAGAAAGTATATATAGCAGGAAAACTCCCACCGCTTTGGAGAACAACAATAGAAAAGATCTCGCAATCCTCATGCAATGATGCCTGAAATAGAATATACCCAAGACCATTATAATAGCATTGGGCCGGAACACAGAATCCAATCATCCTACGCACAGGTGCATCCTCTGTAATGATGGCGATGGTCCCATCCAGGCCCGATCAGACAAGTATTATCCATTGCTGCGAATGATTATGACAAGCAACATCCAATAACATCATTTCATTCAACCAGACTGTTGCCTGTATAACAGATCAATTGCTAGGCACATGGAAGCCTTTCACTGCCCGCATGAACCCTTCTCCCATCGTTGCCGAGGATTTGCGAAAGTGCAACACGTGTCGAATGGGCTAAGAACCCTAACACCACGAAGGGAATGCTCCAACAGCTGGACGTAAAAGATGTGTGGCAGCATTTCACTGCCCGCAGTTGCCATTTCATTCCGGCGTTGAAAAATTCCCGAACGGTTGCCATGTAGCAAGATGTGGGACCCACTGACACTTTCAGGAATGACGGTCACGTGGAAACCTTTCGCAGCCCGATGAGGTTTCAAAGAAACGAGAAACAAAACATCCCGTAACCGCGACACGTGGAGGCACCGCGCAACTCTCAGGATCTGAAACGAAAGCCGATACCTGAAGTTGTGAAGAGTAGATGCGCAAAATGATAGGTCAAAACTTTGATTAAAAAAGGCCAAGCAAACTCAACGATGCACAGGTTGGTGCACACATAATACAAAAAGAAACCCGAAGGGAGCTGCTCAAATATTTATTTAACAGCTTTTGGCGACTAACAGGGGTGTTTTGACTAAGGAATGAAGAACCCAAAATTTCTCTGGTGCTGTAGACCAGAGCCTTATCCATTAGGCTAATAGAGTCAGAGTTTGGAAAGAGCCGTCTGCAAGGGCGACCATTCATTCTCGAATGACTTTGCTATGTTGCAAAAATTTTCCTATGCTCCACGTAGATCAATAGTTTCTTTGTGAGGCAGCACATTGGGTAAACCGACCCTTGCTCGAATATGAAATAGCAGCTGTGAGAGCGGATGAATGACTGCCTCAATGTCGGCTGCTGTTGGGGGGTGGCTGAACTCCTTGAAAGCCTCCGGGTCACCTTCCTTCTCTTCAATAAGTTCCGCAATCTGCGCAGTCATGGAAATAGAGCCATCCTCGAGGAACGGGGACGGCAGCCCCATCCTGGCTAGCTTGGAGAAACATCCTCGTATGCTATCCAGTGTCCTACTCAGCACAACCACTATTGCCTTAGTGTGCTAGAGGGCAGAGTGGCAATGGATAAACTTGTTTTCCATTTGAGCAGCAGCGTCCCGATCTTCAATACCCGCTCCGCCAAGACTCTCATCAGAGACGGGGTATAGCTTGTTCAACAAGTCTTTCACCTCAGGAACATCCTCTAGGATGAATTGTGGGAACTGCTCAATCGTATCATGGGCTTCCTGGTTGAGTCTTGATGCCTTGTCAATAAATCAGAGGGTAGGCTGCAGCGTTAGGCAAAAAGTTTTGATTTTCTCCCAGTGAGAAATGTATAATTGCCTAACCAAGGGAATGATATCAAGTGGTGCCGGGGAAGGAAAGAGAGAGGCATTAAGCGAAGTGATCTCCGCGTCTCTTGAAATAAGGGCCTCAACTAATTCTGCCTTTTTCTTTTTCGCGGACACCAGCTGCTTCGCATAGTTACTCATTTATTTATTCCAAGTCTGTTCGGCTCGGGAATGATTTGCTAAGTGCTCCTCTAGAGAAGTTTTTGTCTCCTGGAGCTCTTCCTCTAGTTGAGCCTTTAGGCCTTTAAATTCGGCCTCTTTCTCTTGTATTCTTTACTCATATTGAGCCTGTTGGCGTTCCAACTCTTAACCCTTTTGTGCCATCCCCTGACCATGCTCAAGGTGGAGGTGCTCAAGCTCCTTATCTTTTAGCTATAGATTTTGTTGTGCTTCCTGGTTCTTGCTTTGTAGCTCTTTTATTTTGCTAGGGTCAGCAACTTGAATCCTCGCAATTTCGCTTTGAAGCCTATTTCTTTCATCCTCTCCTGCCAGTGTCCTTTTGGTCATGCAGGCAATATATGCCTCCAAGGATTTCTCCTTCCTTTCCAAAAAACTAACCCTTTCCCTGGCTGCCTTGAGCTGCCCATCTTTCTTCTTTAGCTGGTGACCTGTTTTGAGGAAGTCAGAAGTGACTATCCGTTGCGTTTCCTCCATAATTTCAACTTTATCCTGCAGTCGGGCTACTTTCATGTCGAGTCCAACTACATATATCTTGTAGTCTTCTGGTTGCATTTCTCCCTGAGGTTTTCTTACCCTTGGGTACATGGTCGCGAACTTCAATTCTTGTCAGGCTTCATCATACAGAGCTTGTACTCTTGGCTCGGCGGGACCACTGTCATCTTTTTCCTTGCGTTTCCTCATTCTATTCACGCGTGCCTCCCTTCCGCAATCTATCTGGGCTATGAATTTGGCTGGTGATGAAACCAGTCCACCTGTGAAAGGAGCATCGAAAGGCAGAGCATAAGGATAGGTAACCTTCATAGGCGTGGGCATTTGTTTCTTTTGGAGAGTGACAGTTTGTGGAGAGAAATGAGGCACGTTCCATAGTTTGGTTTGAGAACCAACAGCAGGGCTAGTCATTTGTAATGATTGGGCTGGGGAATCAGTCGTAAGGCTTAGTGGTGGGGAAGGGGAAGTTATTAACGGAGCATTAGCCTGTTGCAATAGAAGAGGATCTGTAATCATAGCGGAGAAAGAATGGGCACTCATAGGGGGAAAGCCTTCTGAAATCGGTGCGAGGAAAGATTGCGCGACAGCGACATGCGTAAGCATACGCGGAGGGGTAATTATAAGTGGGTGGCCCTGCGAAAACTGAGCGAATCCAACCAGATATGTCAGACTAAAAGCAGAGGGTAGAGATCCAGTCGACAATGGGGCAGGGGAAGATACTAAAAAATGAGATGCAAGAGAAGGAGCGAATTGTACTTGTTGACTAGTTGTTGGTGTCTCCAGATGCGTCAGAGGCTCCATCGCAACCTTCGGCTCCTAAGTAGCAGCGAGTACTCCTCCTCTGATGGGTTCTTGCGAACCTTCTCCAATAATAAGCTATCGTTTCGCAGGCGGAAACTTACTAGCGTTGGCAGTCAACTCTTTTTCCTAAGGTGATAGCTTGGTTGGTTTAGTAGCCCAAGTGAGTGTATGCGAGCCCCTTGATATATTAAAACGTACGTTCGTGGCCACATAGGCGGGCTGCCCGGAGACCTTATCTTTTTGCGCAGAGGAAGCCGATGTCGCCGCTTCCTCTTCCTGTTCTTCAGATTCCTCCCCCTCTTCGCTCTTATTAATACTAGAGGTCAGGCTGTGATGACCTTCATTCCACCACCTTTCAAATTCCTGGTCATCCCTTAGTTGATTGTAAGGAGCATCCAATTGTGCTATTTCCTGGCAATATTTTCAAAAAGCCTTTATTTTCTCCTCACTCCATTCCTCATCCTTCTTTAACCTATTGTACATGCCGCGCTCCATGGGGACATTATCATGGGCCACAACCACAGGGAAGTAGAACTTGTGTCATGGGCCTCTAGTGTCCCGCGTAGGGATTTGCGCCAATTCAACAAAATCCTCATCTTTGTCCGTTCGGAGGTTACGCTGCTTCTCCAAGTATGGTCAGGAAACATGGGTAACTTTCATATGTGGCTCCGAAAAGTCGTTGAAAGGGTTGTATTCCCATTTATCATTCACCAGTACCAACCCTAGATGTGCCAGCTTATCCTCTAGCAACTAGTCTGATTGCTTTTTTAGTAGAATTACCGACTTGAAATTCTTTAGACAAGTGAAGAATCCCTTCTTCTTGACTCTTTCACTGATGCAGAAAGTAAAATCAATGATACAAACCTGTCGGAACATTTCCAGCACAAGCACTCTATCCGTGACGTAGGCTGGGAGCAGGAAAGGTTTGCCAATAAAACCCCGCATTCGAAGGATTGTAAAATCCTTGCCCAAGAACCAGTCACAAGCAAGGGTGAAGCTCTGCATAAATCCAGCCTACTCCCTATCGAGTTGGATAATATCACCCTTTCTGATCAAATCATTCAAGACCGGGGCTATGAAATAGTCTGCAAATGCATAATAATTGTATGATGCAGAAAGAAAAGGTGTCAATGTGGATACTAACTTCCTTTTATTTTTCTCATCAAAAAATGATAACAGAAAATACCGGGTGAAGAAATCCGGGTTCTGATGTAGAAACATGTGGACCAAGAAGGAAAGAAACCTAAATTTTTTCTCTACCTGATAATTCTCAATTTGCTGTCTCATTTCTTCAATTATAAACTCAGCAAAATCATACCAGAAGAGTTCATGTTGCTTGCAAAATTGCATTGCCAGTCCCAGTTGAAAGGCCTCTATCTTCTCATCAGAGTCTCGGCCTCATACAAAGGCTAGCATGGACATGGCGTCCTAGATATCATCGCGAAATGCACCGCGCGACAAAGGAATACTTGGTGCTTTAACGGCTGAGATGCCTTTCTTACCAGTCTCTTCTAACAAGAACTCTGAGCTAGTTTTCATCTTCCTCCATATTTTCTCTCCTTTGCTCGGGTGAAAGGTCTCGATATTCTCCTTCCTCTTACTTGGATCCAGGATACATAACATGTGCCAGATGGCCTCTGAAGTGATATGCACCCTTAAGTTGCGGCCTTCAATGTAGTGGGTATCAGGATTATAGCGCTAAATAGCAGCATCAATCATTTCTGGGCAATAGTGCACCAATGAGACCATGTATTGAGGAAGACCACTGTACCAAACTCTACTCACTGTAGGAAGACCATATATTAATATCCCAGCCGGAATGATTATGCCAAGCAAATGATCATGACCTGAAAAGATATGAATATCGTCTTGGGCTCTGGGATTCGCTTGAGAGATGACACAATAGCCTACGGCCATATGTCTCACTGCTAACAAGCGCCACCTTTTTAAAGCTAATTAATCAGCTCCATTTATTTAAGCACGCATTGAGCCGTGCTATCACGGATGTAACTGACCCAAAAATGTGAGCAAACACAGGCTCACCTTTCAAGAAAGCAACTACCATAATATCACATTTTTTCGAAGCGGATTAACATGTGTCTTGTAAATTTTGTATAAATAGGCCAGTAAGTAGTGAGCAAAATATACTTAGCATTTGAGGAGTGATAGGTTAGTAGCAGAGTCTTAAGCAAGCCTTTTCATAGGTTAGGTGGTAGATAAGTTCAACATTAGCTCAAAAACCTAGGGATAGTGTCAGAGCAATGGATACCCCAATTTTCCTGATCTCATATAAGTCACAAACAACATTCCTAGGGGAGATTTCAACTAGGAGACTAAAAAGAATGACTAAAAACAAGCATTCTCTTGTCTTGGTAGCCATAAAGTGGGTTTTAGGCAAAGATTGTATAGAATATGAGGATAGGTATCGGGTGAATACTGACGTATGCTCCCACTTTGTAGCATCCATGCTGGACATTAGCATCCCCCAACCACTGATCTTGAAGCTGGTTAAGGAAATCTTCTCCAAAAAATACTTGAATGGTCTTGGTGAGGTCGTTGTGCATGCTGCCTATGGGGTAGGTCTGTCGTCAGCCAGCGACTTGCGTCGCTTTATTGAGGAAGAAGCTGTCGTTGTTATACTGTCATTCCTCAGTGGATTCCGCCTACAGACCCGTGACCAGCATCAACAGAGGGTTACTCAGGCCCTACACTTCCTGTTTCACAGCTACAACGTGATACCTTTCTACAATGTAGACTGGTATTTTGACTTCAGGAACTTGGTGTTTCCACCGCCAATGGTGGTTGTGCCAAATGATGCTGCCAGCATTGTCGAGGAACCCGTGGATGAGGAAGAAGTGGACGCTGCAGTTAATGCATCAATTGCCGCTAGCCATGCCTTTGGATAAAAAACCCTTGTCTGTTGCTCGAATTGTTTCCCTGCCTACTCAAAATATGTCTCTCCATAGCTGTATATAAGCCTGATAAAAAGGCTATCGTATATATAATAGCTCAAAATACTTGTAAATTTTGAAATATGGCTTCCCAACCACTTTTGTAATGAAAAGAAAACATATATGAATAGATATTTATCATTTTAAAAACCATGCTCTTTCTTTTTATTTGTATTTAAGTTTTTCTAGGCTTGCAACTTTTATATGCTATTTCTCCGTACATGGGTGTGTTTTATGTAAAACAACTCTATTGTTCCACCCGCCAATGATAGTGGGTTAATTCTGCAAAATAACAAACTGACATGGAAAAAGACCGGCCAAAGAAATGAAAATAAAATAAAAGTGTTTTTTACATATGTACAAAGTAGAGCTTAATGCCTAATGGAACAACTTAAGATGCATCCCATTGATCGGGATTCCTAACAGTTCCTGTTCTATATTCTTCAGCTCAAAAGCGTTGTGTTGTTTGCACCAAATAATTTTGAAGGGACCCTCCCATAGGCTGTCAAATTTACCGTGCTAACCTAGCTTTGCAGCCTTGCTATCATACTTTAGCACTAAGTCTCCACATTTTAGACCCTGGTCGGAAGCCTTCTTGTCAAACCATCGTTTGACCACCTGTTGATGGCTTGTCATTGCTGTTAGGGAATTCTCCCTTTTTTCTTGTACTTCCAACAGTTTGGCGAGCCGAACCTCCATGGCTTCATTTTGTTCTATCTCAAGAGATTTCAACAACTGTATTGTTGGGATATCCATGGAGATAGGTAACAGGGCCTCTTTCCCGTATACCAACTCATAAGGCGAAGTCTTAAGGACTTGCTTAGGAGTTATGAGATTTTCCCAGAGAGCTGTTCGGAGGTTTTTATGCCATTCCCTCTGGTGTTCTGAGCCAATCCTTTTAAGGAGTCGGACTAAGCTTTTGTTTGTTGACTCTACTAGACCATTTCCCTGTGGATAATAGTTTGATAATGTTTTAAGGAATATTCCATTCTTTAATACAAAGTGACATACCTTTGCACCTAGAAATGCTCTGGCGTTGTCCGAAATGATAGTCTTCGGAGGGCCGAACGTTGTCACCAGTTCCTCGAGGAAATCTACAATCTCTATTTCTGTTGCGCCTTTAAGGGGAATAGCCTCCGTCCACCTTGTGAAATAGTTCGTAGCGGTTAGAATCCATTTGTGTCCGGCACTAGAAATAGGGTTGGTCATTCCGATGAAGTCCAGGCCCCATTGCGCAAATGGTTCGTCCGCTACTATAGGTCTAAGGGGCATTGCAGAATTCTTCCTTCTATCGGCAAAGAACTGGCATTTTTTACAAAACCTCACCAGAGAGTGGGAGTCATTGAAAAGTGTGGGCCAATAATAGCCATCACGCATGATTTTAATTGCAATGGTTTTTGCATAGAAATGCCTGCCTGTAGCGCTATTGTGGAGTGCGTCGAGGATCCTCTTCGCCTGCTCCGAAGTAACGCATCGCAGGAGAACACCATTGAAATCTCTTTTGAAAAGGACTCCTTCTATTTGTGTATACCCGCAATTCTGCAATCTGTAATACCTCCTTTTTTGGGATGAGAGGCCTGGCGGATACTTTCTGGTTTGCATGAACCTCATTCTGTCAGTTAGCCAACCGCCTTCCGATTCTAATTCATTTATCAAGACGAGCTCTGGCTACTCTTCTGCGACATGTACCTCCTCGCTCTGTGCCATATATTCACACAATCCTCTTCCTTTAATAGTCTTAGTAGGCTTGACTTCAATGTCGTATTCAAGGATCTTAGTGATCCAATTAGCCCTTTTCTCTGTGATCTCTCTTTCCATGATATATTCACGCACACTGGTATGTGCGACATATACCAGAACTTTGTTGTAGGAAATTAGATGGCAGAAATTCTTAAGTCCTTTTACTATTGCAAAGGCTTGTCTTTCGACAAAATTATAATTCGCCTCATATTCCTTTAGGGTCCGGGAATAGAATGCCACTGGATGTTCCCCCTTTTCTTCATTATCCTTTTGGGTTAGAACAGTAGCAATACTGGACTTGCTACTGAAAGCATATATTATAAAATCTTTGGATTGATTCAAATTAACCATCACCGGGGCTGTGGAAATAACTTCCTTGACCCTTTCAAAAGCCTCCCGAGCTTCGGTTGTCCATTTGAATGTTTGATCTTTTTTTAGCATTAGGGTGATCGGCCTAATCATTCTCGCGAAATCGGGAATAAACTTGCTGACGAAATTTACTTTGCCCAGGAAAGACTGAACACCTTTCTTATTTACCGGAAGGGGAATCTCTTTGATAGCCTTGACTCGTTTGGGATCAATTGAAACACCTTCTCTAGAC
This sequence comes from Sequoia sempervirens, assembly GCA_007258455.2. Lineage (NCBI taxonomy): Eukaryota > Viridiplantae > Streptophyta > Pinopsida > Cupressales > Cupressaceae > Sequoia > Sequoia sempervirens. The sequence goes on from VDFB02000003.1 coordinate 25,514,666, forward strand.
ATGACATGTCCCAACAGCTTGCCCTGCGGCACTCCGAATACACATTTCTTTGGATTTAGGGAAACTCCGAACTCCTGGAAATTTTGGAAAAGACTAACTCCAAATGGTCAAAATGATCATCCTTAGATTTAGAGAATATAGTAAGGTCATCTAAATAGATGAGAATAAACTTATTGATTAGCTCGCTGAATGCGACGTCCATCGCCCGCTGGAATGTTGCACCTGCATTGAATAAACTAAAAGACATTTTAGCATATGCAAATGTTCCCCACTTTGTGGTGAATGTAGTCTTGTGTTGATCTTCTTCTTTAACACATATTTGATTGTAACCGGAGAAACCATCCAGTAGAGAAAATATTTCCGATCCTGCCACGGTTTGTAGGTTTGATTCCATGGAAGGCAATGGATAGTAGTCTTTCAGTGATGCTCTGTTTAGGTCTCGAAAGTCCACACATAATCAGATATCGCCATTCTTCTTTCAGATTGGGACAAGATTCGATACTCAAGTACTATGTTTAATTGGGAAAACAATGCGTGACTCAATGAGCTTGGTTAGCTCTTGTGCCATTAGGGCCTCAATTTTAGGGTTAACTGGCCTCTGTTTCTGTCGGACTGGTTTTGCACCTTCTGTTAGCTCAATAGTGTGCTGAATGATGCCAGGATCGTAACCCTCCAGATCATCGTAGGACCGGGCCACTACTCCATATTTTTCGCATAAACTGATAAGCCTTTCCTTATCATGGTGTGGGACATTTTTTCCGACTCGAAGATTCCTACCATCGGAGATCCGAAGGTCCTCATAATCACTTTTTTCTGTCACGAACTTCCACTTATCATTTTGGGCATCATTATAATCAATTTTTTTTTCAAGAGTAACCAATCCTCTGGGAAGTTTATTTGATTTGAGCTGCATAATTTGTCCTTCATAAGCCTCGGTGATCTTTGGTTGAAGTTGATCGGCAAATTCCCCTGAGTGCTGGATAAACGAGGTGATATGTTCATCGCTTTCAAAGACTTGCCAACTCTGATCATTGTCGGGGATCGCTAGTTGGACTAATACTCGTACTGAATGTTCATTCTAAAGCAAGTCAGAGATAGGATCAAACTGAGCACCAATCAGAGCCATGCGATCTACATCGCTATTCTGCCTTCGGGGAATGGTCTGGATGTTGAAAGCTTCAAAACCCTCAATCAGGTCCCATACTCGGTGCTGATAGGATCTCATGCGGACATTCTTTGCTGCAGAAATTCCTCGGACCTGGTTAACTACCAGTTCAGAATCTTCGAACACAAGTAATTGCTTAATGCCCATTCGTTCCGCAAGGCTTAAGCCTTGAACTAACCCTTCATATTTAGCCTCATTGTTTGAAGAAGTGAAATGAAAGCGGAAAGGCCTCAACCATTTTTTATTTTTTGGGGATATTAGATATACCCCTGCTCCAGCACCTACTTTGCTTCTTGCTCCATCAAAGTATAATGTCCATAGCTCATTTTCCTGGTTACCTTCGGATTCTTTGGCGACCCTTGGAAACACCTGGTCTTCATCATAAATTACATACGTGCCCAATCTTGTAGCATGATAATTGCCGAAAGGATCATTGTTTGTGTTCACTAAACAAAGCATCTTCTTTATCATTTCGATCTCTGCTCACCTTCTCCTCCTTTAGCAATTCAACGCAATACATTTCTTGCTTGGTGATAGAGGTATGCGCTACTTCAAAATTGATCAAGGCCTCATCCGCCACATGTTCAAAATGTAGAGCCTCTAATTCTATCTTCATTTTTGCACCATGCTTGGTCCTAAGTATCAGATGTGACCAGTCCATGGACAGGTATCCACCCACCTTTGAAGTAAATTCTCGAGATAGACAAAGACCAAACATAGGAGGAACATCTATGATCACTGTGTCCTGCGGGACTGTGATACTTGGGCAGGCGAATAGAGTTAAAGGAAGCTCTTTGAGGACACCTACGGTCTCAACTTTATTTCCATCAAGTTGCATCACCCCTCTTTTCATAGGTTCGTAGCTGAGTCCCAAAGCTTTGGCTATCTTTTTTGGCATAACTGTTGTACTAGCGCCAGAATCAATCATATCATTGTGTAATAACTTCTTTCCTACAATGAGGGTTAGGAAGAAGGGTTGAGGTTTCAACCTATCTCTGTCATCGGCAGGAGATTCCTTTGTATTGTTTGTAAGGACCTTTGCTGGCGGTATGTGACAACTGACCTCTGCACTGGCCGAAGGCTCTGTTGATGCCGGGTTGATCTCTTCCTGGAGTGCCTTTTGTAATAGTGTCTTTTCTTCTGGGATAGCTAAAATGTCCCATAAAGACACATTGGCGGATGATTTCCTCAATTGCTCTACCACATTAAAAGGTGGAAAACTCAGAGATTTATGCTCTTTGGTTCTTGCTATAATAATCTCCTTCCGTGGTTGAGAAGGTGAAGGGATGGTCAAAGTGCCAAAAATTTGATCGAACACACCTTTGCGTTGCGGGCTATCTAGATGTGAAACAACAGGCTCACCGGTGAATCTCCTCTTTGAGCATGTATTATAGTCAGATTGCACCTGCGATGTTTCAGATATGAATGCATCATTAGCAAACACCGTTTCTTCCTCCTCCATCCAGGAGAAAAGTGCATGATCAGGAGCAATATCCAATTCTTGTTCTAAAGACATTCCTTGCATTTGCGCGATAAAGACCGCGCTCTCCATTTGCGGTGAGGCATATACATAGCCTCCATCTTCCATTGCCGCGCCTTGGTTGCGTTGCTCTGCCACCTTCTTTTGTAAGTTGCCATGCGGACAATTTCAGAGCATATGTGCATTGTTGCAGGGGAAACACCACGGATTGATGTCATCAATAAGGTTGTTCTGCCCTGTGGTTAGTTCCCTGGTTGAGCTTGAGGACGCACTTGTCAGTAGAGAAGGCACCGACACTATTTGGTTTGTATTCGGCGTTGGTGGATTAGTGCGAGGCACACCCTGATATTGATTTTGCTGATAAGTAGACCACCCGCCTTGATAGTTTTGATATGTGGGACGCGCGGGCATTGCTTGGTTCCGCTTGAGAGTCGTTATGTCATTTTCCATGGTTTGCAACATCTCCTTGAGGTCGCTTATTTCATCCTTGGAAGAACCTGACATAGAAGCCAAGTTTTCAGGAGCTGCCGCATATGAGTACACTAACTGGGCAGTTGCTGGCACACTAGTTGATGCGACCTCTTGTGCAGAGATCGATATTTCAAGAAATATTGGCATAATAGGTCGAGGAGGAAATTTTACGCAATCTATCAAATGATTCTCAACTTTGATAGCGGTACCATAAGCATTTGGTAGAGTGGCTCCTCCCAAAGACTTGATCATCATAGAAATGTCGGGATTGATGGACTTCAGATAAAATATAAATGTCAACTCAGGAGTCGGGTGGATAGTAACAGGGATCCTCTGCCAATTTGCATGAAATCAGGCATTGAAATCCATCAGAGCCTCCTGGGGGGCTCGTTTTATGACAGATAGCTGATAATATAATGAAGAACGATCTCCGTCATTTGAGAACCTTTCTTAGAATGGATCTCCAAGCTCATCCCAGGTGCGAATTGAATTAGGAGTTAGAGTTCAGTACCAATCCAAAGCCTTGCCTTTAAAAGACACGGCGAGGAGCCTTAGGGCTACATTCTGTGCAGTAATATTGTGTACCAGACAAACGTCTGCTACATCCTACAAATGTTCTATTGGCGTTTTCGAGTTATCTTTGGCAAATTTGGGGATAGCTTTCATGGCCGAAACCGGGATAGCGCCCCAAACAAGGGGCGCTATCGGGGCTACCAGGGGACTTCCAACATCCCATGCTACCTAGTTTCTGTTGGCGGCTGGCAACATGGTGAGAGGAAAGGGTGGTGGGAATGGAATGGTTACCAGCTGATTTGTGACCTGGACTGTCCTTAGCGGAGGTATTAGTAAACCTGGGTTATCTGTAGTCTGGGATCTAGTTACAGGCCGATGGCTCATACACCCTTCTACAAGGCAATTTCATTAAGTTTGGGTCCCACCGGGCGTGCTAGAAAAAGAACAAATTGTTGACGCCAAAATTTGACGAGGTAACAGAGTATTGTGGGAAACTCAATTTAAGGGGGACCTTTTACGCTAAACTGAGTAACCTCTAGATTTTTAGAGAAGCCGACTTCTTCTATAATAGGTTTTGGAAAGGGAAAAGGAAGTGGATATAATAAAGTAAAGTCTAACCTAAGGCGATTCGCCAAGATTTGCTGGTGGGCACGATAAATCATAGATTTAAGGGCCTGAATAGTGTTGTTTTGTTCCAAAAATTCAGAGACTTAAGATTATAGCATAGACAATCATTTATTGACATAAAATAATGTCGCATACATTCTCACTACTAAGAAGAGTCATTAGACATGATTTAGGTGAGCAAATTTGTATCCAACATATATAGAAGTTCATTAAATGAAAAGTCAAGACAGTATAGAGCACAGTTCACAGTTTAATCAAAACATAAAAAATAGAAAGGCCGAACAATTGGCAGATTCTGAAAGTTTTGCAATTTAAATAAAACAGTAATAGAGGCTTGGTGTCTTTTGCTAAAACCAGCGTGTTTTTCCCAAAATTCTGGACCATTTCCTCTCAACAGAGAAAGTATATATAGCAGGAAAACTCCCACCGCTTTAGAGAACAACAACAGAAAAGATCTCGCAATCCTCATGCAATGATGCCTGAAATAGAATACCCAAGGCCATTATAACAACATTGGGCCGAAACACAACATCCAGTCATCCTACGCATAGGTGCATCCTCCGTAATGATGGCGGTGGTCCCATCCAGGCCCGATAAGACAAGTATCATCCATTGCTGCGAATGATTATGACAAGCAACATCCAATAACATCATTTCATTCAACCAAACTGTCGCCTGCATAACAGATCAGCCGCTAGGCACGTGGCAGCCTTTTGCTACCCGCATGAACCCTTCACCCATCACTGCCGAGGATTTGCAAAAGTGCAACATGTGTCGAATGGGCTAAGAACCCTAACATCGCGGAGGGAACGCTCCAACAGCTGGACGTAAAAGATGCGTGGCAGCATTTCACTGCCCGCAGTTTCCATTTCATCCCCGCGTTGAAAAATTTCCGAACGGTTGCCACGTAGCAAGATGTGGGACTCGCTGACACTTTCAGGAATGACGGTCACATGGAAACCTTTCGCAACCCGATAAGGTTTCAAAGAAATGAGAAACAAAACATCCTGTAACCGCGACACGTGGAGGCACCGCGCAGCTCTCAAGATCCGAAACGAAAGCCGATACCCGAAGTTGCGAAGAGTAGATGCGCAAAGCGGTAGGTCAAAACTTTGCTAAAAAAAGGCCGAGCAAACTTGGCAATGCACAGGCTGACACACACATAATACAAAAAGAAACCCGAAGGGAGTTGCTCAAATATTTATTTAACACTTTGAAAAATACTCACCTAAAACGGACTATCCTACTGGTACAATGCTCAATTAGGCCTTTTTAACAAAGAAAGTACCATCAAAATCACTCCACAACATAAAAAAACCATGGGCAGATCTTAAATAGGTTATAAAACTTCTAAATCATCAATCTCCATCAAAGAAATTGCTCACTAATGCATCAATTCATTAAACCCTTGCTTAAATGCTTAAACTATGCTCAAATGGTGAGGGTTTATTGTAAGTATACATTCCATACCTCCATACACCTTGCCACAACTTCAAACACCTTGAATTAGTTTTGCAAAAGCTAAACAAACTGTCTCCCAACCTTTACCACTATTATTTCTTCATATCATAACTTGTAGGCATCCATCTTACATGGAAATGACATAAAATCACTTGGAGCAATAACAAGAACTTTGTATCTTCACTTCCTCAATGCTAAAAACTTGCACCTACACCTAAAATTACTCTATTGGTTCCCATTCCACCGATTCATAGAAGAAAAAATAGGTGGAATGTGGCACTAATACATTTTTACAACTTCAAAACCCTTAAACTCAAAATTTCAAACCCGCAGTCTGTAAATTGACTGTAAAATATTTGTTTCTTAATGGAATTCAATCAGACCACCTCCAAACTGGAGCTAGTTCACCCGTCTAATGATTTCAATGAGTTTTAGAGAAAACCAAAGCTGTACGGATTCATAGAGAGTAGAATAGCAGCAAGAAAACAACAAAAAATTAGAAAATTTAATGATTTTGATTGATTTTCTTGTTCAAAACATGAACACCACCTTACATCGAGCATTTTTTAGGCCTTAATAGGATTCTTACATCAAGAATAACCAACTCAATTGACTATTCATCTCCCATGATTGATGGTATTCCCACTATGACTGTTGGTATTCCAATTATTGCAATTTTGTAACTTTTCCTTAACATTTTTACAAGATTTTTCATTTTGCAACTTTGAACCCCACTATGCCTAATACAATATGGAAATGGTCTAACAAAACCTTATTTATATGAAAACACCTAAAACCTACCTAAAACTAATTACATAACCAAGATTGACAAAACTTGAAAATTGGACTCATATGGTGCCCCTGCACCACCTTTGTCTATGCTAGAAATACTCTTCTACAAGATTGTAAGTATTTTTTATGAAGCCTTGAATGACATATATTTCATTTATTTGAATGGATACATTTTTTAGGAACTAATATTCATCTCATTACCATGCTACAGGTAAAATTATCTTCCATGCCGAAGAAACGAAGGAATAAACTAATAGACGAAGAGTATGAAACCTTAAAGAAAAGGAGAGAGAACGGGTGGTGGCATATCATGAAAAGAAGAAATTGGATATGATTGATGAAAAACAAGCCAATTGAAGAGGAACATCAACCATCAAAAAGAGAACAGGCATTGGCAGCACAAAGGGCACGAATGTGAAAGCATCATGGCAGGACAAATTCAAATACTATAGTTGGAGACACTTCGTCTACCGCAAGTGAATACGAAGGGACACCATTAATCATAAGCGAATATGGAGGGACACCATCTACCACAAGTGAATATGGTTGGACACCATCCACCACATTTCAAGTTGAGAATACATCATCACTTGGATTTGACGAAGAAGGTATGCCATCATCCCCACGTGAACCTCAAGGTATGTCTTCTATTCCAACCCTTGATCAAAGGTACACAATCTAGCCTACCTTAATTAAATATTGATGAAATTCCTAAAGTTGAGATGTATGTACCTAGGAGAACACCACCTAGAATTTTGCGTAGAAAGCTAAAGTATTTGATTAATATTGATGAGGATATTTGCAACACATGGAAGGTAAGATTCCAACACACGCTTGTAGAAGATATGTTTATAAGATTTGGAAATTCTTCTTTGAAAGGCTAAATGAGACCACAAGATGTCAACTATTTGTTGAAATTATGTGGGGTATAAAGTATAGAAACATCATGAAGACTCTTGGGTTGAGAACATCGAATGCATCAAGTGAAAACACTATTGTGAAGAATCTAATGGATGCTTATGAGAGTGTGGGTAAGACCTCACGCTCAAAGGATAGTAATGCCACTCGACGTGTCATTACATTTACTTTGGTAAGTAGTCAAACAAAGAGAGATCATCTCATTAGAAATACGAGTGAAAAAATGAGAATTAGTAGAAAAACTTTATCAAAAGTTGTTCAAAGGTGACAAAGAATTGAGGGCACCATTCAAATGAATTATGGGAATTCTCGAGGAGACTGCCATGAAAAGATAAAAAATTTGTTGAAGCATTGAGAACACTAATTGAAGAGTATTGGAAGAATAAAAAAAGGCCATCTTCGAATCAAAGGGATGTGGTAAGAAGGAGAATCGGTAGTTGAAACCGTGAGCCACATTCAAAGCATTTTTTGGATACAAATCAAACCCATTTTTTTTGTAAATTTCAAAAGGATTATCCTCAAATTAGTATTTGTCAAATATTTTTTGAAATTCTTAAACATTTTTATGTCAAGATAAATCACACACGCACTACTTGTTGTTGTAGACTACATGTTGAATTCTCTAACCATTATGATGTTTATCGTTCTATATGTTTATATTTTCATACTAACAATGTTTTGTAGGATTGTGGCATAGAAGCCCTACCAACATCTTCAAGAGAGTTCTTATCAAAAAAATTATGTGAAATAGAGGATGGAAAAATATTCTATATGACAACATGCTTGGATGGTTCATGTGAGCATTGTGGTGGCTTGCAATGTATGCCAGTATGTCAACATATGGAAAGCACAGATGAGGTTGGATAGAAACTAGTAGAGTTCAGGAAGTATAAAATAGTGGCATACATTACAAAAGATGGGTCTCAAGCAAAAAGGTGTGATTTGGTTATTCAGAAGATTCCAGTGTATCAGTTTATGTCCATGTTTCGTGACAATATAGTGTATGAGTATGCAAGGCATACCCATAGAGCCCAATGGATGGACACACAATTCAAGCTATGCAAGGACACCTTTCTAGTTGGAAACATAGTATCAGTGGTTGAATTTGTAGAGAACTACACTCCACAACCACAATGTGAGGTACATTCACAATATTACAACTCCACACAGGTTTTGATATTTGTGCACATAGCATTCATTCATGCAGCTGATAGTACAAAGGACCAAAGGAAGGTATTGAGGGAGTATCACTTTTACATTAGTAATGATCACACACATTCTCCAGAGTTTGTGCAAGGTTGCTTCCAAATGTTCTACATTGATTTGGCTCAGAGGGGCATAGCATATGGTTGACATATAATATGGTCGGATAACTGTGTAGCACAGTTCAAGAATTCATGCATGTTCTATTGGTTGAGCAGGATGCATGTCATTATAGGTGTTGAGCATATGTGGAATTTTTGTGAGGTTGAACATGGAAAGGGGGAGCATGAAGGTGTAGGAGCATGCGTGAAAAAAGCATTAGCATGAGAAGAGTTAAAGTATAAAGACAGTGCAAAGTTGACAGATGCAAGATCAATCATCGAGTGGTGTAATGCTTTGATGGGTCTAGGTAATGAAGGTACGTCTTATGTTCATAGATTTTTTTGGTTGATGGATGATACTAACATTGCACTATATGATGATTGTTGTACACTAATAGGATCAAGTGAGCTACACTCTTTCCTTAGCTTAGATGTAGGTTCATGGAGTATCAATACACAGAAGATGGCATGCTTATGCTCTTCATGTACAATGCAAGCCTGGAATGATTGTGAGTTAGGGGAGTGGGTTGAAAAATGGTTGACAAGTTATCTTAGCCCACTTCACATGTATCACCCTTTGACGACATTGGAACTAACACAGATGGAATCATTGGTCGACTTTGACTACATATCAAATCTAGTTCAACTAGGTAATATATCTACTTGCTTATTTTTTGAAATTCCTATTGTTATCTTAATTTGTAGTGTATTTGTAATGTTGACTAATTTCAAAAGATTTGCTACACATATCAATGCAGGGCATGTTTATGCAGTTATTGCAGATGAAGACAACAAAGAGGGAATGTACTATTACTTGTGTCATTGTGTTGAGTCCAAAAAGAAATTGGAGGCCCCAGTTATAGACGGAGTAAACATCGAATACCCTATAGGCTCAGTTGTTACTGGAACGTGGCTTAGAAGGTACCCACATAAGAGTGTTAAACATTGGCTGTTTTAGGACTTTGACACGCATTGTAAGACTTTTCATTACTCGAACCTTGTTGTGGCATCCAATGTTCATTTGACCAAATATGGGGGTAGACCTTTGAGCAAGACCTTGTGGAAGGTCCGTGAGTCTGACCATGAGGCAATACTTGACACAATAAAAGGTAGAGTAGACTCGGATGGTTCGTTGGATTAATTTTTAAGTATGCACATTAGTTCTTATTAAGTTATACTTGTATGCACATTAATTTTTTTGATGCCAATGCTATCATCTTTTTTTACTTTTCCTATTTGTAAATAACTTGCTAAAAATTGATTGGTGTCCCCTTGTAGAAAATGCAGATTTATGAGCCATCCAAGAGAATCTCAGCCAAAAAAGCAATGCAACATCCTTATTTTGATGATCTTGACAAATTTCAATTATGATTTGAAGCCATTAAAAAAGTGCGTGTGAAGCTTGGTGAGGGAATTTCAAGTTATTCATTTGAAGTTAACCTTATCATGGGAACCTATGATGTAGACATTATAAGAGCATCTCAAATTTCAAGTTATTCTATTCATGAGAGGTGTTGTGTGCAATAGGTATCTTGGAACTCCTAGTGAAGATGTATGACCAAGAGTGACTAAGTTGAGAGTCTGGCATGCCTATCGTCAATGGAAGCATCAAGATTTATGCCTTGTTGTTCCCAAGTTGGAACCAAATGGTGTGGATTTATTTTCTGGAAGTGCCTTCCATCTATTTTCATTTCATTTCCATTTTGGATGCTCTTTCTTTTTCTTCTTTTACTTTGCGTATTTGTAAGTAAACTACTAAAAATTGATTTGTATCTCCTTGCAGAATATGTTGATTTATGAGCCATCAAAGAGAATCTCAACCAAAAAAGCAATGCAACATCCTTATTTTGATGATCTTGATAAATATCAATTCTGATTTGAAGCCATTATAAAAGAGCATGTGAAGTTTAGCGAGGGAATGTCAAATTGCTCATTTGAAGTTAACCTCATCATGAGCACCTATGATGTAGACATTATAAAAGAATATCAAATGTATGAGTGACATTGTAAAATATCTATGAGAATGGAGTACCTAAGGAATTTTAATGAGATTTTCTTGTAATGAGATTTACTAAAATATTAAAATTTGGTGCAGGGGCACCAAGGTTATTGAGCAAATTTGGTTCATGGAAGTCTTAAGTTAGTTTTGTGTTTTGAATTTTATCAATTTAATAAGGTCATATTAGACCAATTTATAATGTAATAATTCATGTTAGTTGGTTTTGGGGTCATTTTGGAGTTCATGTTGCATATTTTTCAAAATGATGTAAAATTGCAAAATTGAAAAGTTGTCAATTTGAAAAAAGTACAAAAAAATGTAAACTTGAAGAAGCCCAACGGTCAAGGGAATTCAAAGGGAAGTTAGAGCCATTTTAATAGGTTGTTTAAGGTTTAAATATGTTTGGAACTTGAAGGAAGAGGTTGTTGAAGGTTTTTGTGAAGGAAAAACAATAAAAATCCCTTGATTTCTCTTGTAATTCTGTGTGTTTCATTGAATTTTTCTATTGCAAACTATTATACTTGGCTGTACAAAAGTATTCTATCCTGAAAGATTTTCCAATTGGTAGAGATAAGTGTTAGCTATTTTTTGGCTTTGGAGTGAAGGAAATTCATTGAGTTTTAAAAAATTTATTGTCAAATTACTGACTGCGGGTCCGTACAACCATCCATAAGGGTTTGAAGACTAAAAATGAATAAATGACTCATTCCGCCTATTGTTTATCTCTGTGGCTCAGTGGAATGAGTCCAAAATGGTAGTATTAGATGTAGGAATAAGATTCAGGTTTAGGGAAAATGTTTAGGAATGTCTTTGGTTGTTGTCCCAGAGGAAATTGGGTGAATTTTGGCTTAAAAATGGAGTTTAGATGTTGGGTTTTGGTGAAATTGTCTAGGAAAGATTGGGAGATGATTGATTTGGCATGAGAAGAAATATATTGAAGTGTTTGAAGCTTTGGAAGGGTAGGGAAGGTGAGTTGAGTGCTTGAGCATGATGCCTTAATTTTCAAACTGTGTATTTTGAGTGAAATTTGATGGTTAGATGAGGGAAGTTGTAGAAACTCTTGGTGGCAGTAGATTTTGATGAACCTTCAAATATGTGCAGACATAACTAAAGGTGTTTGAGGCCTTGGTTGGATGTGTAGAATTCTGAAACAATTTTTTTCAATAAACCCCTTTAGAATGGCATAAAGTGAGGGTTTCATGTTTTGGTGTAATAGGAAGTGATTCTTTGATCAAAATTTGTGGATTTATGTTAGGCATGGTACATTTACACTAGAAATGGTCCTCTTTCATACCTAAACATGCGGAATCACTCTAAGATACATTCAACTGGCTCGATCCCTTAAGGGTCAAAAATGCAAAAGGGCAACAATCTTTAATGACTATTACTCGAACACCGTTGTGCTTACAAAATCTTCGTCTAAGCCTACGGGATCACACTGGACCCCTCTACAATAACCTCTCTCGGTTTTTGTTACCTCAGAGTGGTTTTCTCATCGTGTCTAGTTTTCACTTGATGGAAAAAGTGTCAAATGCCAGCAATGCAAAGTTGCAAAGTGGTGCAACTTTCGTTCTGCAACTTGTGTGACCAAATAGACTGTTCCAACTTGTCGTAATAGGTATGTTTATGCTAGGCATGGTCCTCTTTCATACCCAAACACGTGGAATCCCTCTGAGCTATGTTCAACCAGATCTATCCCTTAAGAGTCCAAAGTGCAAAATGGCTACAAACTTCAACGTGTTGTTACTAGAATACTGTGATGGTTAGAAAATTCTCATCTAAGCCTATGGGATCATGTCAGAACCCTCTACAATAACTGAAGTACCTTAAATCTGCATGTAAGACCACTTCAAATATTCATTAGAAATGTTAATCTAAACACACAAATCTGCAAATACCTCCATGAAATAGAATATCTATGCTAAAGAAATGCCACAAGTAACAAAAACAGCATTAAGAAGACATTTTAAAAGCAAGATAAACACTTATTCCATGTTGGATTGGTGTCACATGTGCTAGTGACCCTTTCCCAACCCTTGATCAAAGCTCAAAATAATAAAATGCAAATGGAGATGGTGGAGTGATGATGAACAAGATCAAATCTCAAATGAAGAGAGTAACCTTGCATAAGATTGTGAAGATTGTGAAGGATTTGCTCAATGTTGAAGCCTCTATTTGAAGATTTCAAATGCTAAGATTGTTGAAGAGGGACCAATGTGGGACTAAAGATTAAGCCAATGAGTTGAGGACACTTGTCATCATGTGATTAGTTGATGTGTGTGCAAGATTTGGGAAGAGTGCCCAAGAGGGGGAAATTTTGAATTCAAATTTGCAATAAATTTTGAGAGGGGGACAAGAAAGAAGAGCCATAAATGCCCTGTTTGACTTGTCATGTTGAGAGAAAATGATGTTTTAATAAATCAATAAAATTGATTTATTGTGCAAGTGGCTAGGTCTAGATAATGAAAGTGGGATGTGATTAGTATTAGATTAGGATTAGATGATGATCATGCTGATTTAATGTTAATCTGAGATTTAATTAAATAAATGATTGATTTATTTAATCAAAGAGATGATGATAGGATCAAGTTTGATTTATTTGATTTAAGTTGATGAATTTACCCTGATGAATGGATGAGTGTGATTTTGATCGAATGCATAATGCTAATTTTGCGTGTCTACAATAACCTCTCAGTTTTTTCTATCTCAGAGGCATTTTCTCGTGGTGGCGAATTTTCACTTGGGGAAAAAGTTGTCAAATGACAAGTAGTTGAAAGTTGCAAAGTGGTGCAGCTTTTATTTTGCAACTCGTGTGACCAAACGGACTGTTCCAATGCATTTGAATATGTATGTTTACACTAGACATGGTCCTCTTTTGCACCCAAACATGTGAAATCATTCCGACCTACGTTCAACCAAATTGATCCCTTAAGAGTCCAAAGTGCAAAATGGATGCAAAATTCAACATGTTGTTACTCAGATACTGTGACACTTAGAAACTTCTCATTCAATCCTATGGGATTGCATTGGAACTCTCTACAATAACCTCTCTCGGTTTTCGCTATCTTGGAGACATTTTCCAGTGGTGGCGAATTTTCACTTGGGGAAAAAGTTGTCAAATGCAAGTAGTTGAAAGTTGCAAAGTGGTGCAACTTTCATTCTACAACTCTTGTGACCAAATAGATTTTTCCAACACATTTGAATAGGTATGTTTACATTAGGCATGGTCCTCTTTCGCACCCAAACACGCGGAATCACTCTGAGCTACGATCAACTGGATCGATCCCTTAAGAGTCCAAAGTGCAAAATGGCTGCAAACTTCAACATGTTGTTACTTGGATATCGTGATGCTTAGAAACTTATTGTATGATCCTTTGGGATCGCGTTGGACCCCTCTACAATAACCTCTATCGGTTTTCACTATCTTGGAGGCATTTTCTCGTGGTGAAAAAATCTCACTTGGGGAAAAGTTGTCAAATGCAAGTAGTTGAAAGTTGCAAAGTGGTGCAACTTTTGTTTTGCAACTCGTGTGACCAAACAGACTGTTCCAATGCATCTGAATATGTATGTTTATGTTAGGCATGGTCCTCTTTCACAACCAAACATGCGAAATCGCTTCGAGCTACGTTCAACCGGATCGATCCCTTAAGAGTCCAAGGTGCAAAATGGCTACAAATTTCAACATGTTGTTACTTGGATACCGCGATACTTAGAAAATTCTTGTCTAAGCCTATGGGATCAAGTTGGGCCCCTCTAAAATAACCTCTCTCAATTTTTTTCTATCTCGGATGCACTTTACCGTGGTGGTGAATTTTCACTTGGGGAAAAAGTTGTCAAATGTAAGTGGTTGAAAGTTGTAAAGTGGTGCAACTTTCATTTTGCAACTTGTGTGACCAAAAAAATTGTTCCAACGTGTCCGAATTGGTATGTTTACGCTAGACATGGTCCTCTTTCGCACCCAAACATGCGGAATCGCTCTGAGCTATGTTCAACCGGATCGATCTGTTTAGAGTCCAAAGTGCAAAATGGCTGCAAACTTTAACATACTATTACTTGAATACTATGATGCTTAGAAACTTCTCGTTTGATCCTATGGGATCATGTTGCGCCCCCCTACAATAACCTCTTTCGGTTTTCTCTCAGAGGCATTTTTCTGTAGTGAAAAATTTTCACTTGGGGAAAAAGTTGTTAAGTGCAAGTAGTTGAAAGTTGTAAAGTGGTGCAACTTTCATTCTGCAACTCATGTGACCAAATGGAGTGTTCCAATGCATCTGAATAGGTATGTTTACACTAAGCATGGTCCTCTTTCACACCCAAACATGTGGAATCACTCTGAGCTACGCTCAACTAGATCGATCCTTTAAGAGTCCAAAGTGCAAAATGGCTACAAACTTCAACATGCTATTACTCAGATACTGTGACACCTAGAAACTTCCTTGTTGATCATATGGGATCGTGTTGTGCCCCTTTATAATAAATTCTCTTAGTTTTAATTATCTCGGAGTCATTTTGTCGTGGTGTCCAGTTTTCACTTGATGAAAAAAGTGTCAAATGCAAGCAATGTAAAGTTGCAAAGTGGTGCAAATTTTGTTTTGCAATTCGTGTGACCAAACAAACTACTCCAATGTGTCTCGATAGGTATGTTTATGCTAGGAATTGTCCTCTTTCACACCCAAACATGCGGAATCACTCCAATCTACGTTCAACCGGTTTGATCCCTTAAGGGTCGAAAGTGCAAAAGAGAAGCAATCTTTGACAGGCCATTACTTGAAAACCGTGATGCTTACAAACTCTTCGTCTGATTCTACGAGATCACGTTGGGCCCCTCTACAATAACCTCTCTCGGTTTTTAATATCTCAAAGTCATTTTTTTGTGGTGTTCAATTTTCACTTGACAGAAAAAGTGTCAAATGAAAGTAGTTTAAAGTTGCAAAGTGGTGCAACTTTTGTTTTGCAATTCATGCGACCAAACAAACCGCTCCAACGCATCCTGATAGGTACATTTATGCTAAACATGGTCCTCTTTCACATCAAAACACTACTTCATCTACTATGAATATTATGTTTTGCAAGTGTTGTGAAGATTATGTATCCTTTGCGTAATTGAGTTGTTCTAATCAAAGGATTAAATATATTGGAATTTTTTTATGAATCATTTCATGGAATACCAATTGAAAATATGTTTTTTGATTTTAGATAAAGCATTTCATGAAACTTTTTGGATTAAACTGAATTGAGATATGTAAGAGCAAGGGAGCATTAGGAAATACATTGCTCAAGGATCTTAAATAAGCCTTCTTGGTGCAAGGGCACCGAATGCATTTTGTGTTAATGTTGTCAAATGAGGTCTTTTGATAGTTTTAAGTGTGTTTGATTTTTTTTCAATTCAATAAGGTCCTAATAGACCATCTAATAGGTAATTAGGAGTCATTGAGTTTATGTTGTCACACTTTTGCAAAATTATCAAAAGTGCAATATTGAAAAGTTGTAAAAGTGCAAAAAAAAGTAAAATTGAGGAAGCCCATCAGTCATGGGCATTCAAAGGGCAGTTAGAACAGTTGTAATAGGTTGGTTAAGGTTTAAAATATTTTGGAAACTTGATGGATGAAGGTTGTTGGAGGTTTTTTGAAAGATTGAATAATAAAGCTCCTATTTTCATTGAAATTATGTATATTTTCTATTGAATATTATTGTTGCAGAGTAGTTGCACAACCCAATGGTGACTCCAAATTGATTTGAATTGTTTTTTAAATGTACTATATATCATTTTGACTGAGTTTGAGGTGTTCCCATTAGGGTTGTAGAATCTTATTGAGTTTTCCCTGTAGGCAGGTCTGAAACTCCAATTTTAAGGTTTTGAAGACATAAAAATGTGATTATGGCCCATTCCACTGACTGTAACTCTTGTATCTGAGTGGAATGGGCCCAATATGGTAGGATTTAGTTGATTGAATGGTTTTGGGAGTAGGAGAGGTCATTTGGGGGTTTGGGCATGATGCCCTAGTTGTCAAATTTGAATATTTTGAGTGAAATATGATGGTTAAAGGTGGGCTGGTGAGGAAAAATCTTGGAGAAATTTTTTTTGGTAATAGATTAAGCATGCACAGGCCATTTGAGGCATATTTGATGCATTGGTGAAGTGTAAAGAAGTTGGGAAGTGGGATTTTCAGTAAAACCCTTTGTAACTTGCTAAAAATGAGGGTTTTGTATAAAGAGGACTTAGTGAGCGGTTCACTGGCTAAAAGTTGTAGATTTGGTGATTTTATAGACTGGTAAATTACTGTCCATAGGTATTTTGGGTTGGAAGATTGTTTAGAGGAGAGTTGCTTTGTAAATTAGGCCTATTTGGCTTAAGGGGACAACATAGAAGCATTAGTTTGAGGGATTTGTTCCAAAAGAGTTATATGAGATTTTGAGATATGTTTTGGTATGCCTTAAAGGGTGTCTAAAAATATAATTGGTTAATGGGTTTGAGAGTGGAGTTGTGAGATAGGTCCAAGAAACTAGGTCTGTAGACTTGCAAGGAAAATAGTGAAGTTGCGAAGGGAATCACCCTAGTTAGGGTTTTGGAGATTGAAGGCTTGTTAAAATCAGTTGAATTTGTAATTGGTAATTGAAGGCCTCCCTTCTCTACATCACTTCTCTCCCATTGCAATTTTGGGTGGATTATTACTTTCAAAGTATTGGGAATGCTTTGCCTATTTTCTAGTTGGTAGTTGCCATTCTCGAAGGCTCATCTCTTGATATATTTTATAATAATTCTTAATTAATTATCAAGTTAATAATCAGTACATTTATTTATATTTAATCTTTTCTTTTCAATTTTTGCAATTTTGGAATTTGTAACTCTATTAGTATTCCTAGAAATATTGAAGTTGTTTAGCATCAATCAATTAATATTCAAGACAAAACATGAAGGACAACAATGATCAATGCTAGAGCTAACCAATTAATAAGTATACATGTGAATAAGTCAAGCATGCACATGTGAATAAGGGAAGCACAAGTACTCAAAAACACGTAAGCCTTGAAGTATACACACGAATACATAGTATACACAAATTAATACAAAGTATATGCATAATACAAGGTATACACATGAAAACACGTAAGTTGCGAAGTATACATTGGAATACATGTAATTCACAAAGTATACACATAAGTTGTAAAGTATACACTTGAATACACATAACTCATACCTATTGAACCATGGATTTATAATGCAAATATGGACACCATCGATAAAAAAATTTGTATTAACCAAATATCCATGTAGGCATACATCAATATATATCAATATAAGTATAAAATATAGGTACAAAATAGCCATATAGGCTTACGAGAATGCCATATAGGCATACAATGTCAAATATACCCAATAAAAAATATGCACAAAAATGCCATATAGGCATACAACAAAGGGCTCTAAAATCAAAAGTCATCACTCTCCATGCTCTCAAAATAAACTCTTGCCCTTTTCTTGTCAATCGGATGGCAATATGTTTATCACTCATTTATGCTGCAGTCGAGGAGTGCTCTTGGTGCTCCTCCTAGTGTTTAGTTCTTGGTGAAGTATTATCTGTTACAATAAGAAGTAAAGACATTAATATATATAAATTACATTAAAAAATAATATATTTAACAAAATAATCACTTACTGCCATCTGCTGATCACTCTCCACGAGGGAAATATTCAAATACCATCCAAATAGAAATTAAACTATGAATCAATAATGGTTTGATTTTTCACTAACTAAAATCTATAACAACGAATGTAAATTGAAATTTAGTAATTTTCTTGATACCTCCCCTATTAGAGCCATCGAGGATTCTATAGCAGATGAAACACCGATGTCCATTGCCATTTGAACATTCAGAGATGTTTCCGCTTACAACATCTAAAAATAAAACAACAAATTATTCAATCACAAAAACTACAATAGCGATGCACGTCATGACTTATAATGTATGAGATAATGAACAAAATTTTGAGTACTTATTAAACTATATATTTCTGACTATCATGTTTACTATTTTCCCTATCCATATCTTGTTCAAAAGCACATATTTTTAGGATTTTACCCATAGCAGCAAGCCGGTGAATCGTTTGATAAAATGCTTTCATAGACATGTACGATAACTGTGGTGGCATAGAGAAGGCAGTGAACTGTTTGAAAAAATTCCTCAAATAAATGGGGTCTCATGGTGATGGAATGCCATTACAAAAAAATGCACGTCATGGCATTCCATCACCATATGACAGCATTTATTTTAGGCATTTTTTCAAACAATTCATTGCCTTCTCTATGGTATTATTGCTTACTATTATGCTTTGATAGAAATTTTTCCAAGCATCCATAGTTTGTTGGAAAGCACCTATTTTAGGCTTTTAGCCATAGTATCAAGGAAGTGAGTAGTTTGATAAAATGCTTTGGTACACATGTATGGAAAATGTGGTATCATAGAAAAGGTGGTGAGCTATTTGAAGAAATTCCTTGAAGAAATGTGGTTTCATGGTGATGGAATGGCATTCCATCACCATGAGACCGCATTTCTTCAAGGCATTTTTTCAAACTACTAACTTCCTTGTCCATGCTATTGCTTACTATTATGCTTTGATAGATTTTTTCCAAGCATCCATAGTTTGTTGGAAAGCACCTTTTTTAAGCTTTTAGCCATAGCAGTGAGGAAATGAATTGTTTTTATAAAATTATTTAATAGACATGTATGGAAAATGTGGTAGCATAGAAAATGTGGTGAGTTGTTTGAAAAAGTGCCTCAAAGAAATTGGGTCTCATGGTGATGGAAATCACCATGAGACCACATTTATTTAAGGCATTTTTTTCAAACAACTCATTGCCTTGTCTATGCTATTGCTTACTATTATTATTTCATATATTCCTTCCAAGCATCCATAACATAGACAAAGCAGTGAACTATTTGAAAAGATGCCTCAGTAAAAAGTGGTCTCATGGAATTCCATGACAAGCAAATGCAATTGGAAGTTGCTCCTACTTATTACTTATGCTATGTGAAGTAATTGCATCACTGCTTATGTTGATTTTCTAAACAACTATATTGTAGTTGAAATTTTGTCATCTATCAACATAGTTATTAGTTATGGAATGTGAAGTAATGTTTTGAGTTTGAAAGATGTTAAACTCTATCAAAAAATCTATTAAGTACAATTCATTTGTTAAACTCTTTATTCTATTACCTACATGTAGGTTTGACTAAATCCATTGGCACGGGGAGATGTTCCCTCGAAACCTCTAATATTAGCCTTTTCAACATCCAAAATCACATATTAAAATACCATTCATAAAACAATGCTATTAACATGTAATAAATTTATAATTGTTTACTAGTTACATACCTCAATGGTAGGTGCAATGGAGAAATAAGCAGGTGTAGGGATGGTGTATCTAGTATCAACATTGTGACCCTACAATTTTATTAAAATCATAAAACTAAATTAGTTAATCTTGCATTTCAAAATCAAAATTTAATAAATTAAATTCAATGAACATGCTAACTTTTACCTGAGTATCAATTCCATAGGCCTCATACAAAATGTCAGTTGCCCTTGCCATCTCCATAGCTACAGATGAATCTTGCGTAGCAACCTCCTAAGTGTCGGTGGGGTCATATGAACAAGTTGCCCCACAATATTGACACAAATGGGATTGAAGCCCACCACTCGAAGACTCCCTTGGATGGCATTGTAGAATAGGGTTGGCATGTTGGATGACACTCTGGGTCAAAGATTTGATGGCCTGCACAGTCTCTACATTGGCACTCTCCTTCGGGACAGAAGGGATAACGATGTGATCATGAGGCGGCTTAGTGAGAGGTCGTCTCCCTTGCCGTGTAGGATCTTGTTGTGCACTGG
Source organism: Sequoia sempervirens (assembly GCA_007258455.2). Classification (NCBI taxonomy): domain Eukaryota; kingdom Viridiplantae; phylum Streptophyta; class Pinopsida; order Cupressales; family Cupressaceae; genus Sequoia; species Sequoia sempervirens. The sequence continues at coordinate 25,535,288 of VDFB02000003.1, forward strand.
GTCTATCTTGAGACGACCCCCCACCTCTCCCCTAGAAGTCCCTCATATCATATTGTAGACATCAAAAAATTATCCTCTTACAACACTTGTCTTGGCATTACATCATTTAGGCATCTTGTAGCATGCTTTTCCCTAGGTACCCATGTCATCATCTATTTAATTAAATAAATTTTATTTATTTAATTAAATTCAAAATCATAATCCATCCGGTCCTCTAATGTTAATTAAATAATTTATATTATTTAATTAATTAAATCATTTCCATCCATTCCTCTAATGTTAATTAAATAATTTATATTATTTAATTAATTAAATCATTTATGTTAATTAAATAATTTATATTATTTAATTAATGAAATCATAAATTCAACGTTAATTAAATAAATCCAAAATTTATTTAATTAATAAAATCCTAAAGAGATCTTCTCGCTTTCTTTCCAAAACTAAACTCGTGTGCATCTAACTAATTTATTTAATTAGATAATTTATCAATTATCCTTCTCATCTTTTTCAAGATTTATTTCCTTTAAAACAGGAAATGAAATCTTTCTATCTTTTTTGAAATCTTATCTCACTTCGTTGTATTTCCTCTTTTGTCAAAAATCAAATCCTTATCAATCTTATCAAATCGTATCTCTGTCCACATCAAAAATCTATAAATCAAACCTTTCACAAGCCATTTGGATCGAATCTTCATCTAGCATCTTGACTCTGTCCAAATAATTCTTCAATCCATCTCTATCATTCTTCATCGTCAAGTCGTTATGTTGCAGGAATGAGCACCCAACACTCCTTTATTGTCAACCCTTCAAAATATTGCATCTTAGTATATTATGCATTTCAGTTATATCTCGTTCTTAAGTAGTCCATTTTGTTGAGTTTGATCTGGTGGATCTGAGAGCAACTGGAAACAACAAAACGCTGGAGATAGAGAGCAATAAGACGACTTCAGGGAAGTTGCCATTAACAGTTTGTTTATTTGTTTTTCTTTCAGTTTCTTCGATCTAATGTTTTATTGATTGTGTTTGAATTCATTTGTAATTGATACATTTTTCATACACACATAAAATGGCGCCCACCGTGGGGCTTTGCCCCATTTTTAACATTTATTTGTAGGTTTTATAACATGATTTCGCGTTCTGGAATTTGGATTTTTGACAAAATTTTCCGTTTTAACGCATCTAAGGGTTTCTGTAGTGCATCTAGGGCCTTTAACAGTGCTTTTGTAGGTCTTTCGGTGCATTTAGGAGCTGTTTCGGCGCATCTAGGGACTGTTTCGGTGCTTACAAGGAACAAAATGGTGCATATATCGTTTCATTAAAAATTTGTAAAAAAATAATAATTTTTTTTTTACCGCATCTGAGGATTTCTTTTAGCGCATATGGGACTTCTTTTAGCGCATCTGGGAATTTTTTTTTAGCGCATATGGGACTTTTTCTAGCACATATGAGGTCTGTTTTAGCGCATATACCTCTGTTTCAACATTTTTCAGTCAATCTTAAAATGGTCATATCTTGGTCATTTTTTGGTCTTTTTCAGCGCTTTTTTTTTATTTGGGGTAGAATTTCATAAGCTATCCAATGGTGCAGGTTTTTATCAACTTTTACAGAGTTAAAGTTATCAAATTTTTATATATTCTTCAGTGCATAGGACTTTTGTTCTAGCAGATTTTTAATTTGTTTCTTTTGTCTTGGTGACTTGTTGGTGAATCATACGGAGTTGGAAAAGAATTGGGATCAATCACAAAAAAAAATTGGAAAGTGAATAATCAGGTCCATACATTCTAATCTTTCGTTTCATATAAATCATTGCTTTTTAACACATTTCAATTTGGGACATAAAATAAAATCTTGTTTGATCACATCATTGAAATTGGTTTAAAACGAATCTTGTCTTCAATCACATATCAAAAATTAGGTCTAAAATTAACTATTGTCTTCCTACACATTTGATTTGGGATCTAAAAAAGAACGAGTGTTTCATTGCTTTCTTTCACACATTTCATTTCTAAAGGAAATTAACCATTGCAAGTGTGAATCAAGTGTGTGTGTGATCAAAAACACCTCACTTGGTTTGCTTTTGTCAAACCCTTCATAGGAGGCCTGCTAGGGGATTTCATCACCCCTGGGGACGACCTCAATCGAAGTGTGAATCGAAAGACACGCTTGCTTGGAAGTTAAAATCTTATCACTCTTGGCTAAGCCCCAAAGAACTTTATACCTTTGGGAAGTGAAGGTGAAGGGTGGGTTACCCCTTTCTCCCGGCTATGTGGCAGGATTTTTCTTTCAAAGCATTCCTTAGTCAACCTTGTGCAAACTAGCTTAAGACCTAATTGGCCATACCCCACTTGACTAGTCATAGGGCTTGTTGATGTGTCTTCCATGTGTGCTTGTTTAATAATCATCATTACATTCTTCATATTTCAAAATTCAAACTTGCTCATGTGTCTTGTGTGAGTGATTTATGTGTGTACATGTGTGATCCTTCATTTAAATATTTCCAATTCAAGCTAGACACCAAACACATAAAGACAAGTCACTCTACACGTTCTTCCAACACATTCATAGCCAATCACTTTCATCCTAATCATTCTTCTTAGTCACATCCTATCCATTTCATCCTAATCAATCAAGTCATCCAATCTTATCATTCCACATCATCACCATCACCAAACAAAGTCCTAGTCACCACTTGTCAAAATGGTCATAATCATAAACAAGCCCAATTCTAATCATAGGCCCAAAATCATAATCCAAGGGGGCTATCCCTCTAGGCCAAACCATGAGACAAAACCTAAGCCTAAAGTCATAACTCAAGGAGTCTCTTTCTCTAGTTCAAATCATGCAACAAAACCAAAACATAAAATCAGACTTCGAGGGGCTTCTCCTACCACCTCTAATAATGACATGAATGATGTTGCATACTTTGAGAAACAAATCGATGCACGCGAGCTTACACACATGTGTGACACCATGCCCACATTCAAACACAAAGCCCTAGCATCCCAACTTCGAAACCTCCTTCAAACACTTCATCAAATACCCCAACCCCTAGACTACCAAACCATACAAAACCTTCAAACCCTCTTCCAAAACTTTCAACAAATCAAATCACCTCAAATCCAACACCTCCTAGCTCAAGCCAATCAATTCATTGCCACTTGTCAAATTCAGCAACCACAACATCATTCCCTATCCATTCATTATCAACCAATGCCACCTCAACCTAATGTGTCATCCCCTTCCACCGCTTCCACCTCATACCAATCTAATTCATCCACTTCTTCGTATGTCAATGCCACATCAACCTATCAAGCCGTATCACGACAAACAAATGTGACTTTAAGTTCTACCTTGCAACATGGTCAAACTTCATCATGTTCTAATGCAACCATTGACAAGGGGAATACCAATCTAGCACATGCACCCTATAACTTTATCATACCATCCTCCAATCAAAATCAAAACCCTAAGCCAACACCTTCCACCCCTACACCTCCAAAGGATGTGACCTAAGGGCTACTAGCAAGGAATAAAACATCGCCATGTCATCCAACACATATACTTGAACATATAAAAGAGTCATCAAACATCATGCCAAGTACTTCAAGCCAACCATGTCATCCACAACCACTTGATCCAATTCAAGAGTCTCCCCTCGGAAGTCCAAGTCACTCTCTATCATGCTCCTATGTTGTTGACCATGAAGAACATGACAAGTCTCTCCATAAGAAATCCCCTTCCACCTCCATTCAAATAAGTCATGAGATATGTCAAGAGAAAAATCCTAAACATGAGGAAACATTACCCCCTCATCCACATAAAGATCAACACCCTCCCAATGATTCCATTCATAACATACTTAATACTGTTCATGATCAATCTTCCATCTTTCATCAAGACCCCTTTTATGATCAAGAAGACCATGATGATCCTCTTAGCCAACTTTATGCATTCCATGGTCAAGAGCTTTCCACCTCACCCATCCATGATGCACAAACATCCACTTCCCTTGATGAGACATATGCCTCCCAAGCACACATAGAAGATCAAACAAATTCCTTGGATCTAAGTGAACACAATGTTAATCAAGATCCTAATGATCCTCCATCACCCACTATCGACCCCATTGCAAGTCCTCCATCATATCCTATTGTTCTTTCCACCCTCATTAATGAATTTTCCTCCTTAGAACAACCACAACCATTATCTTCCCTTGCTTCATCCAATAAGAAACTTGTGTCTAGTGTTCCACCTACACCTATTCCCATTATCCATTGCACACTCCAAAACATGAATCACCAAGGTAAAGTTCTAAACCTTCTTGACTAGGGTATTTTGGAGCCCATCCATGTCAAAGTCCCTCCACGCTCTTATGGTCTTGGACATACACCCCAAGGACAACAACCTAAAGATGTTGGTATTTCCTCCATGCATCCCAAGTCCACTTTTCATCATAAATCCTATCATACACCCAAAACATATGTTGCCATCCCATCTCCATCCTCCTACAAATGTCAAAAGCATGTGACCATACACCTTCCACCATCAACTTTTCCACCATTGCTTCCAACTCCTAATATCCCTCCATCAAATTTTCCACCATTTCTTCCAACTCCTAATATCCCTCCATCAAATCTGCCACCATTGCTTCCAACTCCTAATATCCCTCCATCTAATCTACCTCCACTTCTCCCAACACCTAATATCCCCATTATCCAATCCCCTTATCCCTCCATCCATAAATACCCTAACATTCCTAATCATGACCAACAAATGCACACATTGTATAAACATGAAGCTTCCACCCATTCCACCATACCCATGGGATTCAAAAGCAATAATTTCAATGCCTCTACCTATAAAGTAAAAAATCCTAAGGGTTCTTGTGCCTTAGGACATCAATACAAAAAGTCAAAGAAAAATCCATCTAAAAAGTTATATAAGCCCATACCTCCAAAAGTAAAGGCCAAAACTAAAATGGTTTGGGTCCCTAAGAAAAAGGAAAGAAAGTCAAATAAGGCATCTACATCACAAAAATCCCAACCATCCACTTCTACCCCACATTCTCATTCCATTCAAAAGTCTCAAATTTCTAAAACCCACAAGCAAAATAAAATTCATAAAAATACTAAGTCTATATGGGTACCAAAATCACTACATCCACCACCTCTTACGCAAACTTCTCCATTGCTTCCTACACCCCATCCACATCAAAAGCTTCAATGCTTATCACAGTGTGTACAACCATTGGTCATGGTTCCCTTCCATTTCCCAAAAATTCCACATACCTTCATCTCCTCATCCTTCAATCATTATCCTACATATCTCCCCCACCATCTTCCTATGGTCCATGCTTTTGGCTAAGCCTCCCCATTCATCTTTTCCATAAGTCCCATATAATTTCTATATCTTCCCTACATAATCCACATCATAATCCATTATTTTCCTCCATAATCCACATCATAATCCATCATCTACCTACTCCATTTCCATTTCATGTCATCCCTTACCAACATCTATGAGCATAATGACATTTGACATGGTCCATGCAATGACATCCATATCTAGTGGGATTATCACCTTTCATGCAACTAAACACTTGAGTCCCTCCTATCAATATTCCTCTTCTCCTATCCAAAAAGTCAAAAAATAAAAAAAATAAAACAAATCAAAAAAAAGTAAAGAGAAATCCCTTTGTCCAATGGTGAAAACCTGGTAAACAGGCACCCTGGATAAGTACCATGATGAAAACCTAGCAAATAGGCGTCATGTGTAGGTTTATCTTCTATGTCACTTACACTTGGGGGCACAATGTCTTATCTATCCAACCTATCATTTTCATGTCATATCATTTCCATCCTACCTACCATCTTTAGCCATCATGCATACCTATTATATTGAGTCCATTCATCCACCCTTCTTCTTTTGATTTGGATGAAGATATAGGGGAAAAATGTTGAAACATGTTTTTGGGTATCTCTTGACATACCTCATCCTTCCAAACAAGCCTATCATTATCTTATTGTCATAAGTTTTGTCATGAAAAATCCTAAGTATTGTACCTAGAATGGGGCATGTTATTCCTATGCGACATGGTCTTTGGAAATCACATCCTTTCTCTCCTATGATACATACATCAATTCCATTCACTATGACTTATCCTTTCCATCCATCCATATATCATGAGCATTTTATCCCTTATCCCATCACCCACCCTTTCATCCATCAATCCCATCTATCTCTTTGCACCTAGACTTGGTTTTCCCCTTGTCATTGGTATCTAGCACAAAGGCTACTCAAATTTTCATCCTTTGACACCTCCAAATATTCTCAAAAATCCAAAAAACATCAAAAAAAAAAATCCAAAAAAACATAAAAATAAAAACATTTCAAAAGTCCAAAAAAATTGAAACATTTCAAAAATCCCAAAAATAATTAAAATATCCCAAAAATACAAAATCCCAAGCAATAAAATCAATCCATCTAATTAATTCTTCCAATTTCATCTACTTAATCCATCACCTCAATCTGATCATCCAACGAGTCAACCAAATCAATCATCTTCATCAAAACCATTGCATCCAATCAATCATCATATCATTACAAACAATTTCTTCAAATAAATCAAATCAATCCAAACAATAATCCAAATGCAAGTCAATCCTTAATCCATACCAATCAAGTCAATCAATCTTGTCCAATTATCCAATCACATCCTTTGGTCTTGATCCTAATCTTGTCGTAAACCAAATCAACCAATCAATCAATCAATTATCATGATCCTTGTGTTGCTCTAGGGACATGTTGCTCCCCACAATGACAACTCTATCAACATCATCAATCAATCAATCAATCAACGGTTTACAGTTTGATAGGGGCACTACCTTGTTTGTTTTTGTATCATTTGTGTATGCTTGTTTGCTTGCTTGCTTGTGTGTGTTATCATTTTATCTTGCATTTGTATCAAATCCATATCATTCTAGCTAATATTCATATCTTGTGTATGTTGGAGTAGCTTTTTGCACTATCCTTTACATCTAAGGTCACATAATACCTTTTGTGCATTAGAAATTTAATGCTCTAAGTCTCCTTCCTCATACATCTAGACAAGGTTGTATTACGCTGGGGCATGAGATACATCATCACCTTGGTCCTATATCTTGGTGCATAACGTCTAGTGCTATATCAAACATCATGGTTGCTCACCTTCATTGCAGCATAACGTATCATTCATCTCCTTCATCCACTTTCTATCTTGCATCATCCTGTCTATCCTTATCATTTCATTTCGAGAGCCTACCCGTGCTTGTTCAACCCGCCTATCCTCTCGAGGGGGCATCATCATTCCATCATCATCCTATCTTTATATCATTATCCATTTTCCTCTATCCATACCTTAACTTCTTTGAAATGATGTTACTCGACACAAATATCATCATCTCAAACATCATCTCAAAGAGGGGCAAAATGTAGACATCAAAAAATTGTCCTCTTACAACACTTGTCTTGGCATTACATCATTTAGGCATCTTGTAGCATGCTTTGCCCTAGGTACCCATGTCATCATCTATTTAATTAAATAAATTTTATTTATTTAATTAAATTCAAAATCATAATCCATCCGGTCCTCTAATGTTAATTAAATAATTTATATTATTTAATTAATTAAATCATTTCCATCCATTCCTCTAATGTTAATTAAATAATTTATATTATTTAATTAATTAAATCATTTATGTTAATTAAATAATTTATATTATTTAATTAATGAAATCATAAATTCAATGTTAATTAAATAAATCCAAAATTTATTTAATTAATAAAATCCTAAAGAGATCTACTCGCTTTCTTTCCAAAACTGTACTCATGTGCATCTAACTAATTTATTTAATTAGACAATTTATCAATTATCCTTCTCGTCTTTTTCAAGATTTATTTCCTTTAAAACAGGAAATGAAATCTTTCTATCTTTTTTGAAATCTTATCTCACTTCGTTGTATTTCCTCTTTTGTCAAAAATCAAATCCTTATCAATCTTATCAAATCGTATCTCTGTCCACATCAAAAATCTATAAATCAAACCTTTCACAAGCCATTTGGATCGAATCTTCATCTAGCATCTTGACTCTGTCCAAATAATTCTTCAATCCATCTCTATCATTCTTCATCATCAAGTCGTTATGCTGCAGGAATGAGCATCCAACACTCCTCTATTGTCAACCCTTCAAAATATTGCATCTTAGTATAGTATGCATTTCAGTTATATCTCGTTCTTCAGTAGTCCATTTTGTTGAGTTTGATCTGGTGGATCTGAGAGCAACTAGAAACAAAAAAATGCTGGAGATAGAGAGCAATAAGACGACTTCAGAGAAGCTGCCATTAACAGTTTGTTTATTTGTTTTTCTTTTAGTTTCCTCGATCTAATGTTTTATTGATTGTGTTTGAATTCATTTGTAATTGATACATTTTTCATACACACACATATAATTTGGGATTTTGTTCAAGATGAACTCACAGTATAGTTTCTTAAGGAAATACTACGAGACTTCACAATTGTTGCATGGTGGGTAATAAAAAACCATGTACCACTGATCCCAAAAAAAGTTTCTAATCTATTGGTGGTGGCACCAATGAATAAGAAACCTCTTCACATTGAGGGTAAGATTTGCATTTGACCATGGGTCAATGAATAATCAACACAAATCACCTTTTGTAATTTTTAAATCTTTTACATCTTTATATGATAATTTATCTTGGTAATAAGCCCTAGCTGCCTGCCTCTTATCCTGCCAACCAGTTAATTGTTTGTTGATTAAATCTACATGTTTTAACATTTCTTTCAGTGAAGTTGCCAGGGTCATTCTTTCTGCAGTTGAACTGTTTGGATCATTCAACCTCCTGATTAAATCTTCAATTTGTTTTTTATTATTCTCAATTTCACTCATTAAGTTTTGCTGAGTGTTAGGAGGATGTTGAGGGATTGGTGGAGGAGATTGAGGTTGTGGTTGATTAACTTGAGGATTTTGTTGTTGTTGTTCTTGCTGTGCTTGCTGAGGATTTTGTTCCTCTTGTTGTTGTTGTGCTTGTTAAAGATTTTGAGGAGGGTTTATAGGTTGATTAACATCTCCTACAAATTCAAAAAATAAATATAAAAAACAACCTAAAACTAACAAATTCAAAACAAAACAAAAAAAAATCCTTACCTCTTAGACCTCATCATTGACGTGGTGGCATCTTGGTGATGAAACAACAACCATTGATGAAGAATTTTCCAAAATAGCTCCCCCCAGAACATGAGCACAAAAAATTGGGGTTTTGGCCGCAGGCAAGAAAAAAACACAGTCAAGTGCAAGAATGAATTCAATTTGTCTTCTTTTTCTTTTCATAGGTCATAACACGAGTGCATTATAATGCACTTGAATTATGGAATCATTGTGCATGAGCCTCAGGCTTGACACACCAAGCCATAATGCAAGTGCGTTATAACGCGCTCGCGTTATGAGCTTTCAAAACTTTTTTTAAAATTTGGCCACAAATTGGCTACCCATCTTTATGCACCCACCCTACACTCACATATATTCTATAGGATAAATACTTCTAATGATCAAATATATTTAAGGGATTGGCCAACGACTAGGAGAAAGTTAGATAAAAAATTCCCTCTTCACTTTGGGCTCTACAAAACTCAGGAGGGTGATCCTTGATAGTATTTGAAAGAAATCCTTTGCCAATTATTCTGAGTACTATAAATAGTAGATATGTTCTCGGTATATTTTCTTGAGAATTATGAAAAAAAAAAGATTAAGCTCAACTGATTTGCTTGATGATTATGAAAAACTTAGAGACTAAGCTAAATCCATTAAGCTTTCAAACATTCAATGCAAGAGAACATATAAATAACACTATTTGTTATCAAATAATTCAAACTAAAAGTAAGATTTGTGATTGTTCTTTAAGTGTGAGACCCTGGAGATTGTAACAAACATAAATGCAAGAGACTGGTTCCTTAACCTAGGGCACAAAGTTAAAATAAATGCAATTGAGATTTGTATAACAATAATTTTCCCCAAACTTCATAAATATTTATAGTAATTCCTTACACTATTGCACTTTAAGACCTCTAACCAACTCTACTTACAAATCCTTGCATACATTCATACAATTCAATATTCCCATTAAAGCATTTTAATCTACTCTTTGAGTAAAAGCTATAACAGAGACATTCATTCATAGGAAAGACTATGAAGACAAATAAATGGATCCTTAATCAAATTTCATTTATAAATTGTATAAAGTACACATGAGGAGAAAACTTGCTTTGAAATCATGCCATTGTATATTCAAATTAATCCTAGTACTATTATACAAAACCTGCAAACTAGAAAAAAATCTAGGCTTAGACAACAACCTAGACCAAAAGTATAGATTCTATTCAATATGCTCTATAGTACAAAATTTTCTCAAAGATCTTGTGCAAATGGCCTTTATTTCCCTTTCATAGAAATAAGGGAGAAAAACATGACTTAGGTCATATTACAAATGTCACATTTTCATTTGACATACAATTCAATTACAAAATACGAGCACAACTACTCATGGAGAGAATATTCCAAAAGGACAAATACAATTATATATTTTTGTTGTATCTTTGTCCCTCTAAAATGTGCTTGATGTAGATAGTTGTACTTACTTTTTCATTCCTTTCCTTCTTCATTCAATGATAAAGGATTTGGAAAGATGACTTGGCAAATAAGACAAAATTAGGCCCACTAGAAGACAAAACTCTTGTTTGAGCTGTTTGAAGATCTTGTTGGTGCTAATTGTGCATAAAAGACAAAAATATTGCTCCACATCACTTGCAACTTTATAACTCTAGCAATTGATTATACTCGCTATCCCATGCTACATAATGCTCTTTTGTTGGCTAGTTGAATGAAAAAAATTCATCCAACTTTGTCTTGTAGGTTTCATATTTCACCATTACATGGTCAATCTCCTTATCAAACTCTTCCAAGAATATATTAGTATCCCAGAGTTTGTCCAAGCAACTTTTCATGAGATCAATGTCTATTGGATCTTTCTCACATATAAGGTAAGCCAAGGCTACAATTATACATTCCAATTGTGCCTTCCAATATTCACATGGCTTTACCTACCTTCAACATTGAATATGTCTAGCAATATGCCAAGATCACAATCATCAAATTCTTTAATTAATTATTTTATTTTATCTCCATTGGACTCACCATTCCTTGATATTCTCCAACAATATTCACAATTTGATATGTTGGAACAATTTTCTCTAGTTTATTTGGATCATAAATTGATCCCTTAATCATACCAATTAAAGAATTAAGCCTTGGGATCCATTGTCTCATCATAGGGACATATTTTATTTTATCTTCCACAAATTTTCCAATTGCAGTCAACATCAAAGAATAATTCTTGTGCACATTGTTTAATTTCCTCAATATATTTTCCATTAAATGTCTCAGCATGTTAGAAATTACAGGCATATTATCATAATTCTTGTCCTCTTTATAGTAAATGAATAATTCTTCATATGTTCTTAGTTACTCAAGTAGAGTCTCCCTGCTAGTTCTAATTCTTTTGGATGAGGTGGAAGAATTGCTTGGCACTATTGACCTATCCCCTCTTACAATTATTTTCATTGAAGGTGGTGGCAGTGGTGGAGCTTGTTGTTGTGGTTGTTGTTGTACCTATTGTTGCACTTGTTGTTGTTGTTGTAATTGTAATTCCAATTGTGTTATCTCCTTCTTTTCTTTATTGTGCTCATTCAAAAAGTCTTGGTACTTCTTCAAATTTTGATTATACTGCTCTTGCAATGACTTAGTAGTTGCTTTGCTAAAATGAGAAATATTCATAGCTAAAGTGGTTCCCTCTACTGCAGATGTATCTGAAACTCTTTTCACAATTATCCCTCCTCTCAAATCTCCTATAGGTTCTACCACTGTTGGCTTTTTTTTGTTTGGGAGCTAAAGCCCAAATTGCCAATGTATCCCACTTTGGATTGAAAGTAGACCCAAACAATGCAGCCAATGCTTCTTCCTCAGAGGAAACAATCTTTGTATTTTACTTCTTGATGGTGTTAAGGGAAATAGCAGATGCTATATCCCATTCTGGAAGTAGGAGGATGCCACTTTCTCTCACTAGTCTCCTTCCTTCTTCAGGCGCCATCTCATTTTTCTTAGCATTCATATGAGCTAATAATCTTCTAGAGACTTGCTTGGTTGTATAGTTTCGTGTTTTGCTTTCCTACCCTATCCAGATTTTTGTCTAGTTTTAGTTTGTTCTTGTGTGATTTTCTCTACCGAAGTTCTTATGATCTCTCTTTGTTCTGTTAAGAACAAACATCCCTAACTAGAGCCACTGGTAGGACTTGTTAATTTTTTCATGGTTCTAGGTCTTTGTCCCAAAATCATGAGCTTTTTGGTCATCATTCATTGGTTAGGGCTTGTTAAAAATTTATCTAGGGTTCTCTTAAGGTGTAAAACCCTAATAGTTCAACCTCTCTAGCCCTTTTTCTAATTTCTCATTGACCTATTACAGTTAGTGTGTGGTTACTTTAGTTACAACTTATGTCCTTTTTAGTCATTTGTTAACTAGCCTCGTTTACCTGGCATTGTCAGTTGGTCTATTGCCTTGTTATTCATAAAGTCACTTTGTGCGAGTATTTTAAATATTTCTTCCTAAGTCCTAAGTTTAAATCAAGTCTCTTCATTCACCTAGGCACAACCCTTTAAAAAAAAAAACAACTTATTATGCACATGTGTTAAGTCGTGCTTTAAGTTACTCACAAGATAAATCATATGATGACAAGTGTCGGTTCTCTACAACTTTTTTCCATTCCACGAGCTACATTTTATTCATTAAAATATGGTCACGGAATGATGGGAAGCTGCCATCTAGAAGTCCTCTATCAAGCTATTGAGTAGTCCCATTGGTTGGTCCCACCAAGGCTAAAGTGGCATTCATTTAGGATTTCTACTATTTTGTCGAGCCCTTTGGGTGGACCTAGGGCAGGACTGCAAAAAATGTGGGAATGTTACACATGGAAAGGTTTTGACAGGTGCACTACCTTCAAAGTTGACTAAGATCCAGGTGGAAAAATATGAGTCATCTTATGGAAGAGTACATAGAGCTAAATAATTTGCTAAGTGTTGGCGATATCGGGGGTAGTTTAAATGGTGAGCACATGTTTCCACATGGCATGATCTGAATGGCTTTCCACCATTCCATGGGCCTTGATCTGTCGCTTTAATGCATAGCCATAGAACCACGAGAAGTTGCCACGTGGATTTAGCTAATACATTCTTTGATGGAAAAATCCTTTGTTGAGTGGGAAAAGTGACTCCACATGGACAATTTTGATTGGCTCATGCTTTTTCAAACTAGGTCAATCTTTTCAAATCTATTTGAACCTCGCTGATTTTGTCTGATCAAGTTGTGTGATTGAAGATTAACGACCAATATTCAAAATTGCAGAATGGGTAGTTGTGTCCACTCTAGCTTATGGGTAAGTGTAGGAAGATGGGGGGCCAAAAAGGGTTCTTAAGTGGCCACTTTTTTTTTTTGAAATTAGGAAATAATGACATTGGATGAGAAATTGTGCATAGTTACACTCAAAATTTTAAGATGCAACAAAAACAATGTTCGTAGTGCTCCAAGTCTACTTTCTAAACTACTATTTTTTTTTGAAAATGGTATAGATTAAGGGGTTCAAATAAGGGAGCCATGGAAATTGGTGTTGTTTATGTGAAAAACATAACATAGCATGTTTTTTGGCTCCCTCAAAAGGTTAACTTTTTTTTGGTATTTTTAAAATCGCTTCAGTGAGAAATTAGCTAACATCATGTAGTTTACGATTTTTCTGATAATTATTTAATGAATAGTTAATTTTTTACTAATTTTCAAAGTGGACACATCTTGAAAAACAAGACTTTGGCTGTGCTACCCCTATAAATTTTGAAAAAGAATTGAAAATATTTTTTTTAATGTGTATAATGGAGTCTAGTTTATGAAAATGTAATTTATTTGAAATTTCAATGAATGGTTAATTTATAAAGTAAAAAATACCAAACACTGGTTTTTGCCAAAAAATGAACACACAAACAAAAGAAATTAAAGATGAAAGGTTTTACATTGTCAAAATGTGAAAAAAATTACATCATTAAATAGTTAAGAGAAAGCCTAACATTACCCAGGTGTTCAATTTGTTCTACCTTGAAACACATGCAAACTTGATAGTTAGCACGAACGAGATTATGCAAAATCTATAGAATATGCAAAAACACATCTTTGGACGTTGGGAACAAACTCCAAGCCTTTGGGGTTGGAAATACAAAGCAAATCCCAAGCCTAAGGCTCAGGGATTCCCAAAGCAACATGCTCGTGTTGTTTTGCTTTACATTTTTTTTTTTTTGCAAAAGTTTGTTGCATGTTTGTCAAGTTTAACATAACACAAGCGCACTATAACATGCTTGTGTTATGTCTCACTTGGAATATTTTATGTTCAAGTTTGTTAAGTATGTTTTATGTATGTATGTTTGTATATATATTTGCATTTATGTATGTATGTATGTATGCATGTATGTATGTATGTATGCTTATATGTATGTATGTACATATGTATGTATATATGTATGCTTTTATGTATGTATGTATGCTTGTATATATGTATGCTTGTATGTATGTATGTAAGGGTTTTTGGTTTAGGGTATATAAGGACTTGAGGGTGTAGCTTTTAGGGTTGAGAGTTGAGGTTTTTTGGGCTTAGGGTTGAGGGATTAGGGCTTAAGTATAGGTTGAGGGTTACAATTGAGGGGTAATATTCAGCTTGTTGAGTGCATAAGATTAAGTGTGTAAGGTAAAGGGAATAGGGTTTAGGATATTGGGTTTAGGGTTTACAATATGGATTGAGGGTATATAAGGCATAATGTAACTTGGGTTGAGAGTGTATTTTTTAGGTTTTAAGTATAGGATTAAGGCAATTTATTTAGGGTTTAGGGTATAAGGGTATAGGGCTGAGGGTTTGCAGGTGTAGGTTTCAAGGTTTAAGGATTGAGGGATTAGGGCTTAAGTATATGGTTGAGGGTATAGGGTAGAGAGTTGAGAGTTTACAGTTGAGGGATAATGCTCAAGGTTGAGTGTTTAAGATATAAGGTTTAGGGTTTAAGGTTGAGGGTATAAGGCATATGGATAAGGCTTGAGAGTTTAGGGCATAAGTATAGGGTATAGGTTTGAAGGTTGAGGGATAATGTTCAAGGTTAAGTGTATAGGGTATAGGGTTTAAGGGTTTAAGGGTATCTAGGGGTTGAGAGTTTAGGGTTTAAGGGTTTAAGGTTTGAGGGATTAAGGGTTTAAGGGTTGAGGGATTAGGGTTTAAGGTATACTATCGAGGGTAGAGGGTTTAGGGATAGGATTTAGGGTTTAAGGTTTAAGGGTTGAGGGTTGAGGATTTAGAGATAGGGTTTAGGGTTGAGGGTTAGGGGATTAGGATTTAAGGGTTGAGGATTTAAGTCTTTAAGGTTAAAGGGTCAATGGTTTAGGGTTTACAAGTTTTAAGGGTTGAGGGCTTAAGGGATTATGGTTTAAGGGTTGAACGTTAAGAGATTAGGGTTTAAGCTATAGGGTTGATGTATTAGGGTTAAGGGCTTAATGTATATGGTATAGGGGTTGAGGGTTGGGGGTTTAATGGTTGAGGATTTAAGGGTTGAGGGTTGAGGGATGAGGGCTGAGGGTTGAGGGTTTAACATAGAGGGTTGAGGGATTAGGGTTTAGGGTTGAGGGTTGAGGATTTAAGGTATAGGGTGAGGGATTACAATAGAGGGTTGAGAGTTTACAGTTGAGGGATAATGTTCAAGGTTGAGTGTCTAAGATATAGGGTCCATGGTTTAAGGTTGAAGGTATAAGGCATATGGATGAGGGCTACGGGTTTAGGGCATAAGTATAGGGTTGAGGGTATAGGGTATATAGTAGAGGTTTGAAGATTGAGGGATAATGTTCAAGGTTGAGTGTCCAAGGTTAAGTGTATAGGGTATAGGGTTTAAGGGCTTAAGGTTTAAGATTTTAAGGGTATCTAGGGATTGATTTTAAGGGTTTAAGGTTTGAAGGATTAAGGGTTTAATGGTTGAGTATTTAGGGATAGGGTTTAGGGTTGAGGGTTAATGGATTAGGGTTTAAGGGTTGAGTGTTTAAGGCTTTAAGGTTAAAGAGTCAAGGGTTTGGGGTTTAAGGGTTGAGAGCTTAAGGGATTATGGTTTAAGGGTTGAGCGTTAAGAGATTAGAGTTTAAGGTATAGGGTTGATGTATTATGGTTAAGGGTTTAATGTACAGGGTAGAGGGGTTTAGGGTTTAGGGTTTAATGGTTGAGGGTTTAAGTGTTGATAGTTTAAGGGAGAAGTGGAAAAACTCAAGAGGTTTTGTGTTTGGTAAGACTTTGTTCAAGAAAAGAAAGTGAGAGATGATGCTATAGGTGGATTTGAACAGATGAATTCAAAAATTATTAAACTTAAGACTTCTATAGAGAAAATACATCTGAAAATAGATGGTAAAGAATAAGCAATATCAAATGTGAGTGCAAAAAAAGAGAATCGATGCGGTGTACATATGGAAGTATTCAAGACATTGAAAACTCTATTAAAAAAAGGGATGACATTGTCCTAAGCATTGATGACAGAGTAAATAATCTAAAGATCAAAGTAAAAGATATGAAAAAGAAGTTAGAAGATCATGAAAAGGAATAATGGGGGGTGTTAACAGGTAATAACAGTAGAGATGTGGAAAAATATGTGGATAGTCAAGTTACATATGCAAAAGAAATAGTTGGAAGTGTTGAAATTGAAGCAAAACAATTGAAGACTAAAATTAACCACTTAGAAAAGGAATTAAAAGATAAGAATAAGATTTTATCGTCAATGAAAAGGAGGTTAGTCTCCTCTAAAAAAACTTGAAAAATAAGTAGACCAAAATGAATGAGATAAATAATGTATTCAATGAAGAGATTCTTCTCGCTCTCAAGAAGTTGAGGAAGGTGCATGTGTATATTCTTCTTTGTTCATTGTGTGACCAAAATGGTAATTTCATCATGTTTGGATGGGTACATTTAGGCTAGGCATGGTCTTGTTTCACACCCAAACATGTTGAAACAGTCTGAGCTACATTGTACTGATGATATCCCTTAAGAGTCCAAAGTGTAAAAGGAAAATAATCTTTGATGAGCTATTACTCATAAATCGTGTTACTTAGAAACAATCAGTTTGAGGCTACGAGATGACCTAGGGCCCCTCTACAATAACCTCTCTCAGTTTTTGATATCTCTGAGTGTTTTTCCTGTGGTGTCCAATTTTTAGTTAATGGAAAAAGTGTCAAATGCATGCAGTGTAAAGTTGCAAAGGGGTGTAACTTTCATTATGCTCCTCATGCAATGAAAATGATAGTTCCAACATGCCTGGATGGGTATTTTTAGGCTAGGCATGGTCCTCTTTCGCACCTAAACATGTCAAAACAATCTGAGCTACATTGTACTAACGATATCCCTTAAGAGTCCAAAGTGCAAAAAGGCAACAATATTTGACGAGTTGTTACTAAAAAACCATGTCACTTAGAAATATTCTATCTGAGGCTACATGATCATGTAGGGGCCCTCTATAATAACCTCTCTTGGTTTTTGATATCTCTGAGGCATTTTCTTGTGGTGTCTAGTTTTCAGTTGATGGAAAACGAGTCAGATGCATGCAGTGTAAAGTTGCAAAGAGGTGTAACTTTCGTTTTGCTCCTTTTGTGACATAACTGATAGTTCCAATGTGTTTGTATTGGTATGTTTAGGCTATGAATTTTACTATTTCACACCCAAACATGCCAAAATAGTCTGAGCTACATTGTACCAGCGATATCCCTTAAGAGTCCAAAGTGCAAAAAAGGTAGAAATATTTGACAAGCTGTTACTCGTAAACCATGCCACTTAGAAAAATCCATATGATGCTACGGGATCATGTAGCGCCTCTCTACAATAACCTCTCTCAGTTTTTGATATCTCTGAGGTGTTTTCCCGTCGTGTCCAATTTTCAATTGATGGAAAACGTGTCAAATGCATGCAGTGTAAAGTTGCAAAGGGGTGTAACTTTCATTCTACTTCTTGTGCAACCAAACCAAAAGTTCCAACACATCTGAATGGGTACATTTAGGCTATGCATGGTCCTCTTTCACACCCAAACATGCTGAAATAGTCTGAACTACATTGTACCAGTGATATCCCTTAAGACTCCAAAGTGCAAAAAGGAAAAAATATTTGATGAGATGTTACACAAAAATCGTGTCACTTAGAAACATTTTGTCTAAGCTAAGAGATCATGTAGGGACCCTCTGTAATAACATCTCTTATTTTTTGATATCTCTAAGGTGTTTTCTCGTGGTGTCCAATTTTTAGTTGATGGAAAATAGGTTAGATGCATGTAGTGTATAGTTGCAAAAGGGTGTAACTTTTGTTCTCCTCCTCCTGCAACCAAATCGACAGTTCCAACACATCCAAAGTGGTGGGTTTATGCTAGGAAAGGTCTTGTTTCACACCCATACATGTTGAAACAGTCTGAGCTACATTATATCGAGGAAGTCTCTTAAGAGACCAAAATGCAAAAAAATAGCAATATTTGAGGAGCTATTAATCAGAAACCATATCACTTAGAAACAATCTATTTGAGGCTACGAGATCATGTTGGGCCCCTCTATAATAACCTCTCTCATTTTTTGATATCTTTGAGGCATTTTCCCGTGGTGATTTTTTTTTAATGCTCCAAAAACCATCAGATGCATGCAGTTTAAAATTGAAAGGTAGGATACTTTTTGTTTTGTTCTTTGTGGGGCCAAACCGTTAGTGCCAACACTTCTAGTTGGGAACATCTATGCTAGGAATCTTCACCTCCCTTCATTATAAAAGGGTCATAGTCTTTCCTATTCAAAGGGTCACAACTTTTCGCCTTTGAAATGTCACAACCTAAATCATATCACCACTTTTCGTGAGAACCTAAATTAATTTATGTGCAATATTTCCTAAGGTTGTATTCTTAATTGTATTCTTCAAGGATGTTATGGATGTCTTTCTCAATGATAAATTTCCCTTCCTTTTATGTTAGTGCTTATCAACCTAGAAAGCATTTCAACAAACAAAGTTTTTAATACACATGGAGTAATCTCGTTGAAGATACATTCGGTCATGAAACAAACAAACATATATATGTAATACATGAAGTATGAGGTGTATTCACACATGAATACACATAATACGTGAAGTATACATAGGAATCATGAAGCATAAATGTGAATACATGTAATACATGAAGTCTACATAGGAAGCATGAAGCATACATGTGAAAATATGAAGTATACATAGGAAGCATGAATCATACACGTGAACACATGAAGTATACACAAGAATCATGAAGCATGCACATGAATGGTATCATGAAGCATACATGTGGAATGGTAGATTTTTTCTAAGAATTATATGACAAAATTCTAGAGGTATGAGGTCACATGCAATAATGTCTTGCTCATTTTTAGTTGCATACTTGAGAGTCCATTGTATAATTACATGAATTTCCTTACCATGCTACAATGATCCTACAAAGTACAGGCTTAGATGTGTAGTGGTAGAGAGACCTAGGTGTTATATTGCATCATGTATTATTATTTATTCATATGATTGATTTAATGTTCAATAATCTTAGAGGAGAATAATGTTCAAACTTTATATATTTATAATTATATAAGGGAAGAGTGCATGTAATACAATTGGACTTTAAATATTTGAAGTAAACCATCTATAGATACCCATTGAAGTGTGGATTTATAATGAAAATATGGACACCATCACTAAAATAGATGTGTATTAACCAAATAGCCATATAGGCATACATCAATATCTGTCGATATAAGTATAACATATATACAAAATAGCCATATAGGCTTCCAAGAATGCCATATAGGAATACAATGTCAAATACATGTAATACACAATATATGTCCACAAATGCCATATAGGAATACAACAAAGAAACCCAATCAAAAGTCATTCTCCTCTAGGTGAAGAAAATATCTCATAAGTGGCCTTTGATCTTCAAGGAGATGGAGACGCATATGAGAGTGGTCTACTTTGAATCTAAGGGCTACTCCTCCTATTTAGTTCATTGTGGAGCCTTAGTTGTTATGATAAATATTATAAACATTAATATATAGAAATTACATCATAAAAATGAAATATTTAACAAAATAATCACTTGATGCCTCCAAATGATCTCTCTCCTCATTTTCCAAAATAGTAGATCATTCTATGGCATTCTAATGTCCTATAGAAACCATCCAGATAGAAATTAAACTTCAAATATATAATCATTTGATTTTTCAATAATAAACAACTATACCAACGAATGTAATTTAAAATTTAATAATATGCCTCATACCCTTGTCAAAGGCACAAAGCTATCAATTACGAAAGACACACCATGCTCCACTTCCATTAAACATCAGGAGGTGTCTCATCTTGCATCATCTGAAAATAAAACAACATTATTCAATTACAAAAACTAGAATAGTGATGCAATTCATGGCTTATAATGTATGTGATAGTCAACAAAATTTTGAGTACTTTGCTAGACATGTATGAAAAATGTGGTAGCATAGACAAGGCAGTGAACTATTTGAATTTTTTTTGAGATATTTTTTTGATAAAATGATTTGGTAGACATGCATGGAAAATGTGGTAGCATAGACAAAATAATTTATAAACCACCTATGTGCAACACACTCTTCCCTTTTCTCACCATGACCTTCTCTCCCCCTTTGACATCAAGGACAAAGGGCGGTCCAAAAAATATGAAAATTGAAAAAGCATTACCCGGAGGAAGGTGATCCATGGAGCCCCTTGAGAATAGATGGCCATGTTGACATACCATTCTCCCAACTCTTCTTATTAGATATAAGCATCCGATTCAGAGACTCTAATTCCATCGGACTTTCTTCTACATCATCAAGAGTTCCTGGAGTCAGATTGATCTTTTCTATGTTTTTTGCATTCACCAAAGCATTGGCCACCAGATTGTACTCCATTCTCACAAGGTCACCTAGCTGACCGGATCTTATGATGATGTCTTCCTTCTGCTTTTGTAGAATAAATAATTTCTCTCTGTGAGTAGTGATAGGATTCCATGTTGACTTATCTCTGTCTTTAGATGCATTGTATGTACTAGAAACAATTGTCAAGTGGGACTCAATGGAGTCCATGAGATCTTTGATATTCTATCTTTGAGATCTTCGACTCTGGTTTGGTGCACACATGAACACCAAAACCTTGTTCTTCATCTTCTTCAAAGGATGACACATAATGAAATATTTTTGTGCCAACACTTGCTTCCTATGAAGCACCTTCACTAGAGGGAATGTTCCCTTTCTTCTTTCTTATCAATTTAGCTTCAGGGTATTCCTCCTCTTCTTCTTTCTCTTCGGTGATACTGAGGTTCTTTTCCCTTGTAGCCTTTTCCTTTTTACCTCTCTTGAATGGTGCCATTGGAGGAGTCTCTTTCCTTTTTCCATATCTTGTAGTGGGTCTGAAAGGAGCCATGCCTTTGCCTTTACCAGGAGCACTGGGCTCTACCTTCACTGATGCAAGAGCTACGATTGGTTTTGAAGGAGTAGTCACTCTGGATCTCCTTAGTCCTGATGATTCTCTAGCCATTTGGTCTCCCATGGCTCTTCCTTGTGCAATTTTTTCATCAGTGAAGCCAAATTTTCTAAGCATTTGATCTACATTCTTTCTTATCACAGGCTTCTTATGCTTCAAGTGAATTTCCATATATTTTTCCACATAAGTGCCCACTCTTGGTTCACTGGTATCTTTTGGAATTTTCAAAAAAATGTGTACATAGCCTTCTACTTCATCCTTTGTAATTTCATAACCCAACAGTTGAATCCAGATAGTCCAAGATTCAACAACTTCAATCATGCACTTATCTGAGGAAAAATAAAATATGATGTCATTCTTGTACTTTTCAACAACTTTCCTTGGGATCCTTTCACGTTCATTCATGTTTCTTTTGATTACAAAAAAGAATGTTATTAGAGCATTGTCTTGACTCTTCAAATCACCCAAGTTGTGCGTATAATCAAAAATTTGATGTGCAACAAGTCTTGATGTATCCCAAATTACCACACCATCTATTCTGGGAAGATGCCTAAGAAATTAGAACAACAAAAAAATGATAAGGGAACCAAACTTAAATGCATATTTCTTCTCCCTTGTCATCTTCAAATTTTCAAACAATTGCTGTCGGAGAAGTTCACACAAATCATATTTTGCTCCATTTGTTGCCATGCCATATCTGGTGTATATAGCTGTAGCAAACAATTTTTTTTCTCTATTTGTGAAGTAGATATTGTGACCAATCATTATAGCTACATACTTCACAATAGGATTGGTAATAGGTTTTGTTGCAAGAGCCCTTTTGTCAAATGTTGCTCTGGTGAGTTCCATTACCACCTCATTTTTCACAGACTTCAAGACTAGTACTGGTATGGTATCACAGAGTCCGATAACTTTCTTAATCACTTCTTTGGTTATTTGATAAGGTCTGTTTTTCCATAAAAACTTATCATGAATTTTTCTAAGAGCTGGTTTAACATACTTATCATCAACAATGGAGCTAAAGTTAGGAAAATAATTCCACCGATCCAACTTCTTCTCAAAAATATTTGCATACTCGGGTTTTATCAATAAATCATCCTCGGTGAGCTTATTTTGCCACATATCTATCAATTTTCTATGATTATACTCCTCAGTTTTAACACGGATGTACATTCTAGTGTCTTTAGTGGGCATGGCACCGTGAGGAATCGATGAGAAGGCGCCCAAAGGGTCGTCTTCAAATACCTTCATGGAATACTTCTCATTGGAAGGTCTAGGTCTTTTTGACACGTTTACGACTACAGGAGTTGCCATCTTTCCACAAACCAAGCTCTAATGAATTCAGAAAGAAGACTCGCACAAACCCACAAAAGCATAGAAGAGTAAAATACCTTTTTCTTTCGTGAAAACTAGAACTAGGGTTAGACAACTCACTCTCCAAATCACCTCAAGAATGCACCAAATCACTCTCCACTTTCGTCAAATGCACAAGTGATCAAAATTCCTTCCAAATTTGCTTTATAGATGAATGAGCTACCCTAATTCGTATTAAATGCAAAAAAATTCAAAAAGTTGATAAAAACCTTCTTCACTACACTGAAAAACCCTAATTTTCTCCGTAAATGATCATGCCTAAAAATTTTCTTCCATTTTGTTTTGCATAAGCTCTATTTATTCATTCTTTACAACATATCTTCGTGCCAATGTCTGACACACCAAATATCTAGGGTGGTTGAACAATTTTCTGTTAATGCTCCCCCCAAGACCATGCTGGGTCTAATTGCCAGAGCACTAGTAGAATTTGGCAAATAAATGACTACGTGACTAAAAATTTTTGTCACATGACTAACACTAGTAGTATTTGGCAAATAAATGACTAATTTGGTCATCGGGTAAAATCACAACTAAATGACTAAATAAATGGCTAAATAAATGACTAATATTAGACAACTAAAAATGAATAAATAAATGACTAATATCAGACAAATAAAAATGACTAAATATATGAATAAATAAATGACTATTACTCCTCTATTCTTTTTTCTTTCGAATTTGATCATAATCCATATTAGAGCTTAAGCCCCCCTCATGGTACCCCTACCTAAGCAAGCCATTTGGTTGCCTAGGTTGCTTGGTGCACCAAAAATACCTATTGCGTGGAAGGCATTGCCTCTCGGTGCAGTCTTAAGGCCTTCACATATTTTATTAAAAAAATTAACATTTCAAAAATAAAAAAATGACTAAATAATTAGTCACACAAATAATTTGGTCCTACAATCATGTCAGATAACATATAGTTTTACCAGTGATTCAATAAGAGTTATGGTACATATAATACATAATATTATCAATTATTTCAATCCATTTGAATAGATCATTTAAGGAGTCAAGAATCAATAGTGTTATAATTCCAATAGTCCACCATGATGGGGTCAAAGAGGAAGCATGTTAGGGAGCCCTAACTTCACTACATCTTAGCCCAAGAGCATGAAGTATGTTGGGGAGCCCTAATCTAGATTTATCTAAATTTATTTCATTCCATTATTTATCACTTATTATTAATTGTTTAATCTAGCCACATGCAACTAGAATTTGTAGCACATCCATGCACAAACACATACTCTCTAACATATTAACATACATATAGTTTTATATCGACGCAATCCTTGAACATCCTTTAGGCGCAAGTGTTAGTATATATTCCTCTCTCTATATAGAATTGTCTCCCCCTCTATCTCTCTTTATTTTTCCTAATCTCTCTAAAGATCAATTAAACTATCAAATTTTTATATATTAATTTAATTTGTTCTATATAAGAATATATTAATTATATTAATTTTTTATTTTTTATTATAGAATACAATATATAATAATAATATAACACATATATACTAATAAAAATAATAATATTTATAATTATATTATATATAATTTAATCTTATTACTATTATATTAAATATATATAATATATTAATTATATTTTATATTATATTTATTATATTAATTTTTATGATTAAATGAATCTTAGTCGTTCATCATTTTTGGCCCTTTTTTTGTTGCTTTACACCATTTTTTTGCTGCTTTTCCCGCCACTTTTGGTTCCCGCTCCTCCAAAATCTTCCTCTTCTCCAATTTGGCGAGCTACAGCTTGAAAATAAGGTTTTTCCAAATAAGGTGCGAAGGGGAATGCATCCAGAAGCTATGATACGCAATGAAGAGGAGCAACATGAATATGAAGAAGAGCAACCATTTGATCAGAAGATAAAAGAGAAGCCAATAGGTCCACCCTTAGATTTGGAGATTCCACTTTGTGCACCACCAGGTCTACCGAACAAGGTAATTAATGGAGTCCATTCTGCATCCTGAACCCTTTGTTTCTCAACCTTGTTTTAATCTTTGTCAAATATTCCACAATCGAAAGACTCAATCATATAGGAAGAGGTGGATCAACATGAAATTTTTGTTGGTTTTTCTTTTTTCTGTTTTTGAAATTTTTTGATGGTCTTTGTAGCTTGGGTTGTAACTTTTTAGATCAGCTGTTCTTTTAGTCATACTGTGTAGATTTTCCATTTTATCTTATAGGTTGTGCATATTAAATCCATTTCAATGCTTGTGGATCCTACTGGAAAGATTGTATATCTTATGAAATTATTCTTACCCCTTATTGGAAATGTTGTGGTTTTGTAAAAAGTACCTTTGTTCGAATTTTTCATTGGATTTCAACTGAAATATTGTGTTATCTTATACAGAAGAAGGAAAAAAAATTCAAACTATAAAATAGACTTTAACTATGTAGCCTGAACTTTTCCCCCCTCTTTTTTGGCATGCATTTTAGTAAAAAAAATTGCATATAAAATTTAATCTGAGGATGTCATCAACTGTAGTTGTCAATGAGCCTTTATTGTGAAGGATAAATGGTTCAAGAGTCAAGGAATTTTTTGATCCTTTGTAAGAGGTCCCGTGTTCAGATAAAATAACTAATGTTGTTGCACACAGTTTGGTAGAGAATACAAACATAGAGCTCAGTGGTTTGTACAAACTTATATTTTGAGGAAGTGAGATTTTTTGAAGGCGATAGTAATCAGATTTTGGGATCATTGCAGAATTGTGTACTGATCATGTATGTAGAAGTACATTAAAAAAATGCAGTGTTCATTTGAATGGTTTAGGGTTTAGGGTACATTGGAACATCTGGTTACTATTGCTCAATGCTAGGTTTGTTTATTTATTTTTCTATGTTTTTTGATTAGGAAGTTGTTTTAATCAAGATCCTGAGGATGAAAATAACTTTTTCCTTTGTTGTGTTCTTGCATGCAATGTGATGATTCTATTTATAGTGTATTTCATGGGGCTTCATTTTCCATGTCATATGTATTTCATTGTGTTCAATAGAGTATCCTTTCTATATGAGAGCTCTAATGTCCCTTGTGAAGCTAGCTAATTTCCCATTCATTAGTGCCTTTTTCTTTGTGTTTGCTAAGTGGGACCAAAGGATTTTGGATTTGGTCTCAACATAGAGTAATTCAATGCCTTTTGTCTAAAAATATTTGATCATCTCTATTTTTATGCTCATGGCCTCAACCATTTTGTTTGTATAGTTATTTGGCCACGTGGAAAACCAAAGCTTCATCATCCCTTTACTATCTCTGTAGAAAGTCGTTACTTCAAGACCAGGATCGCCTTCAAAGCACCATCTGAAGTGAATTTTTAGAAACCTCTAGGGTGTGGGATTCACATTGCTGGGGAATTCCGAATTTAGTAGATTATCATTGTGAAATTCTTATGCTTTTCTTACTAAATATTTGACGCATTTTGATTCATTATCCTCATTCTGAATTAGCTTTGGCTACCTTGAAGTTGCATAATCATATGTTTGTTGTTTCTATATTGGATAGTTGAAACTGATCTTCATGGTCATTTGTGTAGCATCTCATGAATCACTTGGCTATATTTATTAGTTATTGAATATCTATAATTCACTGAAGTGAATGAAATTGTAACAAATAGGTGAGTGAAATTTTGGCTGATCTTTATATTGGATATTGATAGGAAAAAATTCTCTACAAAGATGACAAATTTTCTCAGGAGGAGCTGCAAAGTATCAAGCTAATGATACAGAGCAACTTATACAAGTACCTCAACATATTACTTGAGGGTTATGAGAATTTTGAGGAGGAAACCTTGATGAATTTGAAAGGTCATGAAGTACATGAAAAAATATCTCCTGCAGGTATTCTTGTTGGAAATAAACGATTGGAGATTCTCACATAATGGAGGGGATTTATTTATTTTTTTGCACTATATAAATTGATACAAAATATATTTTTAATTTACTATATTATATGTTTTTCCCTAGTGGATTCACTGCAGGTTATATTCAATTCAAATATTTTTGCACTCTTTTGCATTGGCGAAATCCTTTCCTTTTCAAATTTAGAACAAACAATTTTGTTTTCTTGCATTTAATAGGTAGAAGGGAAATATAGTTGAATTGAGAGCTATCTATTATTCAGATAATATAAGTATACATGCCATAGTCTTTTATACCATAACCTTCATTATCACTTTTGGCATCCTGAGTTCAGACAATGTTGAAATTGAGAACAATTGGATTTGTAAATAACATCTGCAATGTAACACTGATCATTGAATGATAGGTTGGTTTATGTGATTGATAACATTCTACAGCCATGATGCACTTCTATCCTCCTACTATAGTATTTAGTGAATTATTTGATAGTTTGATACACTTGCATGGATTAATAGTGTTCTTTGTGTTTATTTCAATTCATGAACATGTTCTATAAGCTTCCAGATCCATTAGTTGCTACAAATACAAAAATAGGATTTCTTCTCAAATATTCCTTTAAGAAAACATCCTTGGTGCAAGTTCTCTGATGTCATTTTTGCTCTCTAAAGCATTGCAATAAATGAGCATGTTGTGCAACCAATGTCCTTTACTAGTCTTCTTTTAGGATAATCTTTATGAGCATGAGCAGATTTCTAGATAAATAGTATCCTTATATTCTTAATGTTCTATAATTCTATTTGACCATCTAGAATTGCTGCATTTTCAACTTGGCTTAATTGTTCAACTTGTATTTGGAATTGTGCAGTTAGCTTTGTGCTTTCATGATATAGTATCAACACCTAATTGAGATCATTTTCATGATATAGTCTCAACACCTAATTGGGTGAGAATATTCTCACAGTTATTCTTTTGAAATTTGTATTTTTTGACTTATACCTATATTGTGGCCCAACGAAATCTTCTTCTGCCTTGTATGCATACTGGTGATGGACTGCATGGTGTGATCAGAAACGTTGATTTTTTCTGGCATCTCCTCATTTTTAATTTATTGATAGAGAGCTTCTAAAAGATGTGCAAGATGTTCTTCAATCTCAACAATCAATGTTGAGATAAAATGGAAGCATTGCTCTTGCAAATAAGGTGCTAAATCATTTATCCTTGAAGGAGATTTATGTGCATGAAGAAAAATTAGGAGGTCTTCCAGAATATTCTTGGACCCCTCATCTATGGTATCTTTTATTTGACTAACCTTAGTTCCAAAATAAGTGTTAAGGTGACCAAACCAGTCTTCATCATTTGTCATCATAAATCTAAAACTCAACCTAGGTAAATTGACACTTTTTAGGTCCCCTCTTTTGAAAAGCCAACCCTCACTAGTAGTTAATTTGTGCAAATTGGTTTCAACATCTTTGTAACTTGCTAGAGATGTAACTATGGCTTCAAGGAATTTACCAACCTTAGCTATCTCACACAGATCTGCAAATCCATCAACTATTATTTGTTTCATCCTACTAACAAACATGCTTTCAAAAAGTTCATCCCATAGACTCTTTGAGTGCTTCAAAACAATCTCACACACACATTGCCATGGAAACTCAACATTTGAACCAAAAACCATTTTTAGCCACTCCAAGCTCCCTTCAAATGCATCCAGACTATCCAATGTTTTGTCTGATCAATGTCTCATTCTCTACAAGTTCCTTGCCACTTTTCACAAGATCAAGCAAATACTTTCCCGCAAGCCTATCTGTAGAGAGAATATCATCTGCACATGTATTAATCCATGCTAAGCAAGACTTTGATATAAATTCACTCAGAAAAATCATCATGGTAGCTTGTAGCTTCTCTCTATGAGATTTCCATAACTGCACCTCATTGTCTGGGTTTGGAATCCCACCAAACAACTGTGATGCAGGTGGCACTGCCAACACAATCTTCCTAAAAGGAGGCAAATCATTTAGAACCTCCAAGAAGAGTTCCCCAACCTAACATAGTGTTAATTGTATGACTCTTTCCACATTATAGAAAATGGAACTGACTACCCCCACCTTATTGGTCTATCGGTCAAACGTGTCTTTTGGTTCCTGAGATGCATCAACGGTCTATTTTTCATCGGTGTGAGGATCTTCTATCGGCGGATGAGTTCTATTATTCCCGTGATGGTTCGATGGGGATGTCGTTGGTGGAGTTCGTGCCTGTCGCCGGGACTTGGGTGGTGGTTCCAACGATGGGCCGATGTTGTTGGCGTTCATGATCTAAGTCAACACCAACAAAACCAAGGTTTTGGTCTTCTTGTGTTGAAAGGATAAGAAGTATATAAGCTTCATATTTAGTTGAACCCACTTGAGATAGTCTTTGAAAACAAATTCGTGGGGCTTTATTTCACTAACAAATGGAAAATGAAGATGCTCATAGCTCAATTGAGGACCAAATCACACCAACTGAGATGTGAGATGGGTGTTGAAAACCAATCTAACTGATCTTTTTGTGGCTCTATGTGTAGCTTTGTTAAAATTGCTAGATAATTCGACCAAGAATGATTTAATAGGATTTGGTTTGTTTGTGAGGAGTTCTAGAAACAAAATAATCTTCCACTATAATCAAATTTTGCATAAGCTTTATCTAGTACAATGTGCTCCCACCTGTTATGTGGTTGGCTAAATCCTTTTCCAAAGCATTGGTTCCTTTCCCCCATTGGATTTTTAATTCTTTTCTACCTTGGTTGAGTTCTTGATTTGTGTTAATGGAAAATTGGTTCATCAAATTTATGTGAAGGCCAAAGAACTTTGTCTCTGCCTTCACCTTTCTATTATATTCTTTCATTGACTTGTTATAGGAGGTTATATTTAATTTAAGTGATTTGATCTTGTTTGTTTGATGATTGGATAATGGTCCCATGATCTTGGTAGTCCGACATGGTGGGTTCAATATCCATATATTGATCTGCCAAAAAGGTCTCTATTGTTAGCATGGGCATCTCCAACATGGAGCCTTTTTCAAAGGGATGCTGAGGTGTATGATCCTTATTGGGATAGAGGTCAAAAAATAGACTATCGATATCACTAGAAGGGATACAACATCTCCCCTACTGTTGGAAAATGATTCTTTGGGGCATTCTTCAAGTTACTGAATTGAGCCCATACCATCTCCTTGGAACATTGATCAGGTTAGTGTGCTAAACTTCTAGATTATGTTTAACATGCAATTAATACTAGTCAAACACATAGAAAAAACATTTACACATTTTCTCAAAATATAAATGTGAATAATCATTGGAGACATCAAACTTTCATGATTTGTGATGTTAAAGAAGAGTTTTCTAGAGAAATTGTGATAGGAATTAAAAGATTTAATGTTTCATACCACACTTTATTGTCGATCCTCAAGATGAATGATAAGATTACAAAAAATTCACTCTAGGACTACAAAATCTTGGTGTTAGCTTGGAATCATCATTACATTTTAATATGGAACATTTCAGGCTCATCTAGTAAGAAATTTCAGTAGTACTTTAGTTGCCATGACAAGTTTACTAATTAACATGCTTACCATACCATTTTCTGTTTGTTTGAAGCCACTATAACATTTTCCCTATTTGAGGACTAACTTATATAAGTTTCGTATACACATGGTGACAACATTATAGATATGTACTAGTCTAGCATGGAAAGGTAACTTGTACTTCTTAACAATTCACGTTGCTTTCTTCCTCAAAGTTTAAAATAGAATTTATGATAAATAATGAACCACAAGTTGCATGTTATGAGATTTATATTTCCCTTCAAGAATTATTCATTAAACATATGTTTACAACCTAGTACAAAGGCTACCATTATTGATAGTGGTAACAAAGCGCCCCCATCAAACTAGCAAGATTTATGCTTCACAGACACTAAATAGTAGTAGCTAGGCCATATCTTTCATATAACAAGCATACGTGCAGTTGATATTCCATGCTATAGCCATGAGCCTTTGTAGATCAAGGCTATAGTAGGAGTCAGCCATGGGTTTGGATCAACCACACATTTACAATTCATTTTCTGATGTGCATATAAAAATAAAACAAACAATCCTTAATTAGCCATGTGTAATTGGGTGCTAGGACTAATCTTATGAGTACAAAGTGCAGGTTCATGTCCTGTGTACTCTTGGCCTTAGATTTACCAATTTTGGCTAGTCATAATTATAATTGGTTCTTGCAACAAGTAGTTTTATTGCATGCTTTAGCTTGAAAATTTTAGACACAAAAGACAAGCAATTTGGTATAATGCCCAAGACGTTGCTTCATTTCCTTGTTACTGGAAACAAGAACATATATTCAACTGGGGAAAGGGAAGAGTTCAAAAAATAAAATAAGAGCTCGTAACAAACTAAGAAGCACAATAAACAATAAACACAACTTACTAGATTGTAAATGAAACAAAATACTACTTCTGGAGCATCTATGACTTTAAGTTTAGGATAATTATTTAACCATACGATGGAAATTTGCAATTCCTTTAGCAGTTAGGTAAAAATTAATAAATCACAAAAGCTCAAATCTCAAGATAAGTTCTACAAGAACATATTGAGCTAGATGAATTAATTTGTGTAATATGTTTATATTGCCCTCTTCCACTAAAACCTTTGAACTAGCTAGAAGAACAAATTCATTTTGAAACATAGATGCCATAGTGATAAGGGAGAAAACTTGTGTTTCCCATCTCCAAAGACAATCCATTAGCTGTCTTGTGACAATGTTTGTCTAATTCACTTTGGCTCTGATAGCAAGGAGAAAAATCTTCTAGTAGATGTATCCCTTCTAGTGATCTCAATAGTCTAGTGTATGATCCCGTTGTTGGAACCACAACCCAAGTCCCGACAACAAGAACGAACTCCACCGATGACATCCCCATCAAACCATCGTAGGAATAGGAGACCTTGTCCCATTGATAGAAGATCTTCACATTGATGAAAAAATAGAACCGTCGATGCATCATCAGAACCAAAAGACACGCCCGACTGATAGACCGATAAGGTAGTCCTTTTCAAATAAGTTTGTTCTACTATCACAGACCAAACAAGCATTAGAATTAGAGACTAACAAGAGCCACCAAGAAAATTTTCATTGACACATCATCTAATGGAAGAAATATTTTTTTGGCCCAATGGATCCTGACCAAATCAGCTTAAACCCAACAAAGCAGATCTCAATTGGGTCGGATAAGTCCCGCTGAGAGTTCATTTTACAAAACCAATCCTTGGTGAAAGAGAGCACTAGATAAATGCATCTAGAAGAGCTCCCCAACAATATACAACTTCCATGGCACTGAATCATGTATCATCCCAGACAAGAATTTCAACACCACAATTGAATTGTTGACAAAATTCTGAATCAATGAATATGTTCTTTTATACTAAATGGTCTGGAAGAATGCTATACTAACCATGGATTTCACCTATTATGATTGTTCTTAGTTGTTGCACTACTATTTCTAGTTGCTATGCAACTATTCTTAGTTTCATTATTTCTTTGTACTGTTTGATGAACCCTTGGTGTGTGAATTCTTCTAGCCATTTCTGTCAAAATGAAGTAGATGGAGTTCAGGGGTTTTATTTCAGATGATATGGAAAATTTTGTTTGGAACCAAATAGAGCTGAATGGGTGTTTCAAACTCAATCAAATCTTGTTTAAAATGGCCCAACATGAAGACACATGTACTTAGAAAATTGGGATTGCTTTTCTCATCATCACGATTTGGTTTAGAGCCAAGAAATTGAAGTAAAATGGTGATAAAGAACAACAAGGCATGGGCAAAAAATGTGTCAGGCTATTTTGGGAAAAACATGCCTTAAACATTAGAGATCTTCAAATTTGGGAAAATATTTTGAGAGGTTCTTTGCAAAATACATGTTGTGCACATTCTGTAATTAGTCATTTCATTCCATGAGATGACATCTCTTTGAGGCATCCTGTCAAACAATTCGGGTGTTTTGTCTACAATTCCACATCTTGCATATATGTCTACTAGAGCACATCCAACTATAACATCCAGGTATCTTTTTAATTCCTCTATCTTTCATCAATCTCTTTACTATTTGAACCTCGTACAGATGTTTTAGAGAAGAACATAAGTTGCAACATTTTTAGGATCCAACTAAAAATATGAATGGTTGATCAACCATGGGCACCTAATGATCAACTATATATGTAAATTGTAATGCAATAAGGGTTACTGATGTGTGAAGTATGTGCAGCCCTCATCCACTAAACCTGCATGATTGCATGCACCTAGAACCCTAGCAAAGCTTACAATGTTAGGATGTGTTCCAAAGTGCTTCATTAATTCAAATATTTTGAGAGGTTCCTTGCAAAATCCATTTTGTGCACATTTGAAATCAATCATTTCATTCCATGAGATGACATCTCTTTGAGGAATTCTATCAAAAAATTTAGGTGTTTTGTCTATGATTCCACATCTTGCATATACTGTCTACTTAAGCTAGTTTTTCCTATAGCTGTTGTTATTTGGTGTTTTCAATGTTGTAGAGTCATATTTTCCTATATTTCTGAATGTCTTTTTTCATAAAATCAAGTTTATATGGTATGGGGTTTTAAGGTGGGGTTTTAATTGACCACATAAAACCTCTGTGGTTGGGATAGAGGTATACACCCCTCTTGTTGATTACATCTTATCATCTGCTAGAGACCTCTGGGTGACTCCTGGAAATGGTACTGTGATGGATTCAGGGGGAAAATAGTACAGAGGTGGTTGTGACAATAAAGTGGAGGTTGATATGTACACTATTTAAGTCTTGTAAGATTCTAACTTGGAATCTAGAGGCACCAATTAGGCAAACCCTAGTCCGAGCCTTCATAAAAGAGTTTGCAATACCAATACATATATGTAAAAATGTATTTGATTTTGACTTGTATATCTGAATAGCTCTATTTCTTCCTAAATTAAACATTTAAAAACTGGTGCAGGAGCACCAAGGTATTTGTGAAATGTTGATTCATGGAGGTCTTAGGTAAGTTTGATTTTTGAGTCTGGAAGTCATTAATAAGGTCATGATTGACCAATTCATATTGTAAGCGTGTGCAGGCATAATGAAGAGTGTTGGAGGTGGTGGCAGAGCTATGAGAGGTTGGTAATGTCATTTTTCAATAAACCCTACCCCAAGCTAGTGTAAAGTGAGGGTTTTTAGTTACAGAGGTTAGATGAGAGTTTTCCCATCTAAAAATTGTTGATTAGGGACCTATGTTGACTGGTAAGAAGATCTGAGTGGTTATTTGGAGTTGGAGGAAATAATTTGAGGTACCTCCTTTGAAACAAAGACCTAATTGGTCTATTAAGACAACATTGTTTCTAGGTTTTGCGTGAGATGGTCTAAAGTGACCCATGATGGTTTCGAAGGTAAGTTATAGTTTTCCTTAAAGGGTGTCTAAAAGAGTAGATAGATTGATTGTTGAGTGGTTCATTGTGAGATAAAGTAAAAAATTTGGGTCTACAAACCTACTAGATGAGTTGAAGAGTTTTTGCAAAGGAGTGATTTGGAAGAGTTTTGTGAATCAATTGGTTGTTTGAATCAACTTGTTTTGTGATGATTTGTTCAAAGCCAAATTGATTTGCATCAAAAAATTTGCATCATATTGAAGCTTGATGGGAAGAAGGGTCCATTGAGAGAACTCAAGGGGTGTTACTTGCTAGGAGGAGAGAGGTTGTGGAGTACTTGTTGGCTTGAACAAGTGATTGAGCTCACCTTCCTTGTATTGAAGAGGATGTATCGGGTATGTATTTCCTCAGTCAGGATTAAATTATAATTGATGGTTTTGTGATGAGATGGTGTTGATGACAAATCATATAACTGTGATAGTTGAAATTATTTTGGTGGTCATATGACATTATTTTTTAGAACATTTATAAAGAAAGTATAGATTAAAGTTTGTTGTGCAGAAGCAGTGACTAGGCTACATTCCTCTACTTGCCTCAAATCTTGATTTGGGTGATGAGGACAGAGGTCACTACTGAATTTGACACCATTTTCCGATGGACGTTCGTTGGTCATTTGACAAATATTTGTCAGAAAAGTGACGAAATGACGAAAAAAATTTCGTCGATGTTTCTTTGTCGAAAGGTCGATGACGAATTAAATGTCAAAATAACGGTGCAAATTCGTCATTCGTCAGCATCATAAAATGACTCAGATGTTCATCAGAATATCGATGAAAACTTTGTGTATCCACTGATGAATTACACCAGAAGTTTGTCACCATTTCAATGAAATGGGAAAGGAGTAGTGTCGAAACAACACCAGAAGTTTGTTGCCATTTCAACGAAATGGGCAAGGAGTAGCGTTGAAACAACACCAGAAGTTTGTTTCCATTTCAAGGAAATGGGCAAGGAGTAGTATTGAAACAACACCAGAAGTTCGTCGCCATTTCGACGAAATGGGCAAGGAGTAGTGTTGAAACAACACTAGAAGTTCATCACCATTTTGACGAAATGGGAAAGGAGTAGCATCGAAACAACACCAGAAGTTCATCGCCATTTCGACAAAATGGGCAAGGAGTAGCATCGAAACAACACCAGAAGTTTTTTTCCATTTCGACGAAATGGGAAAGGAGTAGTATCGAAACAACACCAAAAGTTCATTGAAATTGTGACGAAATGGGAAAGGAGTTACAATGAAGCCTTTGTCGCAGCTATAGCAACTTCGTCGGACCTTTTCGGTGATTTGTCAGTGCTTTTCGTCGAAATTGCGACGAAATAATGCAATTTTTTTTAAAAAAATATTCGTTGAAATGTACCATCGTGGAGACTGATGACTGATCATACATATAGACTGCAAGATGCATAGATTCATAGAAAAAGCATTACACTTGAGAACAACCAAGGGCTAACAAGGGAAGGAGTTAAGAAACATCTGGATTGAAGAGAAAATGTGTAGGGAAAATGTTGAGCAGTGTCAAGAGAATAGAGCTTGTAGAACATATTCTTGACCTAATCAAGCTCTTGAACAACTTAAAAAAAATTAAAATACTAACACATACATGAGACATGTAATGAACTTCCAATATTTGCTATCTTTTTCATTAATGCAGAGGTAGTAAAGGAGAAATAATTATAATTGTAACACTATTCATAGTCCAGTAAATTATGTTCATAATTTGTGTTCAATGGACCTCAGTTTTATCATTATATTGCCCATCTAATACCATATTTTAATCCAGGGTTCAACTATCTCAGATCTAAAGAAGCACCTTCAATTAACCATTTAAAGTACTATAAAATAAGGTAAGACTTTTACTTGAGAAAGATTGGGTACACTTGTAGGATTAAAGTTCTCGCAATCATCAGGATTTCTTGGCACACAGACACAACCTGCAACATATGAAGTAACGGACTACAAGTTAGTGAAATGGTTCTTACTATGTGAGTGGTTTACAAATTGATTGGTAGAAAATAGGGTTACAAACAGATCTACATGAAAAATTATGAGGACAATCTACTGTAATCATCAAAATAGATGAAAAGTGCAAAGGAAAGAGCCGAGCTACATCTCTAGAGCCTAAAAATAACACATGCAAGAAACATACAAAAAAAAGAACAAACCAATTATTGGATGAATACAAAATGGTGCCTTCAACAAGTGATTCATATGCTTTCACACCTGACACAGGACATTAAGAAGATTTTAGTCTTCCTTTGTGAACTTAACTACTTACAGAATAAACCCAGAAACCAATATTATATACCTCCATGTCTAGCCGAGGGTAGGTATAAGAGAAAAAAAATTCTTCAATGCAATGCCGAAAAATATGAATGTGTGTGTAGGTTTGTATTACTCAAAATATCATTTCACTGCCTAAGGAAAAATACCAAAGTGATGTTTTACATTTCAATCTTCACATAGGCTCCCTTATTGCTACACATGCATATACAAGAATTATTCGAGCTCTAAACTATTCAAATATTAAGGATTTAATTAGCTATAAGATGTAAAGTTGTTGTTTAGACATAATCCATCATCTTTTACATATCTTTATTCACTCCTAGCGCTTCAGATAAATTTGTGTAAATGAGACAGAAATGTGAATCTTTTATGACAAAGAAAATTCTTAAAAGGAGGGGAAGAGCGGTAGGGGGAAAGAGAATGCTTGAATGTATAGAAAGTATAACATTTTGATCATTATAACAATGAAACGAATCTTAAGTTTGAAGCATTACATCATTTACAACATTTATGATCAAGAATGAATGTGGGTAGAGAACCTTTGCATACCATACCTGCATATGGTACAAAATTTCATGGTTAAGTTGAAGCCTCCCATCAACAACAAGATCCAAATATCCATGTATCCATCTCAATCGAGCCTCTAAACCCTTTAAGTCACAATTTTTCCACTAACTTTTATTTATGCGAAAGTCAAATTTTAGAGTTATGTCACCACTAAAAAGAAGAAAGAGACTTTGAAACCAAATCCACACACAACACAATGTGGTATTCATACAAAGCCATACAAACAAACTAAACTTAGAACATTGGAATGGAAACAACTTCAAATTATGAATAGTTAGATCTGTATAAAGAATCATTTTTCTGCCACCATAGTGAAAAGTTAGCACTTTCTTTCATCTTTGCATATTGGTTTGATGCTTCAAACGATGTATTTCTTATATTGAAAAGTGCATTACCTTATTGAGCTTCTCTTTGTTTCGAGAATAGTTTAATATTCTCTACTTAACAGGGCCAACCACGTGATGGTGGAAGCTCATTTGGCCCCTCCCTCCCCCTCACATCACTCTCAATTCCCCATACCCAATCATATAACATTAATCATTCATTCATCCATTAATAACATATTAAATTCATTCATTCATCCATTAATAACATATAAAATTCATTCATTCATCCATTATAAACATATAACATTCATTCATTAACATATAACATTCATTAATTAAATATTCACATTCATTCATTAACATATGATATTCATTCTTTCAGTTTTTACATATTATAAAAAATATGGTTGTCATGATATGATTACAATCACTTTTTTTTTTGTTTCTTTTTTAAAGCTACAAAAATCTTGTGTTGGTGTGGAGCCTGATCAGTCTCCAAGTGGGAGATTGTTGGTATGTGGCGATTGATCATGCTATACTGTACACCCCGGCATGTATTTTTCCACCTACTTTTTCGCGTCATCACGGAAAAAGGGAAAAATCAACGAAAAAAGAAAAATCCATTTTTGTAGAACCCAAAATATGGTAGCTTCTAAGCTTGTTATAAAGGGGTTCAGATAGGTGTTACATGATGATGAAAAACACGATTATTCACAAGATTGTAATAAGTTTTGCATTGGATAATAAAAGTATTGGATGGCTGAGGTTTGGTGGATGTAGCCCAGATTGGGTGAACCATGTTAAATTCTTTGTGTTATGATTTATTCTATGTGTGTTTTAGTTTCTCTGTTTATTAATTAAATCTGAATTTAATTTTTAGATATCTGCTTTTCTAACCCTAACAAATCTGAAGTGGAGTATCATTTTCTAAATCAATATCTGTCCCCCCTTTAGTTGTTCTTCCCTCTGCTCGTGAGCTTAATGTACACCTAGTCATCTACTCATGACGTGGATGCCGTTGCAAGGGGGGTCTGCTGCAATAAGAAAGAAATGTTAAACTGATATGTTTTATTATTATTGTTACAAGTATTTCATTAATTAAAAGAACATTAGAGTGGTTCTCTTTACCTGATGGGTCTACATCATGTTCCTAAACTTCTGTTATAGACTCATGCTCAACATGTTGGACACCCTCTAAATCCTGATCTGCAGTTGAAACACGAAAGGTTACATTAATTAAGCCGCAGTTAAAATTAAATATGTTTAAGAGAACATGAGAGTGGTCCTCTTTGCACGATGGGGCCACATCATGTTCTGATCTTCTCTAGCTTGATCATGCTCAACACGTTGATCACGCTCTACATGCTCTAAAGTTGAAACACAGAAGGTTACATTAATTAATACACCAATTGCAATTAAATATGTTTAAAAGAACTTTAGAGTGGTCCTCTTTATCTGATGGGGCCACATCATGTTCCTGATCTTCTCTAGTTTGATCATGCTCAACATGTTGATCACACTCTACATGCTCTAAAGTACTGGGATGCACACCATGACCTTCATCTGCGGGTTATTATCTCCACCCTCTGTTGCATTCCAATGTCATGTAGTATTATCATTGCTTGAATGTTTAAAAAAATAGGCATGTAATTACTTTATGGTGGAAATTAATATTGAATAGATTGCACAAGTATTCAATTTTAAATAAACTTTATTGAGTTTATTTACCTGCGTGTCGGATGT
The DNA here is from genome assembly GCA_007258455.2 of Sequoia sempervirens. Classification (NCBI taxonomy): domain Eukaryota; kingdom Viridiplantae; phylum Streptophyta; class Pinopsida; order Cupressales; family Cupressaceae; genus Sequoia; species Sequoia sempervirens. The sequence goes on from VDFB02000003.1 coordinate 25,574,647, forward strand.
AGTGGAAGGTTGTGTTTTCCCAGTCAAGACTCTTAGGTGTTCAACCATGGCTCCATAGCCTTGCTGGAAGGAAATATTTAGGTTATCTTCTGTGGGAACTCTGTTGAATTCAGAGCCCTACATTTTTGCATAAGATCATGAATTTTTCTTCTATGGTGTGATAAAACCAAAATTGTTTTCAATTTATTATTTGGATACTATATTTCATTTATTGATGCCCCACGAATTCATGTGGCTAATTTCATATAACCACGGAGCCAAAGTTTACGCTGCTGAGTGTTTTTTCTAGTCTTTCCTTTATTTGCTATGCGATGTGTCGGACAGCCTATGAAATTTTGAAATACATTAGATTATGAAAAGAAGAGTAACCCGATTATGTGATTACATTGTTGATAGTATCACATACCTTCCTTGGCGCGGTGGTGTCTTTCCTTTTTTCTTTTCAGCCTTCTCCTTTCCATCGGACACCAGGTCCTTCCACTCCCTATCCGGAATCATGGGGGGACGCTCGTACTTTTTGTTCTTCTCTAAATGTGACCTATATTGGTCCCTCGCATACTTTAGATAGGTACCAGCTTTCTTAAGGACCTTGGTTAGGTTGAATGTTTTATCACAGAACAGCACAACTAAACGGTTAATGAGCTCATCTTTTAAATCTTCATTTTGGGCATTCCACCGTGTACGTATGGTGGGCCCGAAGAGCTCAATGTAATATCACTTAGATGTTTATAAAAAACATCATTTCCTGCAAAATGATAATGGGATCAATAGTCTAAAAAGAGCGATCAATAAGTAAATTTCAAATTGGATTTATATATAATAATAATTAAAACATTTTAAAGTACAGGACCTTCTCTATCTTTGTAGAACTGAAATCCTCAGTCACACAAGTGTGGCAAGCAATGTTCGATACTAGTATCTGGGAAGATCAAAATGCTGCTAAAACATCACGGTATAGTGGCTCTGCATCCCAGTACATGTCACGAAGCATGTTACTGGCATGTGTTAAGCTGCGAGGAGGGTGCATTAGCGGATGCTGCATGGTATGTGTTGCCGAAATTTCAAACAATAATATAGGCACGAATGATGGGGTCAGATGATGTGATGTTGCACAGGAAGATCAGGATGGACACTTGTAGCAACCCCTACTCCTCGGGCAGCAGTTGCAGTACCTTGATCATGGCTAGG
>VDFB02000003.1:25575934-25679478 GCA_007258455.2 Sequoia sempervirens
GCAAGCGCCATTTTGTTCATTCTTCTGCATTTTTTTTTCTGCATAAATTTTGGAATTCTATCTTTTGGCACCTGCATTTTTCTTATCTGTAAAAATACGCCTACATTTTGGTTTGAAGCTTTTGGATTAACGTGTGAACTAACAAGTGGTACAACTGTTCAATTGTCAAAGGCTAATATTATAAACTACTAATTTGTGGTTTTGCAGGATGTTTGGCCAAGACATTTTGTTTTTCCACTAATTTTGGCACTAAATTAGAGTAGTGGGAAATTAACTTGTTTGCCATGTTTGGAAGGGTGTAATAGATGTATGCTCTCCCCTCACACCTAGTGTGATCTCAGGGATCAAAAATATTTACATCTCTTCATTTTGTTTAGATCAATATTTAGGTAAACATAAGGTCACTAGTTTGTGTGTATACTCTACCCTCGTGCTCCGTGCAATCTTGGGGATCAAAAATAACTAGTGTGCCTTTTATTTTAGGGGACCTCCCTCGGGATTTCATCACCCTAGGGGATGATCCCACATATCGGTGGGGTATATAAAGGGAGGAGAATTAAATTTGTACCATAATCTAGTTGCATTGTAATTGGCGAAGCTCCCATTGCCTAGGGTGATTCCAGGCTAGGAGTGAAGGGTTGGTCTGAGCTATATGTACCTCGCTGAAGCTCTCGATCCACGCCTGTGATGGACTAGTGTTCATGGTTTTGGCCTCACATACCTTGCGTATATCAAGGAATCCCTAGAAAGCCTTCAAACGTAGGTTGGTGTGGTGCAAGGGATGTGAATCGTACCCTGAAGTTACTCACCACGTATTCCCTTAGGTGGAGATAAAAATCCTTGTGGTGAACTTTGATAGTTCCCAAGGAGAGAGAGAAGGTGAGCCCATTTGCATCTGTTGATGACCTTGTGCCATTGGATCTTTATCTATCTTCCTTCGCGAGAAAGGGTGCCCCAAAGAACCACTCGAGTATTAAGGAGTATTAACCCAAGCTTTCTTGGGTGGTGAGCCCACATTAATCTATAAACCTACTTAAGCTTGGGGATTGTGATCAAGTGCTTGAAGTGTTTTTTTGTGCAAATTCCATGGAGACGAATCAACCAAAGGGCTGAGGATTTGGCTATACCCTTTTAAAACATTAAAATTTATCAAAACCAACCAATGTGTTTTATTGTTTGCTAAAATATCTTGCCAAAAAGACTCAGACTATCAAACTGTGCCTAAGACACAAATTGTTGTGCCTTCGTTAAACCCTACTGGGCCTAAGATTTTGTGCCTTCATTAAAACCTGTTGCGCCTATGTCTTCCTGAAACTGTGCTTTTGTCCTGTCACAAAATTTGAAACCCTCACTTTGACCTCTTAGGGTCACCTGGTTTAGTCAGACATAAATATGCAACTTTTCCATTAATTACACCATTATCTTACCCAAAATCCGCCATTATCAAGCACCCACCCTCCCCATCATTCAAACCTACCCCATTTGGACTTAGGGAAACCTTAGAATCACCCATCATCTCCACACCTTAGAATTAATGCCCTTACATCCTCTTCATCTTCTTAATCATCATTATCCAAATCCAACCTTAGGATACATCCTCTAAACTTTCAAAAATCATCACCCATCATCATCCATTTCAAACCAAATTTGTCAATCTAGATCCCACCCATCATCCTTCCTAATCTAAATATAGCTTAAGAATTTTCCCATCTTAAGTTACATCTTTAATTAAATAATCCTTTTCTGGATAATTTAGCCTAAGGAGTGGCCACCTTTTGCCAAATTTCTCAAAATCATCCTTTATCTAGCCTTGCTTTGGAATTTTCCTATCCTAAGTAAGAAAATCATAAATCATCCATCCTAGGCATCTAGATCACAATCTTTCACATCAAATCAATCCAATCATCCTACCTTATCTTATCATTCTAAACTTAATCACATCATCAAAATTAATCATCTCAAACCAATCCTAAGGTCATCATAACTCACCCAAACCTCATCACTTTATCACAAACCAAAGTCCAAACCTAATCCAAAATCCACATCTTTAATTCTCTAAAGAATCCCTTCTTTGCATGCCAATCACTAGATCACAAGCAAATAAATTAATGGATTCTCATAGAGAGGACCTTTTCTCTTCTCAACCACCCACTCTGCATGAAGAAATGGTAGATGCTCCCGAAGAGTCCCCTAGACTAAGGAAATTCACCACCAATCCCTATAATCAACAAATGATGGAAAGAATTATCCTCCTTGACAAAGATCATCCTGTCCTTAGCCTTCTAGCACAAGGAGATAAAATACCTTCCATGGAATAAATCCTACAAGCAAGGAATAGTGATCCTTCAAACAATCCTTCATCATCTAATAATTTGTTCAATTACCTTGTTGGGTCTCAACCCAACACCAATATCCCTTCTTCCACCAACATAAATCAATCCAATATCCCCCTAAATATGATCTCTTCCATGAACACAATCTCATCCAATGTCAACTCATCACTTTCCTCAAATACCACAACATCGCCCAACATAAACACAAATGTTCCTATTTCCACAAACACAACACAACCCCTCAATAACTTACCCCCACTTTCATCACACCTAAGGGTCACTATTCCCCCAATACCAACATCACTTATGTCCCCACCAACCCAACTATAACCACACAATCTCAACCCACACTACTGTATTTGACTACAAATTCCAATGAATATTTGGTGACATATCAACAAAATATTGTTGACTTACCGACACAACACTGATTTAAATTTCGTCGCTTTAACGACCAATTTTTATGCATCGAAACCACGACCCAGCATGACCGGTCATCACCATGGAAAATTTTGGCGGTGTCCGTCGCAACATCAACATAACTTTGTCCATCTATGAACGCAAAAAATCACAAAACGTTGCAGAATGCCCAGCTGAAATCATCGAAAAAACACCAAACACTCATCCATTGTCCGATGAGGTGGAGCAAACCGTCATTTCCATTATGACAAAAACTACGTCACATGTACAACAACCTCGTCACAAATGTTTTTGGTTCATCAAGCTATGTTCGTTGAAATTGCAATGAAACCTGTATTTTTTTTTTAAATTATTCATTCAAACATCTTCCAGTTTCCCCGATGCTATAAGTCTCACCGATGTACATTCCTTCAATCTTGAGTGTGTCGCCAAGACTCTTGCCGATTGAACTTCCATCAGCGTGATGGGAAGACATTTCAAACTCATTCTGAGAGTATTTGTCTTTTCGGGGAAATTTCTTTGTGCTTTGTCGGTGAGACAGGATGGGTATTTCGCCGATGGTATTTCATCAGCAAGACATGTATGATCAGACTAACTTATGGATCTCATTTCGAGAGTATTTGTCTTGTCAGGGAACTTCTTCATTGGCAAGACCATGGGATGTATCTTCTCGATATGTATCCTCCTATGAAATTTGATCGGTGTGACAGTCTTGACCTCTCGTCGATATGCCCAAACCACCTGCATTGGAATATAGTAGCTTATGGATTGGAGAGACTTGCACCCACTCATGCTGATATGGATTATTTATCAAATGCTTTTGCTTAGAGGGATTTTAAGGTACCAAAAGGTCAAAACTGATGCAATCACTGGTAATTATATCTCTTCAATTTTAAATGTGTGAACAATGGGTCTTGGATACATATAGTGATTAAATAGATTATAAGAACAATGGTAGAAGACCCAACAATGAAGACTTGGGCAAAAACTGCCATAGAAATTGTTGGATACGTCTCACATGACCTACAATAATGCAAGTCCCAAAGCATATGGGCATAGTGTTAAAAACCCACACATGGAAACTATAGCAAGTCCAATAAAGAGAAGATTTTTTAGTATAGTAGCAAATATATGAGTTGAAACAATCCTTGGATTGAGTTAAGAAGGCAGATTTTGGAAGTAACGGTGTTTTGGTCATGTGTGTTCAATATGTGATAATGTTGTCTTGATTGCAGAGTAGGCAGATCTGAAGTTTCTATATTGATGTATTGAATTATTTTCATCAAACATAATGAACCTTGTGTCTTGAAGGATTGGAAACTAGTTGGTAGCAAGAGGGATTGGTTTGTTGGTATTTTTCCTTGTAAAGTAAGTTGCTAAGGTGAGTGAATTGGTGCTAGTAGAAGAGTATGGACTGTTTTTCAGTGATTTAAGTCTGGTTATTGTTTTGATATAGAAATTTTGAGATTGGATGAGTTGGATTGGAATTTGATTAAGGAATTGAATAAGTGATTTGTTTCCTTGGAGAATGAGTATATTAATATACCATGATGTGGTTTTTTGAGTTAAAGAATTTGATGAATTTTGTTGAGATGATAGTTGAGTTTTGGTGAACGTTAAGTGAATTCTTGAAGTTTGCATATTTGATCTTCTCCTGATTTTGTTTGGGATTGAAATCCCTTAAAGAAATGATGGTGTTGAGGGGTTTGGTATGATGCTTTAGGGAATTTTAATCCCAAATAGAATCAGGAGAAGATCAAATTTACAACTTCAATAATTCACTTAACTTTCATCAAAAACCAACCCAAAACTCAACTACCATCTCAAAAAAATTCATCAAATTCTTAAGGCTATCAACAAGCCACTCACCTTACCAGTTCTACACACTTGTACCATAACTCAAACAACATTGAAGTGACTATTACAACATCAAAACCTAGTTAGAGAACCATTCACATCATCTACTTTATATCATATCAATCTGCATTGCAATTGTATCCCTTCAAGGCAAAAAATAAACACCTATACCAAATCACCAAGGAATATTAACAACCATCTATACCTTCTTACTATAACCAATTATCAGACCTTCAAGATATAAGGTTCATTATGTTTTGAAAGAAACAATCAATCATCTGCTACATAACTCTGTCCATTTCCAACTTACTGTCCCTTTTGCAGTCAAGTCATCATTCATGCCTATTAGATTCACCATTCCCAAATCATCAAAAAAACATACACTACCTTCACAATCTCATTCAAGCATAAATACAAATGTAACACCTTCAATAGAACAAGTTTCAAGCATTTATAATCATTCTTTTCATTGTTCATTTGGTTTCCCTTTTCAATGAAATCAAAGCATTACATGCCAATTAGAACTCCATACCCTAGATCAGGTAAATCCCACAAATCAAATGCAAGTCCCAGGGTCCAAAGCCACATTCAGAGACCTCTTACTATCCACAACAACATATCAAAATCTTACCATGAATTACATTGAAGAAACTATCAGATTTCAGACTCTATGTTGTCAAAAGGCTACTAGAATAGGCCTTTTTTGCAAAGGAGACCCCTTTTAATCTTCTCCAAATCACTAACCAACCTCATAAAGTCTATAAACATGATATAAAACTCATGATTTCAACAATTTTAGGAGCAGAGAAACTTATAAATGCATTGATTTACCAAACCCTTGTTTATAGGGTGAAAATACAAGAAACAGGGAGGGTTTCTTGAATAACTCACTTACAGACCCCCAATACTTTGGCCAATAGTTGAATCATGTCTTAATACATCTGCAAAGGCATTTGAAGTCCTCTAATATAAACTCGTATATCCCTAGATGCAGGATCCATCCATGGATAGCTTCCCCTGCAAAAGTTGTCATCCAGGGTAACATATGAGATGTGTTAAAAAGTAAAATAAGTACAAAGGGTAACATATTGAAGCAAAGAGAACAAATGAAAATCGCATAAGCTTAAAAGTGCAACATAATGAAATATTGAAAAGCGCATTACCTTATTGTGCTTCTCTTTGTTTTAAGAATAGTTTAATATTTTCTACTTAATAGGGCCAACCACATGATGGTGGAAGCTCATTTGGCCCCTCCCACCCCTCACATCACTCTCAATTCCCCATACCCGATCATATAACATTAATCATTCATTCATCCATTAATAACATATAAAATTCATTCATTCATCCATTAATAACATATAACATTCATTCATTAACATATAACATGCATTCATTAACATATTCACATTCATTCATTAACATATAACATTCACTCTTTCAATTTTTACATATTATCAAAAATATGGTTGTCAAAAATATCAATTTTTAACATTCATTAACATATTATCAAAAATATGGTTGTCATAATATGATTACAATCACTTTTTTTTTGTTTCTTTTTTGTAGCTAAAAAAAGAAGTGGAGTATCATTTTCTAAATCATATGTTCCCCCTTCAGTTGTTCTTCCCTTTGCTCATGATCTTAATGTATGCCTAGTTGTGTACTCACGATGTGGAGAAAGCTGCAAGGGGGGTTCTGCTACAATAACAAAGAAATGTTAAATTGATATGTTTTATTATTATTGTTACAAGTATTTCATTAATTAAAAGAACATTAGAGTGGCACTCTTTACCTGATGGGGCCACATCATGTTTCTGATCTTGTCTTATAGCCTCATGAATACCCTCTAAATCCTTTGGAGTTGAAACATGAAAGGTTACATTAATTAATACACCAATTGCAATTAAATATGTTTAAAAGAACATTAGAGTGGTCCTCTTTAGCTGATGGGGCCACATCATGTTCCTGATCTTGTCTAGCTTGATCATGCTCAACATGTTGATCATACTCTACATGATCTAAAGTTGAAACACAAAAGGCTACATTAATTAATACACCAATTGCAATTAAAGATGTTTAATTGTATTAATCCATACTACGTTTTGTATAGCACATGAATACATCTAGTACCAGGATGCACACCATGACCTTCATCTGCAAGCTGTGCTCCACCCTCACCAAGCTGCATTCCAATGTCATGTGTAGTATTATCATTGCTTGCTTGTTTAAAACAAATAGGCACATAATTACTTTATGCTGGAAATTAATATTGAATAGATTGCACAAGTATTCAATTTTAAATAAACTTCATTGAGTTTATTTACCTATGTGTCAGATGCAGTGGAAGCTTTTGTTTGCCCAGTCAAGAGTCTTAGGCATTCAGCCATGGCTCCATAGCCTTGCTGGAAGGAAATCTTTAGGTCCTCTTCTGTGGGCACTCTGTTGAATTCAGAGCCCTGCATTTTTGCATAAGATCATGAATTTTGCTTCTATGGTTTGATAAAACCAAAATTGTTTGCAATTTATTATTTGGATGCAATATTTCATTTATTGATACTTACAATTCGTGCGGCTAACTTCATATAACCACCAGAGCCAAGTTTGTGTTGCCCATGTTTTTTTAGTCTTGCCTTAGTTTCCTTCGATATGTTGGGAAGCCTATGAAAAGTTTGAAATACGTTAGATTATGTAAAAAGAAAGTAATCAGTATATAATTACATTGTTGATAGTATCACATACCTTCCTTGGCCAGGTAGTGTCTTTCCTTTTTTCTTTTCAGCCTTCTCCTTTCCATCCGACACCAGGCCCTTCCACTCCCTCTCCTGAATCATGGGGGGACACTCGTACTTTTTTTTCTTCTCTAAATGTGACCTATATTGGTCCCTCACATACTTTAGATAGGTACCAACTTTCTTAAGGAAATTGGTTCAGTTGAATGTGTTATTACTGAACAACTCAACTAAGTAGTTAATGAGCTCATCTTTTAAATGTTGATTTTGGGCATTCCACTGTGTACGTATGGTGGGCTCGAAGATATCCAATGTAATATCATTTAGATGTTTATAAAAAACATCATTTCCTACAAAATGATCATTAGTCTAAAAAGAGTGATCAATAAGTAAATTTCAATTGGATTATATATAATAATAATTAAAACATTTTAAAGTACCTGGGACCTTCTCTATCTTTATGGGAATGAAATCCTCGGTCACCACAAATGTGACCAACAATGTTCCCGTACTAGTAATACGGGAAGATTCAGGAAATGATGCTAAAACATCACCAATACTAGTGGCCTCTGCATCCCCAGGTACATGTTCTGATGCATGTTCTAGCATGTGTTCATTGCCAGAGGGTGCACTACCCAATGCCTGCATGCTATGTGTTGCTGACATTTCAATTGAAAATATAGGCATGGATGATGGGGTCAGATGATGTGATGTATACGCAGGAAGATTAGGATCGACACTTGTACCAACCCCTACTCCCCGAGCAACACGTACAATACCTGATCATGGCCAGCAGCATCACGAGGACGCAAAAAATTCTGTAAAAACAACACATATTCTAGTCCATGACATAAAAGAGTACAAAATATATAACCATGAATGAACTTATGTTATAATTAAAGATATCATGACAACTTACTTTCAAGTTTCATGCTCTCTCAATCAATACTTTAACCCTTTCTCTTATCTCATTTGTTTGAGGCACTATGAATAACAACTGAAGGATTTCTTCATTGCATTTTTTTTGGGTCTTCCTTATCATATCTAGAGGGTTTGTGAAATATGCAATGTCATCATCACATAATAGTGACTACACCTCCCTATGGATGCTCTCCTCTACTGCCGGTGCCTTTCTCCGATCATCCGACTGCGACAAGAATATTAAAAACATTATCAAAATTAACCCAATAAACTTATGAAAAAAACATAATAATAAAATATTTTGCTCGTATCTAATTTGTACAATTACAATGACGTAAACCTGTCGAGTAGAAAATCCTGAAGATGCATCGTGATTTGTGCTTTGGGTCAGAGCCTTCCCCCTACGATCAATGTCCCGTTGTGACAAAAATTAAATATAAAAAAGTATTACCAAAATGAAACCAATAGACTTACGAAAAAAACCATAATAATAAAATGGTATATTGGAGTCATTACTTGGAGGTTGGGTAAAATGGTATATAGTACATACCACCCCAATAGTAATTGTGTTTGTATATATGTGATTCAAAATGTAATCGATTAGAAACTCTTCCCCTGTAGTTATTGATTTTATCGCACATATGAATACACGGTTTCCCTTGTGCGCCTTGAATATGCAATTGGGTTGCTTATTTGTTGACCTAGGTCGTGTACTATTTATAAACCCTGCAATATTCCTTGATGCTTTTGAACTTCCGTCAATATACATAGCCACTCCTTTATTTTGATCCTTATCTTTTAGTTGTATATAATTTGCTGACAGTGTGTACCTACGCATACTTCGTGTATATTGAACCAACTACATCCAATCTTTGTAACTGTAACAGGGTCTGGCATACTCCATCAATTCAGTAACTTTGTCATAATAGACCTTTATGCTATCCATGCAAAATAGGCCCAAACCATGTAGTGTTTATTGGAGCAAGTTACTTGGGTACCCATTGTTTCCATAGATGTTTGTACCTCAAGGGAACCTTGATGTCACTTATGCTCTCATCATCATAAGAACATGACCCCCCTTCAACAAGAAAAAATTCCATGCGTTTACAAAAAAAATTCTAATCTTTTGACCTCTCATTGATCTCCCTCTTTTAGACCTACTACATGTCTCACTTTCCTCTTCTCTTCCTAAATTTCCCTCGCTCAAGGAAGACAGGTCTGAAAAATACCTATTTGGTGGTACCTTCACTCATAAGGATGTTGGATGAAGTTCTTTCATGGTGATGTGATCCCAAGGTATGGGGTTGGAGGATTAAAAACCAAGGTTGTCACTACTAGTCAAATGCATGTGGAGGTAACAATAGTTGTGAATGTATCAATAAACCTTGTAAGGGTCTGATGATCAGAGATCACTTGGTAAGCATGGGAATGGTTTGTAGGGTCACCAACCTTGTGTTTTGAAGCCTTGGGTTTTGGGAACATCTAGAGGATTCATTGTCTTGTTTCTTCGAGGTTGATTGGGTTGGTGGAAGGTTGCTATTACTTTTTTTACCTGTCTATGAAATTTTTTTTACCATCTTCCTCGAAGAAAATAGTCCCTCTGAGGTAGTACTAGTGTCTGGTTAGTTAATCTATGAAGTTTTTTGGACCACCTTTGATGTGAAATAGCCCCTCATGCAACCATCCTTTTAGTCTATTTCTAAATGGACAGACCCCTTTCCTTTAATGATTAAGCTCCATAGGTTTCTACCCCTATGGTTTTTTGGGTCCCCCAAATAAAATAATAAAAGATGGGCCCTACTCAATAGAACCCCAAGATGTATCGGAGTTTCTTTCTTTCTTAAGAATCCAATTAAAGAGGGTAATTGGGTCCCTCCCTATCCAACATTCCTTCACCATTTTCCAGACACCCATAGTATCTTCGAACCATTTATACTCTTCTGGAACTTGAAAAAAAAATTCCACTTTCATTAGTGTTCTCTTTCGGGCTTTCCCTAGTGCTAGCATCTGTACTGTTCTTTTGGAGGTTTGGTTGAGTCAATGAAATATTCAAAAGTTTTTAATGGCTCCCTGTATTTTTTTTATCTCTTGTACTGGTGCAAGAGCACATTGGCATAATTAGGCCTCTATGAAGCAACGTTTTGAGATTTGATTCAATTTTATTGTTCCTACTTCGTAAATCATGTTATTAGAGTCATGTTTCATATATTTGAGGTCATCTTGAGGTCATTTGGTGTTTATTAAGTCCAAAAATGCAAAAATGAAAATAATGTAAAAAGTTGTCAACTTAATCAAAAAGGCAATATTAAGAGATGAAGAGTCATTAGAGTCAGTTAGAGGCAGTTAGAAGGCTAAAATTCATTTTTTTCCTTTAAAAAGGCTCTTGTATCTTTTAGAACTTCGAGGGTGGTTGAATAAAGAATCAGTTCAAGGAAAATCTCTGATTTTTAATCATTTTTCTTCAGAAATCTTGCATTTCCAGGCATTGTATGGAATTGTACGACCTTGAAGGCATAGTAGAATGGTTGGATATGGTAATAATCTCAATCACCTTCCTGTTACACCAAAGTTCATGCATTTTATTTAAGATTTGTGTGAGTTATTGTGGATTTACTTTAGACTGCTAAAACCCTCAGTTAGGGTAAGCAGAGACAAATAATTATGTTTCTCCTTTATTAATAAGTGGAATCTTCGGGCTTCTTGTGAGATTATCCTACTATGAATGTTATTTCATGTTTCAGTGGATTTAGGGAAAAATCATAAAGATAAGATGTGAGGGAATGAAGTTTCTTGATTGAAAAACTGTGTACAGTTTGTGAATAGAGTAATTATGAAGGTTAAACCCTTAGGGTTTTGTGAAAATACTCTGTAAATGGAATTTGATGATTCAAAGAGCATATACCAGTCAAACTAAACATTTCCCAAGCACTTGAAAAGTGTACTTTGGTCAGGAGTTAGTAAAGCAACAAACCCTTATGCAAATCAGGCCTAATTAGGCCTAAATCTGTCTAAGACAAAAATATTTGAAGCTTGTGTTGTAAAAGTTTTGATACTCGTTTTGACTATGTTTTAGATCTGCAAGGAGGGAATTGAAAAGTGTGGATAGACTTGTGTAATAGTGCTTAGATTGTGAATGAAGCCTTGACAAATAGGTTGGCAGACCTACAAGCGTTGCAAACAGGGTATGAAGGAACCAGTGACAGTAAGAAATTTAAGGGATTTTGATGATTATGTGTGAGTTCTTGTTTTGGTTAAGAGATTACCAAGGTATAATTTTATCTCATTTGATATAAGGTTTGGTGTAAGCATGAAGTTAAAAATTCCATTGCTTTGACTGATCTGTCTAATAATAGCCCTGTTTTGGAGACTAAAATGAAAGTATAGTATATGATTTTGTTAAATTGTCAAGAATAAAGGATGGGAGATGGTTTACATTTGTTTGACGTGAAATGGAATGGAAATTGTGTGGTCTATATTAGCCTAAATACTGTTTTGGGTTAGATTACTTTATGTTGAGTTGAAATTGTGAAGTTTAGGACAGTCATAAAGAGAGTTAATGGTAAAATGAAAGGGAAAACTGGGTAATTGTTTGTTTTGATCAAGATGAAGTTGACTAAGGTGTTTGAAGGTCTAGTAATGGTTTGGAACTCGAAAGCAAAATTTGATTATTTGTGTTGAGTTTTGTGAAGGGAAATATAGTTGAATAAGTGTGTCAAAAGAAGGAAAGTTCAAGATTGTTTGTGACTTGTCAAATGAGATTGTGTGAGTTTGTTTCCTTCCTTTGACTCTGCATCATGTACTTCTATATGTTCTCTTATGGATAGGCACTAGGCATTTTTCATTGCACTCATGGACCATGTATTGTTTTCAGACCCTTTGATCATTTGTGGACCTCAATATGTAAATTTATTTCATCAAAGTTTAGAAATTTGAACCCTAGTGAACTTCGTGTGTTGTTATGTGATGGGAATTCCTTTCAATGTTATAGTAGAAAAAATATGCTAAGACAAATACAAAAGCTGCAGTTCACAGGCCAAAAATGGCCACCCAACTGATTGAACATTTCAAAGCTTGGTTGTTCAAACTAACCAGACACCAGTACTAGGTAGTACTTGGGTTTGTCAATGGGACATTGGCTCGAATTGACCAAAATATAACATGCAACACCTCTATGGGAACAAATAGAGTCCAAATCACTGTAATTGCAACAAGATTTCTAAATGTGGGGGAAAAATCACTTACAGTCATTGTCCCTTGGTCAATTTTCCCTTTCTGAGTTCCCTCACCTCTTGCTCTGGCTTTCCTCCTACCAATAGGTTCCTAGTCTTCCTCCTTGACTCAATGGCCTTACAACACTCGTCCAGTGAAGTCTTGCAACTCTCCACTTAGGGGTTGGATGTAGTGGTTCTCAGTGCAACTCTCCAGTTAGGGTCTCGGTGCAGTATGCTATGTCATGCTCCTATGCGCACGGGGCCAAAATTCAAAATATATAGTTTATATATATGCTATGTCAACATATAGTTTATATATGTTATGTCAACATATAGTTTATTTTATTTTCTACAAAATATAATTTTTGTATGGTGGCTTGTTGAGCTTATATAGTTGGTTTTCTCTTTCTTTATAATTTTTGATGATTTATTTCCTATGACATGATTGAATATTATCTACAGTCCTAGTGATTGTTAAAAAGGCTTATGATATGTGATGTTTAATCATGATGGATGTCTAATAATCAGTGATTGAAATACTACTTGACTAAAGACTGAGCTATCTGATATTTTGTCATTTAAACATCATGGAAGAAATGCTTGCAATCAATGTCTTATTAATGTAGCCTACAAGGTTTCTTTTCCTAGTTTGTTTTGGTCCCATTCTTGTTATGAATTATTTTTTTACATTGGTCTATTACAGTAATGGGGAACATATCTAGTGAATCAATTCTTCCAGTCTCTTTGATTCTTATCCTTGTGCATAACAAGTTTTCTTCTATCATATGATTCATTGATTGTTGGTTTAAAACACTCATTACAACTAACATGGATATGAATTATGATGTGGGTGTGAGAAAGGATTGTTGAATATGAAGGAATGGTTTAGGAAAGTACTCCTTAATCCAAATGAGTCATTTTCTTATCATGGAATGTGTTAAGAGACTTTAAAATTAATATATTCAATCTAGTTAATATTGACACATCTAAAGCATGCCAAAGGCACTTCGGAGATATGCTATGACATTAGGAAGGATGAGATTCCTTTATATAGCATGACCTCATGTTTGAGTCTCGAAACCCTCCCATATCATCAACACATGTGTCTAGGCTAACCATGTCAAGTTTCACTCCATACAAGCACAAATTGAAAAAAAATCAATGTTGGCCCCATTCACATGTCACTATGCGGGGTCAACATGAGGAAACACAATTTTTTTGGGAATGAAATAACCAAAGATATGATCAAATAATATCTAATCATAAATAGTCGTAGAGTAATTAGGATTTCATCATATGGAAATTTCTGGGAGAGCTACAATAGTTGTAACATCATGAATTAACAACATTAAAAAGTACATCATGAATTAATTATGTAATGGCATAAAAATTAAAAACATCATGAATTAATTATGTAACCATATATGTCAAATATAATTCTATCAAGAAATCAATATCAAATAGATAATATAATTGTATAACTCATACATTTCAATGTCATTGATCTTCTTCTTCATCTAACTCTTTGTCTGTATCATCCAATCCATATTTGACATTGTAAGGATTGGTCATATCATCATCATCGTCATTGATATCAATTTCGATAATGTCATCATCCACACGGATATCATCTTCATGAACATTAACTCCTACATCATCATGATCTAGTTCCTCTTCTTCGACATCTTCGTCAGACACATCATCAACTAACTGTTGATCCTTATCATCATCTACATAATTTTCTAGTTCTTCGGTATCTTCTTCTTCCATCACATTATACTTTATTGGCCTTCCTCTTGGATCATGTCTAAAAACAAATGACCAACCCAGTTTACTTGGAACCTCTGAGTAAAATACCTACTCACATTGGCTTGGAAGAACATAGGGCTCATTTCCAGCTCGCTCAATCGACCTTGTATTAACCATGGTAAATCCATTATCATGTTCAATAACAGTTCTCTCGGGATCATTTTCATTCAATCGTATCTTGTACCATTAGACGACAAACAAAACTAATTTGAAGGACTTAAAGTCACACTCAAGTATATCATCCAAAATACCATAGTATCAATTTTCTAAGACTTCTGGATGTATGTCGCTTCTAGATGAAACATTAGTCACCTGAAAGACTGCAGTTATCCCAGAATCACAAGTTTGTCATCCAACTTTTTGATTCAAAATTTATGACCATTGCACCACATAGCCTTATGGTGTTTCACTTGCAATATGTCAAACATGTAAAAATTATTGCATCATCAGTTGATAAACATATTTATTCTTGGCCAAATGTATGCAAAGAAAAAAAAACTCAACATATATATACAACAATATAATTGAAAATAATTAAATAATATGGGTGATTAATATATTTATACGTACCTTTTTATCTCTTAAACCATATGCTAAATCAATTTCCCTTGGTGTAACATTGGAATCTCCATTACGATGAGCTTCTTTAACCAATGAAGCCACACCTTCCCATGTTAATGCGCAACCAAATTGTTGACATCGTTCAATCCAAACTGTCATCCAATCAATATTTTTTGTGACTTACAAATGTAGTGCATCCCACTCTCAACCAACTGTATAAAAAAAAAAAATTATAAACAACGTATAATTAGTTAATTACCATGATATATGACCTTAATTTATAATTGATGTACCTGAAAACCTAACATCCTACTACCAATGATCTTATTATATTTCATTGTTGGATGAATTCAAATTAAAGGAGTATGCACAAAGAATGAATTATGACCCTGAAGGGTACATACACTCTTGTAAGATAGGGAAAAACCTTAGTGGATGCACCCATGTTCCTATACCAGGGGAAGATGTGTTTAATAATCCTTTATTTCTAATAATGAGTTTGTCAAGTCAAGAGAATTTAAATCTTTTTTATATAATTACAAAGGAAAAAGGTTGAGGGAATCCATCCCGAATATTACCCCTAAAAATGAACAACAATTGATGAAAAGGTTGAAAGATGATATAGACAGTGAAGTGCAGAACATGACCCCTGAAAGGGGTAGACAGTTGTTACTTGAAGTTGGTGTAATAGTATTTCCTAGTTGGGACCTCAGTGCCTCTTTAATTTTTGATAGTTTTTTGCATAACAAGGAAGGAGAATACAAGTTGGGATTACCCAAATTATGCGATAAGAATGGGTTTCTGAAGGAACGAGATGATTGGATGTGTTGGAACTGTAAAATTTTGAAAATTCTACATTCATAAATCCCTCATAGAAAACCAAATCTTGATGCAATTTCCTGTGATCACAATCAAATTTGATCCCCAAAAAATTCTCTAAGTAAAAACATTTTGATCCATATAGGCAAGAGTTGGTGCAGGTCCCCTCGATCTCTAATTCATTGTTTTCCAATGATGGTTTTTTCGGCATATCGATAGGAAATTCAAGTTGTCATATCAATCAAAGTACCTAGGAAAATACATATTGGGTGGACACAACTCACATTTTCATCGACGCAGGGGATCATCGGCAATACAAATGATATTGGCGTGAGATCTATCATTTAGAACGAGCTTATGAGTTTCGCCGATGAAATATATCGGCAAGAAATTTATCCTCTCACACCGATGATACAAAGGAAACTACTCATCGGTAAGACAAGCATCATTGGAGTGAAGCCAAAAAATCATACTAAGCAATTATATCTTATCGGTGAATCACCATCGGTAAGAAGTTCATCATGTCTCACCGATTAGGCACAGAGAAGCATATCGGAAAAACAAGAAGCTATCAGTGTATGTTCGAAAGCTTCTCCCGACACTCCATGTCACGCCAATGAGAGTTATATCGGCGAGAGTCTTGGCGACATATTCAAGATCGGATGAATGAACATCAGGGAGACTCGTAGCTTCAGAGAAACTACAGAATGTCTTAGTGAAGCATGATCTCTTGCCGATGAAGATGAATAGATCAAAAGATCATTGGAGTGACTTTTGGTGACATTTACAAAGATCGAAAGGATAAATCATGTATCGGTGAGAAAGATATCATGTTTCTCTAACCAATAGGTTGTTTGGTGAACACTGGAAAAAACCAAATATAAAGAATCACTCATAATTTAGATTGTCTTGTCGATACAGGGTACTTGATGTGACAGTGAGAATTTCAAAAAGATTGTGAACTTGTGCTCAGAGCTGAAATATTAATGGCAGCACAAATGCAAAGAGATAGTTGATTTATTGAATTGAATAGAAATAATTGAAGAAGGTATTGAGTGGAATTCACAACAGAAGAAACAAAAGGAAGGACGAAGAACCAAAGAACCTTGTAGCCAAAGGATTTCAAACAAAATCTGTGAGTTTTCTGCAATTTTGTCATTTAAAAAAAAAAGTATAATGGAGGGAACAGCTCAGGGAAAACAAAAGGAAAAAAATAGAGTGAGAGTAGTCACCCCAAGAGTAAAAAATAGAAAATTAAAGCTCAAAATGAACTAGAGGTAGTCGAAAGAAAAATTAAACTAGGATGTAATTGATCAATTGCCCGGCTCTGGACCTAGGGCCAGGCGCAACGCACAACTCAGGGTGGATGTAGAAAATTTAAAAGATAGGTGTAAACACATAGGAGATACATGGACCCCAATTAGGGGATATGAGTTATTCATCTTCCATTACCACTGAAGGAACCAATATGAACTAGTGTGTAACCCCTAGAAATTTAACCTAGGAAAGTTGGTCTGCCCAAATGTGTTTGTAGATGTGGAATTGATAAAAGTGTTAGCTGCTAGTTATGATCCCAAGCTAAAAGCTATTTGTTACCCTTTTGGAAAACCATTCATACACATATTAGAGGCCGCAATCTATGAGGTGTTTAATCTAGAAGGAGTGTGCAATGAGAAAATTGTATATGAGGAGCTAGAGAGAGAATTCTAGAGATTGGATACAATATACAAGGGTTGGAGACTACCATTGCATAGATGTAAAAAGGATGGAAACACAACTCCATTGGATGATAATGAGGGTTCCCCATTCCATGTTGACCTATTTGAACCATACTTGAAGTATACATATTACTCAGTGTGCCAAGTGCTAGGGGTGGATGCCCTTGAATACATGTCAATTGTGCCAATGGTAATTGTAGCAGATATTCAGTGCCATAACTCTTGACCTTTCGATTATGCCGCACATATTTTCAAGGATCTTGATGCAGGATTGATGGCAATAAAAAAGGGGTCTCTGGTTTTGAATTTGAACCATTATTCAATCATGATGCATATGATTCTTTACTATGGGCAAGAGTTGAAGATGTGGCTTGAGAAGCTAAGGGTTTCACAATTGGACAAGGAGGGAGGACTGTTACCAGTACAACTTTGGACTGCCATCTGGGACAATAGATTTTCCAATTCATGCTTCATACATTTTGAAGAATATTTTGTGAAGCCATTGTATAAATTGTATAACCACCCTTGTGAACATTCATTGTCTGATGAAATAAAAAGGTTCCTCAAACCCAAGGACTTTAATGGGCCTATTAATCGCAATTGGGGAGACTCGTATTGTTTGGAAGATGCGACAATGATTAGGATATATGTATTTGAGGACGCACCCTTTATCCTTCCAAGAATAGTACCTGACAAGATTGCCTATCTTGAGATTGCTAGGCAATTAGATTATTCATATTTCATGAATTTAAGTTCTTTTGGAAAGCAGGCATTTATGCCTAGCACACTTTTTTTTCGGTGATTTCACTGTGTTGGAAAGGGAAGGATATGATTTGGTTTTGAATAGATTGTTGCAATATAACATGAAGAAAGGTCCACCTCGAAAAGGATTCGATCTAGAGGGGTATATCAACTTTGCAAGGGACAAAATAAACTTGGGTGGGTATGATCATATACCCTATCAATATGATGATTTGATGAGAAATTTGGAAGAAGAGGAAGCAAAAAGAGTGGTTGATGATTACAACAAACAATTGCTAGATGTTGGGATACTATCTTTAGAGGAGGAAACACCTGGTGATAACAGGCCTCACAACACAACTGACAAAATCTCTAGATCAAGAACTCAAGCTTACAAATGCCCTCCCAAGGAGATAGAAGTTGAAGAGAGTTCAGATATAGATGCAAGACAGATTGCATATAGATCCTTCGTAGCTGATGATGAATTTGTAAAAAATCCAAATTTTAAGGCTTTCTTGTATAAGCAGAAAGGGAAACAAATAAATGAGTCAGTTGGAAATATAACACCAAATAGTGAAGGACAATTGTTGGGTAGTCTGAAGACAAGTGTGGATAAAGAAATGGAGGATATGAACCCTGATAAGGGAAGAAAATTGCTAGAAGATGCGGGAGTCATGATTTTTCCTGGGTTAGATTTGAATTTTTCCTTAGTCTTTGATAGTTTCTTGAAGAACAATAATGCCACATATAAGCCTGGCCATGAAGGTGTGACAGAGATATACGTAGGATCCAGGTACAATCTAGATGAAGGGTTTCTCATGATTTGGGCCCTGTATCCACCTCACAGAAAATTAGTTGTGATTGATACTAAAAATTCATTTGGGCATGTGATGACCTTAAAAGTTGGGTTGATCCCATAACCACAACAAATATTGGAATTAATGTTGCTAAATTGAATAAAGCACATATTCAGATGTTGATGAAAGTAAAAGAAATGTATAGAATGAACAATGAAAGATTTCTTAGAGAGAATGATCATTTGAAGGATATGGTGGGAATAACATTAGGACCCACAAAGCAATTAACTCATGGAGAGAGTTCTCATACAAAAGATCAGTGGGTAGGATTAGATGCATACTCATAGGGAAAATATGATGCACTCACTGCAATGATAATGAAGAGGCAAGCCAACTTGATGACTTGGCTGAGTAAAATTTGGGGAACAAATTTGAAAAATTATGATGCAGAACGAGAACATAAGAGGATTGATGGGAGAATCCATGAGAAACTCCAAGAAATAAGTGAAAGAGATGTTCCAGATAATGTAGCTATTGATATTGCCAATAATTCATAAAGAGACACGAGAACTTTCAAGAAGAATTGCAGGGGGATGAACAGGGGCTGATTGATGCCACTAAGAAGTGATTACCAATTCTATTAGAAGACAAAGGGGAATTGAAGGAAAAATACAAATGGAATAGGGAACGTGAATCAATGCTGCAAACAATTCTAAAGGCAGCTATAGGAGACAATTCAACACTGGACTAGGCTTCTGATTAGAACGAACAGATGGTGATCATGGAGATAGCAATTCAGAATGCAGTTGGAGATGGCGACACACATGCACATCAGGATTACCTTGATCATTTGTCAAAAATCCATTTATGGCTACATAGATCCTAACCTCTAGTTTATTATTGTTGTTATGCAAAAACATTTCTGAAAGGATGTGTCCTTTCATAGTTTGTTATATTTATACCTGTTCTATATGATCAAGAAAGATATAGATAGGCGGATAGGAGAAATATACAGTAAGTAATTTTGCAATGATTTTTTTATCTAAAAGGACTCAGATGCATGTATTAATTTTGATGAAGTTAATGAAGATGTATGAATTCGTGGCTTAATCTTGGCATTAGTTGTTTGTTGGAATTATATAGTTATTTGGTTGTCTCCATTTTGATACTTTTTTGTTGTTTAAATTGATATATCCAACATATATTCAGTTTATCAATACACATTTTCTATACTTGTGTGATGTGGTTATTTGGTTCTCTCAAGCAGAGATTAAATCCTTCTAATCAATCACAGTAACTAGGAAGTATTAATTGGATCAATAAGAAGAATCATATAACTAGGGTTGTCATTTTATATCAAGTTGAATCTGTCAATCACTTACTTGCACATTTGTACAAGTTGTAAACTACATTTGTGTGTCGAATAGTTTGAATTATTACCATAATAGATTACACTTTTCTAGACCTTCATTGGACTCCATATACCCAACGAGGCATTGGTCTTACATACTTCATTTTAGTTCATCCATTTTATATTTTACATCTGTTAACTGAACATATTAGGATTAGTCTTGATATTTCTTATACAATCTATACCACAATAAAGATTAAATTGTCCACTCCCACTTTCCATTGTGGATAAATTGTTGGAAGAATAAACACAAATAAAGTCTACTTCACTCATATAGGTGTACCCGCCTAGGTCTAGCAGCACCTGAAGAGAAGAAGGTCTAGACTATTTGGCCTTGTATGTTACCCTAAAATGTACCAAGACTTTGGAAACCTCTTGAGGTATTTTTCCTACGTTTTTGAGAGCTAACATGATGGATGAATGCAATAGGATACTTCAGGAAGCATTGGATACAGTCAAAGCAAAAGGGCTATTGCTGGATGGAGCATGCAAACATATGGAATTGATGATAAAACTCAAATATGAAGCCCGAAATGCAATGCATGATGCGGATACCCATACCTTGGAGGAGTATAAAAAACATCTCTCAGTGGCTAAGTCAATGTTAGGAGAAAATTAAATTGTTTTATAAGTTTAATTAAAATCAGTAGTTTAATTATTTTCCAAAAGACAATCCGAAGAGACCTTTGTTGGGTCTTCTTCTTATATATATGAAATTCGAATTGTAATATTTGATCATCAACACTTTTTAAGATTTTAATACTTTTCAACAATGAAAGATTATTTTCTGGAGTAATACAATACTAGTACTTTTCTATTTGTGTGTGGAAGATTCTTTCATTTGGACTAATTCTTTGTTGTTCCTTTTCAATAAATTGAAGGAAATGTAAAATGTATTTTAATTAATCTCCATGACCATCTTATAATTACCTCTCACTTTCCTCAATCTACCTTTCCCCATCAAGTACTCTCCCCTTCAAATTTGTTAATGGAGTTGGGATCCCAAATGCGATCTACATGGATCTTTGCTACGAACTTAGGAAGATATTCAACAATGTACACCATGGTCTGGTATACCATATATCCCTCCACCATAGAACCCTCAGGATGTGCTCTTTGTCTAACCAAAGCCTTCAAAAATTTCAAGTGCCTCTCAACCATCCACATTGACCTTGTGTGTACAGTCCACACATTTCAATCTCCTCAACTTGGTGTATGAGGTAGTGTTCTTGTGCATTGAAAAATGTTGAAGGTAGAAACTTTTTCATTTCACACATTAGACGAGGAATTTTTCTCCTCCAATAATTTATATCTTCTTTATGGATTTCTTTAGATGACAACCATCTACAAGTGATTCAAGGCGCAAATATATTAATGAGATTTAACAAAAATATACAATGTATTACATAACAAGTAAAACAAATGGAAAATATAAGATCTATACTACGAATTGAATGAATATCGCTACTTACCTCATGTATTTTCCAAGATCATATATAACTTGCTTTACATTTGTTGTCGAAGTTGTCTAGGAGAGATAGAGGTAGAACGTACTGCAACAATTATAAAATGATCTTTTCATTATTTTTCCAAAACTAGTAAACATTATACACTGAAAAGTACATGCAGTATACAAATATATAAAAAATATACTAGAATAATTACCTTAATGAAGGTATGCCAATCATGCATTTTCATCCCTGACCCAAATTCACCTTTCTTTGTTATGATATTGTTTATGTTCGTAGCAAATCTTGTGGGAAATCAAATTTTTTGTATGACTTCTTTTATAGCATTGCTTTGTTTCTTCGTTAATAACCAAGGAAGGGCACTTATATTAATTTGGTCTCCATCACTATTTAATTGAATGAAATTTTTCATTGCATGATTGGCTTCCTGAATGTCACTACAAATTTTGACAATTTTTTCTTCGTCATGCCCTCCATCCAATATTTTCCATAACGTTTCTATTATATTCTTTCTGATATGCATTGTATCACACAAATGCACAATTTTTAGCTACTCATAGTAGGGAAACCGACTAAATTGTTTGGGATAACTTTTTAGTCCCTGTGGAAGCTGGCCATTAATGCCTTGACGACATTCATGAAGCATATAAGTTAAACAAATTAACGACAATCATTGTCAATTACAACATGAGTAAACAAAACACAATATAAAAATATAAATTCCAAACATATCATATGTGATAGATAAACAGTTTGATATGATGCATAACCTTGACGAATAATTCTATTATATTCCAACTTCCATAGGTGAGGTGTCATTCTTCATGGTTTTGATGTAGTCTCTTCTTTCCCATTGAAAAGATGTTTTTCAGTAGTTCGATACTTATGATTTCTATGGAGGAAGTGCCTATACTCATCAAACACATGCTTTCCTAAACTTGTTGAACGATGAGATTTCATGTTTGGACCACAAACTAGACATGCAAATTTTCCCTTTGTTTGAAGACCTACAAGATCATATATAATTGGATTAAATATGTCAATTTTTATAATTATATATAATGAATAGATTATTTAAAAAACATGCATGATATCTACTTCATAAAATTAAATATCGTTAAAGTGCAGTCAAACATTATAACATACCACAAAAATGTGTTAGCCCTGGGGCATCATGAATTGTCCATACAAGCATTGCATGGAATTGAAATTGTCTTTGTCCTATTGGTCTAGAGACGTCATACATAGTGACGCCATTCCATAACTTTAGTAACTCGTCGATAAGAGGCTCGATATATACATTCATATCTTTAACTTGGTACTTACCTAGTTGAATGAACATAAACATTACATAATTATTATAACCATTTTACTGCAATATATATAAATTAATGTACATGACTATTAAATGAAAAAAATATGTCATTATGCAACAAATAAGACAAATGAGATGCTACTATGTTAAAGAAAATTGATGTAAACAAATACCTGGAACAATCATTGCCAACATTATGTGCTCCCTCTTTATTGACATCCATAGAGGAATGTTATTGTTGATAACAAAAATAGGCCACACCCAGTAAATAGATCTCAGCTCTCCAAATGGATTGACACCGTTCGCTGCCAATGAAAGCCTGAGATTACGAGGTTCTTCTTTAAAGTGTGACCATTTTTCCTCCATGTCCCTCAATGCAGAACCATCCATAGGCATTCAAAGAATGTCATCTCCACTTCTATTCCATGCATGGTAATCCATAAATTGCACTAAGCTTTCGCACCTAAATAATCGTTGCATACGTGGAATAATGGGAATATAACGAAGAACCTTGTGAGGCACCTTTTTTGTTAGTTGATTTGTTCGATATCTACTAATATGACATTCTAGGCATTCTGTTGCAAATTCATGTTGTTTATGATATATAATATGATCATTGGGACATGCATCTATTAATTGATACTCCATTCCAATATCTTTCATAATGGAAAATAAATCTCGGTATGAGCAAGGTAAAATATTTGATGGTGGTAACAAAAATTCACCTATCAATCTACAACAAAAAAATAATTTGTGAATATAAAGAATATTAATGGTACATATTTCATCCTTTATTTACTAGTGATGAACTAACAACAAAAATAGATGAAAAAAGATGACATATATGACATACCTTAACATCCGTGAGACTCCTATGTTGGATAAACCATTCATAGCCTTCAAGTTCACCAGCAACAATACAACAAAGAGAAGAGTTATTTGGGAGCCTTCATAAAGGGGCTTGTATGGTATAGGTAAATCATGAACATCATCAAAGTCATCTCTATCATCATGATCAGTTGCGCCAGTAAATGTGTCATGGATCAATGTATTTGTACCATCATCTTTAACTATGTTTTTTGGCTCATGATCATCTTCTTCCATAGGATCATTAACTTCATCTTCGATATTCACAGCTCCATGTTCCTCCACTTGCAAAACCACATTCTCTGGGCCGTGATAATCCATATCATGTGCCCTAGGGCACCCCACCTTTATAATAATGATCGACATAAATAAACCATGATCATGATCAAGTGATTTTTTATATATATAAAAAATGTTAAAACAATATAAACATTTACAAATTCAATCAATATAAAGACATATAATGAACAACTTACCAATGAATGATAATCATGCCCCCCTTCAATGTGACCATGCTGCCTACAATGTTTCTCAGTTGTTGTGATTAAAAGTCTTCTCATCTTTAAGCCCTTGCAATTATTGCAAGGACAATAACATTTCCCATCACCCTTTATTTTCAATCTAGCCCACAATCTAGCAAATGTCTCTTCATTTTTTTCTCCACTAATATTATCTGACATGATTTTTCTTTACCAAGCTTGAATATTTAGATCTTCAAAAAATATCAAACTCAGACTCCACTAATTTTTAATCATAGACAGGTAACAAAATCTAATAATTTTGATATTTTACACCAAAAAAATTTGGCCTATAACCTCCACAAACTGTCACAAGTATAGAAAATTCACAAGTATAGCAAAACACTGTCGCAAGTATATATAAATTGTCAAACTCACTTTTATTTATTAAAAAACATTCGTCTGAACCCCAACAAACACTAACCATATACCCATCAGCCCACAAATTAAGGAGGCTAACCATATGTCGGCCAAAAAATTGACTTTAAGTGTATGTCAAAATAGCAATGAAAATCACAGAGTCACAATTTTGACGAACGTCGGGGATAAATTTAAATTTTTTTTTAAAATTTCACATTAAATACATAGGTACTCGACGATACATCTAATTATACATCTTTCATAAAAAAAAATCATTGTATTTTGCAGTCAAATGAGTTAGTGCCACCTCATTTATCCACATCAATTATATCACCTCACAAAACACATCCCAACCCCCTAATAACACATTACTTCCTCCACCCTCTAAAAATCCTAATCCTCAACAACAAATCGTCCATAATCAATCCTTACCTCCATATAACGCATTCACTTCTAACCCCCAAATCAACACTACCACTATTCACACTCAACAGAACACCTCGATTCCCCCTTATCAATATACCTACAACCAACCACCCTCACAAGATCAATACCTCACCCAAGAGTTGCAGAAAATGAAAGACATGATCCAAGGAATCCAAAGCGGTCAAACTAAGAAGACGTTTAGATATGAGGACAAATGTCCTTATCCATTTGACCAATCCATACTAGTAGTCCCCTTCCCTAAATATTTTGAGATTCCAAAGTTTGACAAGTATAAAGGGAAGAGTAACCCCATAAAACATTTAAAAGAATTCAAAGTACAATGTCAAGAAGTGTCCTACAATGATATATATCTCATGAGATTATTCCCTCAGAGTCTTACTGGTATGACCTTGGAATGGTTCACACAATTACCTTAGGGATCCATTAAATCCTTTGCAAACCTAGCCAAACATTTTGTAACACACTTTTCCTATAACATTGATCAACAAATAACTTTGGCTAAGTTATGCACAAAAAAACAAAACAATGGAGAAATTTTTGCCGCATTCCTTCAAAGGTGGTGACACCTTGCAAAGAGATTTCTCCTACAAGTACTAGAAAAATAAATGGTTGACATATTCATTGAAAATCTACACCCAAAAATTTCTCTACACTTGAGACTATAATGTGTCACCACATTTGATGATGTCATTGAAAAAGGGTTAACCATTGAAAAATCCTTAATTGCAGACGTGTTAATCAAGATCTATAAAGACCAAAAAGAAAACAACTAAACCTCTAATGATAAACCTAAATATTGGTCCAAAAACAATTTTTTTGTAAATGGTGGTGTAATTGATAACAAATGTGTACAAAACATACAAAATGCACCATCTCACAACACACAACCACAACAACAACAAGGTGTCTACAAGACCAAAACTATTCCCTAGGGATGAAGCAAGCAAAATAATAGTCAATCCAAATGCAAATACACTCCTCTTGGGAACCTCTTGATGTCATATTCCATAGATTGGCACAAGCAAAAATGATCAAATTCCTTATCACTACACCACTTGATGAAAGCAAACCCAAGCCTAAATGGTATAGGGAAGATGAATATTGTGAATACCACCGCATTAAGGGACATAACACCATCAAATGTATGAGATTAACGAATTACATTCAAGATCTCATCGATAAGGGAGAAATCAAGATCCAAAATAAAAAATCCCCCAATGAGAAACTAGGGATTTATACACAACCCTTCCCACAACATAATGGTTGAAAATCATCCTACAACAATGTTTCATATACATACACCAAAAATTCCAACCCATCCATGCATGACACAATCATTGGTCGAATTGAACAATGTAACACCATTACCATAAAAGCACCTGATTGTGTTGTCACCACCCATCATGGCTAAGTGAGAATACAAGGAGCGTCATCTTCATCATCCACTCCAACCAACCCCAATAAATATAATATCATTGAACAGCTTGGAAAAACCCCATCTCAAATTTCCATCTTAGACCTTCTTCGTACTTCACCCATTCACAAAGAAGCACTTGAAAAAGCCCTCCAAGAATCTCGAGTACCAAGTGACATTAATGTCAACCAATTTCAAGCCATAATTGGACATCTCTCATCTCCACCTCAACTCTCATTCACTAATAAAGACTTACATATTGAAACACCTCATAATAAACCACAACATATTCAAGTCATCATCCTCAAGCACAACATCAAAAGAGTCCTAATAAATGGTGGATATGGTCTAAAATTATGTACCTTAAAATTAATTAAAAAATTGGGCTATTCAAACGATGTCATTGATCCCCATAAAAAGATAACTATCAAGGAATATGACAACGCTAAAAGAGAATCAAAAGGTACTATCAAGCTACGTGTTCAAGTTGGACCGACCATTATGGATACAACATGTCATATACTTGACCTTGACCTACCATATAACATTCTCCTCGAAGACCTTGGATACATGTCATTCAAGTCATGCCTTCCACTGCAAGTCGTGCCTTCCACCTATCACCAGTGCTTAAAATTCTCTCATGATGGAAAATAAATTACCATTCCCACCGACCCACAACCTTTCCAATATTGTAAAGCATTGGAAGGAAAATATAAAAGCTATCACCATTGTCCCATTAATGAGGAAGCCTCCACATCATCTAGTTACATTAACCCATCTGCACTACAACCAATATCCACACCACCCACCATTTCTGAGGACAAGGTCAAGATAACTGGCATAGGATGTGGAGAATATAAAGTTCAAAACTCCTTTTTCATAGGAAGTTTCCCTACATCTCCAGGCTCATATGGTTGAACATTTAACTTGAAACCAAAAGAAACTTTCAAAAACTTCAATAAATGGGGACTATTGGATAAAGAATATTTGGTCCTAGAAATAGATGTTTTAGCTTGGTTGTACAAAGAAGAGAATGAGCTTCCTACCCTAGAAATCCATAGATATACTAAAGGACATGATTTATGCAAAAATTGGGGCTATAAAGGTAAAGGACTGGGGGCACAAGAACAAACAATCGTGGAACCTATTCAGCTTTGAGAATACAAAGATCATCAAGGACTTAGATTCTTGGCCACTAATTTGGTAGCCATAAAACCCCAATGTCCTCATAATAAAGGTGGAAAGACTACTACTGATAAGAACTCTCAGGAGGAAGCCATTGAAAAATCCTTGCACACCATTACTAAATTTTTTGACATTGATCATGTATTCACCATTTCCTCCTCCACAGACCTCCCCCTCATATATCCTGAATTAATCGAATGGGACCCACAAGGACTTGCAGCCCTGGACGTATTTCAAAATGATGAAGCTATTACAAAAATCATGAGGTTTTGAGAACATATCCTATTAGGAGATCATAAACAGGAAAATAAAATCATACTACATAAAGATGCTTATTTTGGAGAACAAATCATGTGCCTCAGTCACAAAAATAAAAAAGATAAAAATAATAAATAAAGATCCCTAGGTGAAAACCTCGATGAGGCACTTTTGGATCGTGAAAAAGTAAAAATAAAAGATGCATCCTCTGATGAAAACCTTGATGGAGGATGGGTCATATGATTCAATCCCAATCATGATGAGACATCTACTGTGGTAACTGAAGACATCAGGGACATCAACTTGGGGATAAATGAACAACCAAAAATTACTTCCACTACCAAAGAGCTAGAAGAACCATTTAATGAAAAATTGGGAGAATTCCTCAAAAGGCGATCTATCAACTTTGCTTAGACATACAAATACATGCCAAGATTATATCCATCCCTCCTTGTACATCATTTGGAATTATATCCAGATGCAAAACGAGTCAAGCAAAAGTTGCAAAAAATTCAGAAAATAGCTCTCTTGGTAAAAGAAGAATTACAAAAACACATGGAAGCTGGATTTATTAAACCTATTGATTATCTTGAATGGGTGTCCAACATTGTACCAATCGTACAACCTACTAGGGGCATCTGTATATGTACAAATTTCAGAGATCTCAATAAAGCATGCCCAAAAGATGACTTTCCATTGCTCAACATTGATATGATTGTTGATATTACCGCCAGACATGAAATGTTATCCCTAATGGATGAGTTTTCAAGTTAAAATCAAATTTGCATTGTTGAAGAAGATCAACACAAAACAACCTTCATAACTCCACGGGGAACCTTTTATTATCAAGTCATTTCCTTCAGACTTAAAAATGTTGGAGCTACATATCAAAGAGCAATGACTGTCATCTTTCATGACATACTGCATGATATTATGGAAGATTATGTGGATGACCTACTAGGAAAATCAAAAACAAAAGGACACATTGAAGTATTGGAAAAAATATTTGATCGGCTGGAAAAGTATCAATTACGCTTAAATCCAAAGAAATGTGTATTTGGAGTCTCATCTAGAAAATTGTTAGCCTTCATCGTTTCTCACCGAGGAATTGAAGCGGATCTAGTAAAAATAAAAGCAATAAGAGAAATGCCTCCACCAAAGAACATCAAACAACTCAAAATTTTGCAATGAAAGTTACAAGCCATAAGGAGATTCATTGCTTAGTTGGTCGATAAATGTAATCCCTTTCCCACCTACTCCATAAAAACATCACATTCAAATGGGATGTCAAGTGTCAAAAAGCTTTCCAGCAACTAAAAGACTATCTTGAAGCACCACTAGTACTCATACCTCCACAAGCAGAAAAACCACTCCTTTTGTACATATTAGCTAGTCAAGTGGAACTAGGGGCATTGTTAGGTCAACATGATGACAAAGGAAAAGAAAGAGCCATATACTACATATCTCAAACATTAGCCGAAAGTGAGTTGAAATATACATCAATAGAAAGAGCAAGTTTGGACATGTTTTTTTTTGCTAAGAAGCTATGACATTATATGCTCAGTCACAAAACTCATCTCATTTCAAAAGTTGATCCATTAAAATACCTACTTTCAAGAGCAACACTCCAAGGTCAAGTAGCTAAATGGATCATGATTCTGAGTGAATTTGGCATCGAGTATGTAGACCAAAAATATATTAAAGGGAAAGTGGTCGTTGATCAGCTCATGGAAGCTCCCTTACAAGATGGTCACCCATTGTTGTCAGAATTCCCAAACAAACACATATTGACCACAGAAGAAGGAAAATGGTGGAATCTATACTTCAATGGATCTTTCACACAACATGGCTCAAGAGCAGGGATACTTTTTGTTACACCTCAAGGAGATTTCATCCCTAAGTCATATCGAATTGCTTTCCCTTACACAAACAATATCGCAAAATATGAGCCATTGATAACAAGACTCAAGCTTGCCATCCAATGGAAGATTGAAAAATTACAGGTATATGGTGATTCTTAATTGGTCATGAAACAGGTAAATGATGAATACCGGACAAAGGACGAATTTTTTTTCCCTACAAGCGTATGGTGGAAAGCTTCAAATATTTTTTTGTGCAAATATAGTTTGATTAGATCCCATGAGTGAACAACAAAGCAGCTGATGCTATGGCTGCATTGGTTCTCTTGTTGATGTCCCCCAAAATAGTCAACAATATGAATTTCTCATAGAAAAACTTTTGATTCCTACTTATGATGTTCCTAAATCTGAAATGGTTTGTGACATTGTTAGTCCAGAATCATTGTAGTACTAGGACATATATGAGTACCTACGTAATAATACCATCCCTCCCAATCTCTCAACCTCACAATGCCAATCCTTCATCTGAAAAATAGCCCGCTTCACTATTCTTGGAGACATCCTTTACCATCACTCTTTCGATGGCACCCTCCTGAGATGTTTGGACTCAAAAGAAGCTCAAACTACCCTAAATGAGGTACATCAAGGTGTTTGTGGGGCCCATTCTAGTGGGCCAATGTTAGCTAAAAAGATTCTACGCACAAGATATTACTAGCCTACTATGGAACACAATGTTGTCAATTTGGTGAAAGTATGCAAGCCTTGTCAATAGCACGACGACTTGATTCATGCACCAACATAAGCAGTGCAACCCATTGTCACTACACGGCCTTTCTCACAATGGGGGCTAGACCTTGTTGGCAAGATACACCTGACATCCTCAGATAGTCATAAATTTATAATCACCGCCATTGAATACTTTAGCAAATGGGTCGAAGCCATACCCATGACCTATGTTATCGGGAAATAGATTTCTAAATTCATACTCCATTACATCATCTATTACTTTGGAATTCTCACTTCCATCATCATAGACAATGGGTTCCCTTTCAAAAACTAAGAATTTCATAACCTGTGTTAACAATTCCACATTCAACACCATTTTTCCACCCCATATTACCTGCAAGGAAATGGCCAAGCAGAGGCTACAAATCAAACCATCTTAAGAATCCTAAAGAAAACAGTCAATGAAACTGGTCGTGATTGGAATTTACAACTTAACCCTATGGGCATACCACACTAGCATTCACACACCTATTGGAGTCACTTTGTATTCTCTAGTATACGGTGTTGAAGCCATCTTGCCAATAGAGGTCGAACTCACATCATTGAGAATCTCTTTACAACACCTCATTGATGATGAAGAATCCCACGTGGCACGTCTTCAAAAATTGGAGCTTTTAGATGAAAAATTATTGAACACCCTTAATCACCTCAAATCATATTAGAACAGGATTCATAGATCATACAACAAGAATATTAAACCTGGAGAATTTGCATCGAAGATTTGTTCCTTAAAGAAAATCAGTGCAATCTGCAGGAGCGAGAAAAGAAGGAAAAATTTGAACCTAATTGGCCAGGCCCCTACATCATTACAGCAAAATATAGATTAGGGGAATATCAATTAGCTACCATGGAAGGAGACCCCTTGGAAGATCCCATGAATATCATTCATCTCAAAAAATTCTTCGCATAAGAAAATACAAAAAAATCAAAAAATCAAAAAAATAAATAAAAATAGTAAAGAGAAATAATTCATCCAATGGTGAAAACCTCTTTGTGGCACCTTGGGAAAGTACCATGGTGAAAACCTGGAAAATAGGTGCCATGTGTAGAGACTCATCCACCATCTACTAGGTTGCTTTCTCCTGCATCCATAATAAACTTATCCACCATACACATCCATAATAAATTTACTCCCCCTGTCCACTATGGCTTGGAATACTATTCACCATATCGATCTCACTTGACCCACCCACCTAGAATAGATCTAACATGAATATTTTATTGTTGGATTAATTTTGGCTGAAAATTAACCGTCCTAACACCATGATAAGTCACCCTCCTTGCGGTCACTCAGTCACACACTCCATTAGAATGGATGGACAACATTACTTTGAAGTTCAAAAGAGAATAAAGGTTTGGCATAAAAAACATCAATTCAACATGAACCTATATCTTTCTAAATCCATTTGTTCCTCAAATTGCACTGCAACACCTGCCACATGGTCTTTATACGATGGTTTTTTTATAAGACGTGCATTAGCCACCAATACCCCCATTTCATCCCACCACCCATCCACCCCATCATAAGTAGTGGGAAGTGGTATCTAATGTACCTAGTTTCTCATCCATACATACATAAGAAAATCCCATCCCATAATAAAATCCACCCATAATAAATACTTCACCATCTCACATATACCATACATCTTAACCTGAGACGAACAACATAGAAGTAGAAAACACATGAACACTTGCAATGATCCAAGAGCTACACTATCCACATAATCTTCAAAACCATCCTACCATGTCACTTGTCACCCATTGAAAATCCCCCATCTTTGCTCGATAGGATGCATCCTTCCTTGCTCCAGCAACATCTATTAGTCTCCCTTTCTTTTTGGCAAGATATTTGGTTTTCCCTTTTTTGGATTTACTATTGTGATCTATGAAGTCACTGAGTTAAGGACCTTGATCTTTTCATATCTTTGTGTGTTGATAACAAGGTACAGAGTAGATATGAGTCACCTTGTACGACATGTTTGTGATTAGCTTGATTTACTAGTGGTCTCATACACCTTAGCTAGAGGGACTCAAAATTCTAGTCCGCCACATAATCCCCTCTATGATCCACTACGGTGTCAGGAATCATCTGGTAACTCAGTATAATCTTTGTTTGCATATTCCTGTGAGTCTCAAAGTCCATGCAAGATGCATAATTTCACCTCTGGCCATTTATACCATTTAGTGCATAATGTTCTTGCTATATCAAATTAAGGATTGCTCACCACATTGGACCAGCATAATCAACACCCCCCATCCACTTCTTCTAACACTAATCATTATCCCCCTCACACTTCCTAACCTACCACTCCTTTCCCCCCCCCTACACACCTAGAATGGAATACAGGATGTATCATGACAACAAAAACATTCACACCTACATAATTTTAACAAGGTAATTTTGAGTACAAAATTGATAAAATCCATTGAAATGATGTCAGATTCATGGATGCACTAAAAAATTAAGGGAGGGAAAACCATCATGTGATACCTAATACCATTAACAACTTTGGTTAAGAAATCTCTATACCCTTCTGCAAAAACCACCAAAATCAAGATAAACAGGTTGGAATCTAGGTTATAGAATCACCAATGGCATAACATTCATACACATCCCATTAAAATATCATATAGGAAATATGCATAATAACATCATTAGAATGAAATAGATACATAAACATTATCGTTAAACAAATTCAACCATCATATTAAATAACATGCACATGAGTGTTAATAAGGGCTTGCATACCAATGACAACATAGGCCTCCTTTATTTGTGTATCATGCTTGCTTTACCTTATGTGGTTGGCACAAAGGAGGTAGCCCACCAGGTAATTTCACTATAGATATCAATTACATGTTTCTATATAAAACATTTAAAAAGAATACTATGCATTTACCACAAATAACACCATCTTAAGTACGCAACCCATACTCTCCCACATACAGGTGCACTTTATCATGTGGAACTATTGTTATCCTATCTTCTTTTATTAATTTTCATATTTGAAATGGTTGTAACAAATCGTCATTATTAAGTTCTCGATCTTGATCTTATAATCGAGAGGTATGGAAAACGACATTCGACAAGCAAATAGAACACGAGGTCCACTGGTTGAGTCACCTGTATGTGAAAGACATCCCATTCATATCATAATAAAACATCATAATATCCACATAAAATACATCACATTACCATCCAATAAAGATCTAGCATAATTAAAACATCATCACATGATCTTGGGACATACAGATAATCATAGTGTTACACATGAATTTTTTATCACAAAGTTCAGACAAATGCTTCAAATATCATCAATATGTACATCTATATCTCATGCATAATAAAAAACATAACATCCATCACATAATAAATAATACATTACCATCATCCATCAATAACATTTAGTATAAACATCATCATAGGAGCCATAAATATAAATTACATCACATGCATAATTAATCAAACATCACATAACAAACAACGATAAATGACACATCTACATAAGCCATATAGAAAAAAATCCATCATATCATATATATCAAAATAAAATTTCATGATACAAAATATAGGATAGTCTCTCATGTGTACAAAAAAGTGGAACCCAGTCTAGGGAAAAAATCCAAAAGGTCATAATCAACATGCATTATCATGTGCTCCTTGCATATGACCGCCTATCAGGTGATCTCAGTAGTGGATCTCGTTGTGGTGCTCATGGCAGGCCCATGGTAACTGATGGCCTTGAGCAAGCTAGCCCATGTTACCTCATGCTAACTGACACACTTGCTATCCTATCATCTAGTAGTACAACCTCCTCATATTCCCTCCTTCATCTCTCTCCCTCCTAGGTAGCACGACCAAAATCCGCAAACCCAACTACCACTCCACCATCCACCATATTGTGAGCTACATCCCACTCTCGTCAAATCCTTTCCACCTCCCTACATAGCTAATCCAACTTTCCTTTATCTCCCCCACCACCACCCCCTGCATCCAATAGTCTCGGTAATCTAGCTACCTCTGCTCTGGCAACATCTCGCTCACCAACTAATATGGTCACCTCTACCCTCGCTACATCCCTCTCACTGGCCAGTATCTGTGCAACTGCCTAGGCTGCATCTCTCTTTGCTATCAAAGTGGCAACCTGACCATCCACCTAACCCTATAATCAAACCACATATTCCAATTCCATGTCTCTCACTCCCACAACTTGTAAATGAGCCTATTGTGCCCTGATCATGCTCCTAATGGATCCAATCTCTCTCCACTGACAGTGCATCCGCTTGAGCCTATAAATCCCCACCCCTCTATCACACATGAAACCCCTCCTCCTCTCCTCCACCCTCCTCCCCTCCTCCACCCTCCTCCCCTCTGACATCCTCTACCCCAATATCCTCTCCACCAAAACCTTGATCTCCCTAGTCACCATCATATCCATCATCCTCATCATCATCACTCTCATCCTCCTTGATGAGCCTAGTTTTGGGTAGAATTTATGATTTATTTGTTGAAGTTATCATGGACCTTGATGTTAAGTGTTGATATTTCTATGATATTTCCTCAAAACTATAGACATTGGGCCTAATCTTATTTATGCAAATCTTTCATGACATTGGCATGTTATATGGACTATATTAAGTTTGCATGTGATTAATGAATTTTATTTAAGGTAGTTATAGATATGCAATTATTGTGCGTGCTAACATTGCCATGCAGATATAATTTGAGGATACTAAATTGAGAAAGACACCGCCAGTTTGGCATGCACCATAACGTCCAACAAGGGAATCGTTCAAAGGTCAAAGGAGGTCGACGACAGGAGATTCCCAAGACAAATCAAATGTAACCACCTTGTAGTGGACTTTAATGTTGTTGAGAAATTATTGGCATTACTATTGTGCTAATCTTGTGGGCATGTCTGACCAGATTCCATGTGTGCATAATTGCCTCTCCATTTTCTTTGCTTTCCCTAAATTGGCATCCTCCCAGTTTGTGGAGTTGACCGCCTTGCTTAGTTGGTAATATAAATAAGGATCAAATGCTCCTTTTCAGAAGGTTGCATGATCTGATATTGTACTGCATTCTTATTTTTCAGTGATACAGTTGCATTGCTCTATTGTACTCATGTTTCCTAATGAATAAAATGAAGTTCTGAGTTTGAGCATTCAAGTTTTCATTAGTAGTAGAGGATACTCATCCAAGGGGGCCCACTTGGTGAGAAATCCATCCTTAGCTTAGTTTAACCTAGTTATTACTTTATGTTCAGTAATTAGTTAAGAATCTGGGGTTGACTGTTCTTGTAGCCACTAGAATTCCATTTTGTGATTATTGTTGCAGCCAAAGCAGACATCGTAGTTTTCTGTTTGTTGTCTAGATTTTCATTTATGTCATGAATTTCAAGCTTAGTATGGTTGTTGTTTGATGTTCATCATTTATGTTATTCTTTTCCAAGCAATTTACTTTCAACATTGTGTCTTTCTTAGTTGTAGAATGAAAATGGCTACTTTGAGTTCCTAGTGCACATACTGTGTTGACCCATTTCAAGTTCACGTCCCTGGGTTGACAAGTTAAATGCACCTTCATGATGATTGAATAGCTATTCAGTTTATATGTCCAATCTTTGAATCGCGACTATAAGGGCCTAGTTGTTAAATCATTGTAGGGGGCCAACATTTTTGGCATCGTTGTTGGGGATGGTGTTAAACTAGAGAGTTATTTGGAGTCATTGGTAGTTTTTCTTGTTGTAGTATTTTTGAAAGTTGTTCTTAGTATACCCTCATTTAGGAAGTAATGACCCCCCTTATTCTTTACCAATTCTTTGTGTGAGCCGGCTAATAGTTGATACCGCTTGCATAGAGGAAGGAGAAGGGATGCTTATGGGAGATTCCTTCCTAACAATCCTAATCTATTCCAACTAGTTCAATATTAGAACCTACCAAGAGAAGAAGAAGAAGTTCCACACCCCTTTACTGATGCATTTCCTGATCTGACTAGCTCTGAAGCTTCCTCTGAAGACCAAAATTAGCTTGAGAACCCCTTTTCTTTGGAACTACATCAAGCAGGAATGGGTGATGCAAATAGGAACAAACCTAACCAACCAGCTTTTCCTTTCCCCATTTCCCATCAGAATGAAGTTGAAAACATCAAAAATATCCCTTCTTTAGCACTCCCAAAGTTTTAGGGACTTGTCACAGAAGATCCTAATACCTTCTTGTTTGAGTTTGACATACTCTGCAGGAGTTATGACTATACCACTGATTCCCATAGGCTTAAGCTATTTCCTACCACTTTGAAAGAAACTGCATTAAGATGGTTCATGAGCTGAGGCAGAGATACAATGGAAACTTGGGAGGACACAAAGACAAAATTCCTTGAGAAATACAAGGAGTATTGTAGGGGTAGTGACATGAGAGGAGGCAACATTTTTAGGATGCAAAAAAAGGAAGATGAGAGCTTGGAGGATTGTATTGCAAGGTTTCTTTTTTTCCTCCAAAAATCTCCACACCATACACTTAATGAAGACTCAAAAAAGTTGTTTTTCCTTAGAGGAATCAATGATAACTGTACTGATGCCTTGGACCTGATGGGAGGAGGAGATACCTCCCAATTTCCTTGGGAGGATATCAAGAAAATATGGCAAAACTACTCTAGGGCAGCTTCAAAGAAAGGGAGAACTTACCAATCTTCCATGGGTAAGTCATCTACCGATGGAGTTTCAAGAATGGAGATTACTCATTTTCCGGAAGACTTTAAGCAAGACATTATAAATAATCTAGCTACTCAGCTAGATACACTTCAAGCCAAGAAGAAGCAAGAGGAGGTAGAGGCAATGTTGGCAAAGTATTGCCCCCATTGCAGACAAAAGAAGAAGGATTGCATATGCAAGATGGTAGCTAATATTGAAGAAAAGTAGATTGCACCCGAGTTCAAGCCAATTCAGATTGAAGAATATCAAGTCTACTATATTGCACAAAGGAGGCCTTGGGCTCCAAGACAAGGTATGCCACCAGATCCACTCTCTTATGTTGGGCCATATTTCAATTCCTATTCATCTGGTAACCAATGACAACCCCCATATCCATCTATCTGTGGAGGATATCCACCATAGCCTTGGGGTAACCCTCCAAATGCTTGGTCCAATCCTCAAAACTCTCCACCGTAGTGGTAGCAACCTTAGGGGAATTGGCAGCAATTTCAAGGGCATTGGTAGCCACCTCTAGGAAATTGGCAACAAACAAATCAATGGAGGGGAGGACAACAATGGCCTACCTAGAAAACCAATTACATACAACCACCTTCTCAGCCCCAACAGCCTGCTATAATGCCTCCACCTACTAATTCAAGCTCAAATGCACCTAAACCTACTCAGCTACCAACTCATCCCACACCCAATCCAAATAACAAACCACAACAACAACATGTATACTCTACTGATTCAAATCAATTCCCTGCATATGTTGTGAGTGTAAGTGACATCCATTTGTATTTAGGAACTACTTTACCAACCCCTTCCAAGCCTATCATCACTGAGCTTCTTATGGAAGAGGAAGAGAAACCTTTGAATGATCCCATTCAGCCAAGTGCACCTAAAAATCCTGAACCAGTCCAAGTCAAGAAGACTGAGCAAGAACCACCATTTCCTTAGAGATTGGAAGTTTCCAAGAAGAAGGAATAAGAGGAGGACACAAACTTTGACATCTTGGATCAAATGAAGGATATATGTGTCCAGATACCTCTATTTCAGGCCATAAAGGATGTCCCAATCTATGGCAAGGCAATCAAAGAAGCATGCCTCAAGAAGCCAGGTAGGACTAAGAAAGACCCCACTATGATTCATGTGGTGGGACAGCTAGTTGCATCATGCTTGAAAAAGTGACTATCCCTAAGTACAATGACCCAGGTAGTCTTGTGGTAACAATTTTTATAAATGGGATTCAAATAAAGAATGCTCCAATTGATTTAGGGGCAGCAATAGATGTAATGACTAAGGACATCCTACAACAACTAAACATTTCAAGCATGAGATCTACTCCTACTATCCTACAACTTGTTGATAGTTCTACTGTTAAGCCTAATGGTATAGTGGAGGATTTTGTGGTAATTATAGACTCCTGGGAGTACCCAACAGACTTCATGATTCTTTCTCCTAAAGCTACACTAGGTGGGTATCCCATTATACTTGGAAGGCCATGGTTAGCAATTACATATGCACATATTGGATGTTAGTTAGGTGAAATGACCATTTCTGATGGGAAGAGTACCAAAAATTTTGTTCT
This sequence comes from Sequoia sempervirens, assembly GCA_007258455.2. Lineage (NCBI taxonomy): Eukaryota > Viridiplantae > Streptophyta > Pinopsida > Cupressales > Cupressaceae > Sequoia > Sequoia sempervirens. The sequence continues at coordinate 25,615,020 of VDFB02000003.1, forward strand.
TTATCCTCCTGCTCATCCATCCCATGATGAGCATAATCTCATGTGGCCATATGTTGGTGAAGAGGCTGAGGAAGTTGATTTTGTGGCATAGCTTATGATGTTAGGTAGAAGCTCCTTCATGTAGCTTCAAGATGAGGATGAAGTATTGGTTAACATCATTCAGAACCATTGTGAAGTGGAGGAAGCATCATCTTCTCATTCTACTACTCAGGTCAAGACACTTCTTCCTGCTCTTCCTGCAGCCACTATTTATGTAGACGTTCTTCCTACAACCACTCTTCCTACAGACGGACTTCTTGCAGAAAAAGGTATGTCCCATATGTTGTTTCCATATGAACTCAAGGTACCATGTGTTAATGAAGAAGCTATGATAGATTCAACTACACAAGTACAAGTGTCAGAAGGAAAATATATGAATGTTAACAAAAAATTGAGTGAAGAACATCAATTGTTATTGGAAAACTTATTGAGGACCCACTAGCATGCATTTGTGTGGGACAATCATGAGATGAAGGGATTGGATCCTAAGCTTTGCACTCATATAATTTACATCAGAGACGATTGCACCCTGGTGAGGCAGCCACAAAGAAGAATTAAGCTTGCACTGAGAGAAATTTTCAAAGGAGAACTGCAAAAATTGCTAGATGCAGGATTTATCTACCCCATTTCAGATAGCCAGTGGGTGTCTCCATTAGTAATTGTGCCAAAAAAAAGAGGGAAATGGTGAGTTTGTGTTGATTACAGGGAACTTAATGCTACCACCAAAAAGGACCATTTTCCCTTACCTTTCATAGATCATGTTTTGGACTCACTTGCAGGTAAGCAATACTTTTCTTTTCTAGATGGATTCAGCGGCTACAACCAGATCCAAAGTGCACTAGAGGACCAAGAGAAGACCACCTTTACCTATCCATGGGGGACCTATGACTACTCAGTACTCTCATTTGGCTTATGCAATGCACCTACAACTTTTCAGAGGTTAGTCATTAGCATATTTTCAAACATTTCTCATGATTGCATGGAATTTTATATGGATGATTTCACCACCTATGGTGCTGATTTCAATGAAGCATTGAAGAATCTCAAGAAAGTCCTGCAAAGATGTGAAGATCACAATCTATCCTTAAATAGTGAAAAGTGCTTCATGATGATGTAGGAAGGTGTAGTTCTTGGACACTACACCTCTCACAAAGGAATTCAAGTAGATCCTGCAAAGATTGAGGTGATCACAAATCTGCCCACACTTGCAAAACATAAGGATGTTAGGAGTTTCTTGGGCCATGCAGGCTATTATAGATGTTCATCAAGGATTTCAGCAAAATAACAACACCATTGTATACTCTTCTCACCAAAGATGTTGAATTTCAATGGACAAAAGATTATGACAAGACATTTTCTGATTTGAAGGTAGCCTTGACTCATGCTCCTGTACTGAAAGGACCTAATTGGGAGCTTCCTTTCCACATCCATACATATGCATTAGATTATGCCATAGGAGCAGTCTTAGGAAAGAAAGAAGGAGCTATTGAAAATTCCATTTATTTTGTTAGCAAAAAATTGCAAGGAGCTGAATTCAACTATACAATGACAAAGAAAGAAATGTTGGAAGTGATTTGTGCCCTGAACAAATTCAAGAATTACATAATACGCTATCAAATATTTGTGCACACTGATCATGCAGCCATTACATATCTCATGAATAAACCCTTGATCATAGGTAGGTGGGCAATATGGTTATTATTGATGTAGGAGTTTGACATAACCATTGTGGATAAACCAGGGAAGGCCAATGTTGTTGCAGATTTTCTTTCAAGGCTGACTACATCAGGGGATAATCAAGCCATAAATGACTCTTTTCCTAATGAGCATCTATTCTCCATCAGTGTACAAACACTCTGGTATGCTGACATAGCTAACTATTTAGTCACAAGTAGAGTTCCTCCTCACTTCTCTCCAAAAGAGAAAAGGGAACTCATTGAAAAATATTTTCCTTTCTCATGGATTGTTGGATGTTTGTTTTACACTGAACCAGACCATGTCATGAGGAGACGTATGAGAGATGAGACATATGAAATTTTTCATGCATGCCACAACAAACCATGTGGATGGTATTTTGCAGCCAAGAGGACAACAATGAAGATTTTGAACACAGGATATTACTGGCCAACACTCCACAAGGATGCTGGAAGGTATAACAAAAAATGTGATAGATGCTAAAGAATGGGTAGACCAACTAGATCTGATGAGATGCCACTTTTCCCTCAAGTAGTAATCACTCCCTTTGACAAGTGGGGATTGGATTTTGTAGGACCCATTGACCCTCCATCAAATGGTAAGTCTTATATCCTGGTATGCACTGATTATGTATGTAAATGGGTAGAAGTTAAGGCCATGAAGCATGCAAGAGATAACAAGGTTGCACAATTTCTTTATGAGGAGATTTTCACAAGGTATGGAGTTCCAAGAGAGATAGTAATTGATCAAGGGACTCAATTCACATCAACCCTTGTTTCAATACTAGTTGATGAGTACAACATAAGACATAGGAAGTCTACTCCTTATCACCCCCAAGCCAATGGCCAAGTTGAGGTGACCAACAGAGAAATTGAATCTATTCTGACCAAAACAGTAGCTATCCACCGAAAGGACTGGACAAACAAATTACCAAAAGTTGTTTGGGCCTACAAAACTACTTGGAAAACAACTACAAGCTTCACTCCATCTGAGTTGTTGTATGGAAAAACAACCATGATGCCCATTGAATTCGATCATAAGACTCTTAGGACTGTAGTAGATTTGGGGATTGATATATCTTAGGCACAAAGAGAAAGAATCCTACAATTGAATGCTTTGGATGAGATGAGGAGAGAAACCTTGCATCACACAGAGGTAGTGGAGAATGAGAGAATCATGTGGCATGATAAATTTATCAAAGACAAGAAATTTCAACCAAGAGATTGGGCATTACTTTATGATTCCAGATATCAGGACAATGCTGGAAAATTGTAGACAAGGTGGCTAGGACCATATGAGGTTGTTGAAATATTCCCTAATAGTGTTGTTCAACTCACTACCATTGACCCAGTCAGATTCAAGTTGCTTTTCAATGGTCATCGCCTCAGATTATATCACAAGCCAACTTCCAAGGAGGAGTTCCCATAGTAATTCACTCAGCATGTTGCACCCAAGCTTCCTACAGCTGAAGGAAGTGGACCTAGTGTCCCTCCTTCTGGATAATTAAGGTATGTACTTGTCATAATAAAGACTTCCACTTCTGTGGGAGTCCATTTATTCACCCATCCACCCATCCATTTCCACCTTTCTCTCTCTTCCATCACATCACTTCATTCCACTCCACCTCATTCCACCTCATTTTCGTTAATTTCTCAACTTATTTCCTAAAAAGGTGAACGGTACTTTCTCTACAATGTTTGCAACAAATCCTCCACACATTTAGGTATGTGCACATTAATTGCTATATCTTAATTGTCCTTTAGTGCATTCATTTAATTGTTGTATGTTAATATGGATGTTCACCATAGCATTCTATTATTCCTTACCCCTATCAAATCATCATTTTGCATGTGAGGACACATGCCCAAATTTAGGTTGGGAGGAGGAAAAAGATGTGAATACTTTTCCCACATGTCAGTCCATGCTAGTCTACGTCAGCAAAATTTAAATTGAGTTGATTTGAAACCTAAGTGAGAGGACAACTCACATGTGTGAAGTGACACCAACTACCACCGCCATTTCTCTCCATCATAGCTTTCCTTTATTACTCCTTCCTTTCCATTATTAACCCTATCACAATCTCAATTTGCAAACAAAAGGTAAAAAGGGAAAATTCAATCGATAGTGGCATTGGAATTTAGTAAGTGTTCTAGGAAGGTGAATTTGGTAGATGAGAATTACAGGAAGGAAACCGTAGAGAGATTGTTTGATTATAAACAATGGGAGGTGGGTTAATTCAAAATGAACCCACGGTGCATGATGTATTATGGCAGGATGCACCCTACCTAGCTGAATTTAGAAACTGTGGTTGGTTAGATTATTTCATGAAGCTGGATGGTTTTGATGAAGGAATTGCACTAGAATTCGCCCATACATTTTCTGAAGGGAAAGCCATGGTAAAAGGGTTGGAAGTATTGGCTACCAAAGAAATAATTGCAAAAGTTGGAGGGTTACCTGCCGACGGCAAAGATTAACCTACTTCTAGAGATTCTAGGTCAGACAGGACCGAATTTACAGAACCAAGCAACCCTCCATTGAGCAAAGATAAACAAGGGGTGAAGAGAACCTCTCTTCCCAAGCCATGGAAGCAGATAGTTGTCTATGTCATAAAATATATCACCTGTGAAGGACACCAATCAAATTTGCATTCTGTGCATTTTAAACTCTTGAATCACAAGAGGTATGGGAGGAGGATGAATGTGTTGAACATGCTATGCAACCTTCTTTCAATCATGGCGGCCAAGACTCAAAAAGGTAGGGACAATTATGTTTCCCACCATTGTTTGATTAAATTGCTAGTTGAGAAGTCTATGCATGATGTATCTGGAATGACCTGGGGAGAATTCATAAAAATTGATCAAATTAGACGTGAGAACTTGCAACCTAGGGTTTTACCTCAACCTCATAGGTCTAGCAGGAGATTGAGCACGACTGAAGCCACTCTTGGTGCTTCAACCTCTAGCACATGACCTAGTGTAAACCCTCTTGCAGTAGAAGAAACCATAGAAATTAGCTCTTCTGGGACAAAGCACTTAGAAAAATAAAGTTCTCCTCTAGATTTTGATGATGATGTTCCACTTGGAATTCTAATGAAAACAAGGGCACAAAAAAAAGAGGCACAACTGAGAAAAGGAAAATCTAAAAAGTAGTTGGCAAAGAAAGAAGTACCAAGCTCTAAGAAGCAGAAGGCTGACACTATTCATCCTACAGCCAAAGAAAAACATGAGAGCCCTCCTAGAAAATCAAGACCAGCCGACCCAGCCTTTGGTACGCCTCTACAAAAAAGCCCTAAGTCTAGAGAAATATCACAAGGGGATACATAAGCTCTAATGGGGTGGGTGAATGTCGAGGAAGAGGATGTATTTAAGACAGCAACAAACATAACATTGGCAGATCTTGCTGACATAGCAAAACAAGTGGAGAATCAATGGTATGGGGAAAATCAAGATTTCCTGCAACAACAGCAAGAACAAGAACAATCAGTACCCCTACAGCCAAAATTGATGGGATAGCCTGAATCCTTGCAGTTAGTACTATATAGAGAGAAAGCATCAGTGTCAGGGAAAATGCTGGTAGGAATGCATAAAACCCCTAATTTCTCAATGCACATGGTAGTTGTGCATTTATGGAAAGAGATGCAAAGAAGAGAAGAAGAATGGAAGGAAGAGAAGCGCAGATTGAAGAAGGAAATTCAAAACAAAGATTAGGAGATTGAAGACAAGACTGCAAAAATTGCCACTTTGAAGAAGAATGTGGATGATATGGCAGCCTTGGTACCACACATTTTAGAATGTAGGGCCCCTCCAAGGGTCTATGCTTTGCACTTGAAGGAGAAATATCTTTTTTTTAAGCTGGGAAGAATTGTCTCAGGTTTGAACCCTTCTATTGAGGCCCATTTTGAATTTTTCAATGCTTATCGAATTTCTTCCCCTGAAATGAAGAATTTTTGTGTGAGTTTTATTTGCATAATTATGATGTGACTCAAGACCATGATTGGAATCCACTGTTGTATGTTGGGGATGCCAAATTAAGGGCATTCATGTCTTGGGTACAAAATGAGATCAGTTGGGGATGACAATATGGGGCTTATAAGCAATTGGAATCCAACATCCCTCTGCCCATCAGGGCTAGATCAAGGAATCCAAGGGACATTTACAGAGAATGGCATAGAATGCTTTTTAGGCCTAGCTATGGTAATAGGATTATGCCTTGGATAGAAGTAGTCTACAGTGAGTATGAGGTAAAGGAAAAAGAAAAAGAGGAAACCATGAAGAGATACCTCTCACAAAGATGGAACAGCCTAACTAATGAGCTAAAATAGGCTAAGCCTCATTCCATCCAAAACTATGCTACAACACTTAAGAGAATTGAAAGATATATATAGGTTGGAAGAAAAAAGGGATGATTTTGGATTCCCCTAACTTTTCAGCCACCCCTCCTGATGTGGCCTATGCCAAGTTACAAGTTTTACAACTATGATATTGCTACAGAAAGACACAGATGGAGCAAATTGGACATATTGGGAGGATTCTATTGGGACCCTGATTCATGCACAACAAACACTGATGTAGGGCAATTATTAGTTGTAAATTTCAGAGCATTGACCAAGCAGATGAACAACCCTTCCCCTGCTAGAGGACCAACAAAACCTTAGGTTGGGGGGAGTGATGAGCCTAGTTTATGGTCTAGTTTTGGGAAGAATTTATGATTTATTTGTTGAAGTTATCATGGACCTTGATGTTAAGTGTTGATATTTCTATGATATTTCCTCATATCTATAGAAATTGGGCCTAATCTTATTTCTGCAAATATTTCATGACATTGGCATGTTATATGGACTATCTATATTAATTTTGTATGTGATTAATGAATGTTCTTTAAGGTAGTTATAGATATGAAATTATTGTGTGTGCTAACATTGTTATGCAGATATAATTTGAGGATACTAAATTGAGAAAGACACGGCCAGTTGGGCATACACCATAATTTCTAGCAAGGGAATCATTCAAAGGTCAAAGGAGATCGACGACAGGAGATTCCCCATGCAAATCGAATCTAACCACCTTGTAGTGGACTTTAATGTTGTTGAGCAATTATTGGCGTTACTGTTGTGCTAAATCTGTAGGCACGTCTGACCACATTCCATGTGTGCGTAACTGCCTCTCCATTTTTTTTGCTTTCCCTAAATTGGCATCCTCCTAGTTTGTGGAGTTGAAAGCCTTGCTTAGTTGGTAGTATAAATAAGGATCAGATGCTCCTTTTTCAGAAGGTTGCACGATTTGATATTGTACTTGCATTCTTATTTTTCAATGATATAATTACACTGCTCTATTGTACTCATTTTTCATGATGAATAAAATGAAGTTTTGAGTTTGAGCATCTGAGTTTTTGTTAGTGAACCGTAGATTTTTGGCACCGCAAGACTCTCTAACTCTTCTAGGGATTTTCACCTAAAAGGAGAGAGGTAGGCCAAAAATGCTAGCTAGGTTTATTCAAATTAGGAGATGTATGATGTTATATGACTAAATGAGATGCTCTAAGTGTAGCTAATTGATAAGATTGATTGATTAAGTAAGCAAAACCTAAGAGACAAGTGTTGTTTGAAAACACATTGCGTAATGCAACAATGAACTAGAAACGAATGCAAAGCTAAACATAAATGAATGAAACTCAAAGTGTGCACCTGAAAGCTTGAAGGAGACTAGAAATTTCTTTTGAAACACTATTGATGTTGATTTTCAGGTCTGGTGGGACTCATTCGCCATTCTGGGAAAATCAGTCCCAGTTCTACCAAACTGAGCTTGGATCCGTTTTTGACAAAAGGGTACTCAAAAATGTAGAAAACTCAAAATTGACCCTGTGGTGGGACTCATTTGCCACCCATGGTGAATGAGTCCACTTTTGAATTTTTGGATTTTCAAAAGTGGATTCTAAAGCTTCCGATTTGCACTTTGATGCCCTACAGGTGTCTGCTTCTGAAACTCTAATTTACGAGTCTAAAAATCATATTTTGTTGATATTTTGACTTGTTGAATGAGAAGAAGACTTGAGCAACCTTGCAACTTGATTCTTAATGAATTCCAAAGCTTCCAAGAGACCTAAATTTGTATACAAACAAGACAAGCAAGAGAAAAGTTGGATGTTAGGGCATGGGGGTTTGCCTTGGTCAAACCCCTTTTAGGTAATTAAACCAAAAGGATGAAATAAAGGAATGAAACATGCAAAAATGGAATGGATTACCTTTCCGTGATGATTGATCTTGAAATTCTACAACATAACATGTAGAATCTACCCTTGGATGTCTTAGAAAGCTAAATTGATGACTTGCAATGTAAATACCCTAGCTTGCTTGACTTGAGATAGAAGATAGATGATGAATGAATGATGTGAATGTGTTAATGGATGAATAGATGTAAAAATGAGTTTAGAGAGGTGATTTTATAGGTAATTCACCTTATTTTCCCATTAATTAGATCCATAAGGCCGACATGGAGAAAAATTAAAATTAAAACCTAATTTTTCCCACTCAAAACCCTAAAAATGGCTCAAATGGGACTCATTCGCCACTAATGGTGAATGGGTCCCACAGGGGCCATTTTTGCTAGCTAGAATGTCAAGAATTAAGAAAATTAGGCTTATATGATGACGATGTTGATTATTTGATCAAATTATGCCTCGAGATGCACAATATGGGTTGATAGGGGCCTATTAGTGATGATGTAAATGTCAAATAGGGCTTGGGAAACAAAATTCAATGTGAAAGTATGATTAAATACACTTTACAACACTAAAATGAGGTCCACTTAGCCTAGGAAGGAACAAGAACCAATTGAATGTGCAAGACACATTACAACACTAGTTTATCATTAAATTTGTTTTACAAGCCTTCTAAATTGATGTAATAATATTATTAAACACATTCTATAATGTTGAATTAGGAGGAAATAAGTTCATTAGGTCTAGAAAAGCGTGAAAGTATCTTACAACACTTTACAACACCTTCACAAGACATCATTAAAAGCATGTTATTTGATTTGCAAGGGTCCAAGACCTAGTCTGGATGCATAAAATGCCTCACAACACTTGAATCAAGGCCTCATTAAGTCCAATTTATTATGAATTATTCCCATGTCAAGCAAAGGGTCATTTTTTCTATGACACAGTTAGTAGTAGAGGATACACATCCAAGGGGTCCCACTTGGTGAGCAATCTATCCTTAGCTTAGTTTAGCCTAGTTATTACTTTCTATTTAGTAATTAGTTAAGAATCTGGCACTGACTGTTCCTGCAGCCACTAGAATTCCATTATGTGACTATTCCTAAAGCCAAAGAAGATAGAGTAGTTTTCTGTTTATTTTTTAGATTTTCATTTTTTTCATGCATTTCAAGCTTAGTATGGTTGTTGGTTGATGTTCAACATTTATGTTATTCCTTTCCAAGCAATTTACTTTTAGCATTGTGTTTTTCTTAGTTGTAGAATGAAAATGGCTACTTTGAGTTCCTAGTGCACATACTGTGCTGACCCATTTCAAGTTCACGTCCTTGGGTTGAAAAGTTAAATGCACCTTCATGATGATTGAATAGCTATTCAATTTAGATGTCCAATCTCTGAATCACGGCTTTAAGGGCCTAGTTGTTAAATCATTATAGGAGGACAACACTCCTCACTGTCATCATCAGAGCTACTATGTCTCTCTGATCTACTACTACTGCTCCTCTCATCCCCACTTCCCTATGCCACCACCACCCGTGCTTGGGGCATCCTCAACTGAATGGGTCTAAATCTCTCCCACTAGGTATCATACTCTACAGTGGTACTTGCATATGCAACATCCCGTCTCGAATCCCATGCCATTGCCAACATGTCTCTCCAACTCTGAAAGACAGTATCATACTCAATGAATCCACCCCATGGTCGCCTCTCATGAGCCACCCTACCAAATACTGCCTCCACTTGTGGAACATCTTGTCTCAGACCAAACTATCATAGTACCCACACTGGCAGATACCTCTCGATTATACCTTGAGTCTATCTAATCAAGTAATGTACCCTCTGAATGTATGACATGTAGAGGTGATCATGCTCCTAGTCCTCATAATCAATGTATGACCGCTAGACGAAGGTATCTATCTCATCGATAACCCTCCGCCAATGATCTAGCTCACTCATGTGATGTTATCACTGAAACCCTACATACATAAAGATGTAAGGCATATATGGCCCTTGTCGCTTGTCACATATTGGTCATAGCACAACAATACACTCAAACGCCCATACATGTAGTAGAGTCACCCCTATGACTAAGCTCTACCCACCTCTGTACACCACATAATGGAGCTCCCTATACAGATCTCCCAATGCTGTCACCCCCCAGGTGTACACTGTACCATGCTCAAACATCTAATCAATAACCCCTACCCAGCCAATCACAAAACCCTGTGATCTCCTATCTAGCATCAAGGTCCCAGTAATCAATGCAACCACAAAAATAATGAGATATGGCCATATCCCCAATCTGATATCCAAATCTAACTCCACACCCCTAATAGGCAAATCCCACTGAGTAAATACACTCTATAGCCTAGCCCTCGCCCCCTAGAGCTAGTACTCTACTATCTCCCTGTGAATTAGTATTCGTAAAATTTTCCACACATCCTCTAATGTGACTGTAGCCTCCATTGTCGGCAGATGAAAACTACTGGTCTGACTATGCCATCGCTCCACCAATGTTTTCATAAGTGACCTATGTGCCTGAATCTGAGGCATGCGAGAAATAAAGAACAACCTTTTCAAATTAATCCAATCCTCATCCTCTAGTGTCAGTCTCTGCCATAGGGTCCCCATAACCCTCATCCGTCACTCACATGATTATAGGACCTTCAAGTCCTCTAGTATCATCACACACACTAACATTTGTATCTTTAATCAAAATTATGACCTTTTATCATGACCTAACTAACCCACCCTACCATCCCTTGTGAAACTATGCCTCCATTTTGACACAGGTGTTGTTTTATTAAACGTAGACGCTTTAACTTTTCACCTAAGCATTGCTTTACATAGGTGCAAAAATTCCCCATATAGGCATGCTGATTTTCAATGTAGGCATTGCAAAATGCAAGTAACTTTTCCCAGACCCCCCTCTAAGCACATGTGTGTCAAATGCATGTGTGCAGAATGTAGGCACCTTGACTTTAAATATTTGCCCCAAGAAAGTGAGAAACACACATTAGGTCATTATATACCCACAAAAAGGTGCCTGATGGGAAAGTCATGCTAGGTCTACAGGCTCCCATACATGAACCATACAAAAAATTTATACCTCTTGATAAATTTGATAAGGATCCACATAAAAGAAGTTCCACAAGGCTAACAAGTTGCATTATACAAGACACTCATGGAATACAAAAAGGCACCACTAGAAAGCAAGTTGTGTTATGTTTGGTGGCCATGAAAAAGGTTTTAAATATGGTAGGATAAGATAGTCAAATGGTTTTTTCTTACTTCATGAAAGGTCACACCTTAGGGAACATCGTGCTTAATATCACCAAGAGAAGACTAGTCGAGGATAAAATGATTTGCAACTTAGGGAGTGAAAGTTGTAGCATTACCACTAAGAGGAATTCCATATGCCAAGCAAGAGTAATTGCAATTATATCTTTCAGAGAAGTGGTTGAAAAAATTATATTATCTGCATCAACCAATCCTAAAAAGAGAATAACTAAGAAATTGGAAACAACTGGTTCAATCGAGGGAGGAATTGATTGAATCTCACCTGGTTCTCTTGCCTCCCACCCACGGTCAGATGTTAAACAAAATTTCCTATAATCTCATGAAGGACATCAAACCCAATGTCACCACCAAGAAGACACATCACATGAAGTAATAAAATCATGCTTTGAAGCAAGCAATGAGCGAGGATGTGTATGCCCCCACTTTAAAGAAATTGCTAAACACCATGTTGTGAGCAATTGTTTTAAAATAAAACACAATAAATACCAATACATGATAGATTTATTCAGAAATCCCTATGTAAAACATGTTTCCTAGTAAAGCTACATCATGAAAGGAGGTTGCGCCCCATATGCAATCCTAAGATAACACATAAGGGATCCATGGATTTGGGGTCAGCATATGTCTTTGCTATAGTGATATGATCCAGCTCAAAATCATCATCATTCCCCAAGTAACTCATGGAACAATGAGCACAAAAGAAGAATGACACATAGAGAGAAAAAACAAAGAAAATATTTTGGTTCAACATGGAAGAGACCTAAATGTCTCAACACCTTGCATCATCTCACAAAGGAAAACACAAGAAAAATGAAAAGATAAAGTTTTACAACATATAGAAAAATGTAGATACAAATAGAAGAATGTCACAATAGATTCACTTCCTTTGTATCCTTGCACCAACAGAGTGACAAGGTTCATCTAAAGTAGGCTCATAAACATATACATAGCAAGCAACACCTGATAACCTTACGCACATGCAATCACAAAGAACATGAAAAGAAAACAAACAAAACACTAGTATGGTACATGCGAGTCAACCTATATCAGGACATCCGCATCCCGATCTTGTTCATCATAGGTGGAAGGAAAACAACTAGCCAGAGGGACAATGACAAGTATCATACTAGGAGCATGACCAGATTCAACATGTGGTGAGTTACTCTTTTTAGGAGGAGCATCACAGTTGTTATCATCTAAGATCATGGAAGAGGAAAATAATAAATTCAACTCATTATGAACTTTCTCATCAATCTTATCAATCTCATCATCATCATCCAAGTTAATCATAACAGGAGGCCTAATGATGATGTCCATTGAAGTTTCATGTTGTTGTGGCGAAGGTGAAGAATCATCATGTGTTACTTGAGTTGATGTTTGATGTTGATTTTTTGTTTTGTTCTTTTCTTCTAACTGACAAGCAATAGCATGATGTCTACACCTATGCTCTTTAGCATTTATGTTTCTTCTTGTATGATTTTCAAGTTGTGATTGTGTAGGAGCACGTTTATCAACCATTGGTTTAGTTTCTACCCACAAGGGAGGAAGAAAAGGAACCATATAAGGTTATTCAACCACCATCTCTTTAGCTTTGTAATCTTGTTTAATTTTAGGAGGCATAAAAGGAATTGTATAATTATCTCTTGGTCTCTTATAGGAAATAGGTGGAGGAATCATGGGTGATTTTTCTTAGTTACTTGGAAAGGATTTTGGTTCAATCATGGCTTCATCAATAATAGGAGGCTCAATCATGGGTTGAGGCATGTTGCTAAGGGATAACTCTACTATGCGCTTCACTTTGAACTTTTGATAAGATTTGAAAAAGAAGTCCTTACGAGGTTTAATAGGTTCTATAGGTTTGGGCCAAAACAAATCCAATGAGAAATTCCTACACGAAGACACCAGATTAAAGCCACTATGATGCACAATAAAGATGTCATTGCAAAATGGAAATTTTAAGCATTTATGCAAGTTACCGACGAGACGACATCCATGGAGTGTATCCATGGATAACCAAGCTTCACACAAAATTGGTGTGATGATGATATGATGGAGAATGAGACACTCAATTGTTTTTGTAGTCACCTCCAATCTGACTTTACTTCTTCTTAATTAATTAAATAATTTTATTTAATTAATTCACCCATTTCTCCCTTCCTAATTAATTATATATATATATTTAATTAATTAGTCTATTTCTTCTCATAATTAATTCAATACTTTATTTAATTAATTATGTCATTTGCCTAAACCTATAGTTCTTCTAGTTAATTAAATAATTCCTATTATTTAATTAATCCCATCCAAATCCCCTTTCTTCTAAAAACTCAATTATATTAATTAATCATTGATTAATTAATGAACTAACCTCCATTAGCCCATTCTCCAACTTTTGACTCTACCTAGGTTAGTAAACCCATGGTTTACTAACCTCGCCCACCTAATTATGCTAATTAATCCCCAATTAACTACCCTAACCTACATCATTACCAATATTATCCAATTTAAAATTCACCCTCAACCTCCTAATCTTGTCTCATTAGTGCCATATATCCCACCTACCCCCACTCTCTTACACATAGCCTCCAAAATTATATGAGGTGCCATCCCAATGTGTGCTCACACATGTGTGAACACACCTTGCTCCTCTCCATGCACCTAGTTTGACAGTTGTCACAATGCTAATAAGCCACATTGCTTGATCCATGCATCACCTCCACACTCAATCCGAGCCCTCTATTTTACCCTCCAATTTTCTATAAATTGGGCCTTTATCCCCTCATTTGAGCATCTTGAATTATGCTGATTTCATGTTGGTGCAATTGGGAGCAATCCACATTTCCATCTTGAGAAAAATCAACAAGACTTGGGTGCATCTTGGAGCTCAATCAAGGAGGAAGATCAAAGGTATAAATGGTGCTTATGTTTATGCTTTATTTTCTTAATGATTTATGCTTTTGATTTGAATTTCTAACCCCTCCATAGTTTCGGTCCAAATTTTAAAGGAAGAGTGATCAAACCTATCGTAGGGCATGAAAAACCATTATGTGTTTTGATCCATTCTTTTGGTTTTTCATAAGAATCTTGATAAAGTTCATGCACAAATAAGAATTCCTCAGTGATCACATTCTCTACACACATAGGATCAATTAATATCCCATTAGTAGGCTTGTTAGTAATTTTTTTGGTGATGTAAAGAGGACCATTAGGTGCATGTTCTATTATGTCATTTTGTGAGAAAACAATGTTTATAGACATGTTGGTTTTGCCATTATGAGGTTGAACGTCAATGAAGTTGACCAAATTATCATATTCATTATAATTACCATCATTCATGTTATCATCAGTCATGTCAACATTCATCACATCATTCTTGGCATCATTAGATTTCACAAAAGAGATGTTATGATTTGGCATGGGATTAGTAAAAATTTGCAAATTTTGGTTCGATAGGGCAATAGACTTATTTCCTTGATCATTAACACCACCAATCTAGATGTGATTAGAATCAATGAGGTCTTGCACAATATGTTTAAGACATTTACAATGTCTTGTATCATATCCATTTTGTCAATGATAATGGAAAAAGGCATTGGCATTATATTTCGAAGGTAAGGGATTTGTAAGATCAGGGTTTCTAATAGGAGGTAAGGTAATTAGGCTCTTACCCAAAATTTGCAACATTATAGAATGGAGAGTATCTGGTAATGGGGTAATTTTTCTATTGCGCTCTCTAAATTGATATGGATTTGTTGTTTTTATGGCAGCCACTTGAGACTCAACTTGTTGACTTGTTTGGGGTGGGTTGATTTGTAAAAAATCTTATTTTACTTCTTGAATGGTTGGAAATTGTTATGGGGCACGAACTCAGATTTCTTAGGGCAGTTAGAGGGAGTTTTTGCTTCACGATGACTAATTGAATTCTGATAGTCATGAAGAGTTGTGCACAAATGTGTAAAAGAGGGAAATTTCATCATACCAAGATTGTATTGAATTTTGTTTTGCAAATTTTCAATGATCATTCTTTGAAGATCAACATCAGGAATCTTAATGTTGATTTGTGAGTGAAGCAATTGGTATCACGCTATAAAATTGGTGATCTTTTTATAGACATGTAAAAATGACCTAACACTTATCGCACATTCTAAATGACATTTTCTCATCATTAACAACATTATCACCTAATATCAGTGCATTTCACATCAAATACATCAAAAAACCTAAATTCTTCTATTAATTGAATAATATTGCATTATTTAATTGATTCACTTTTTCACCATTTTTGACTAATTAAATAAATTACATTTATTTAATAAAGTCTTATTCTAACTTTATTCCTCCTGATTAATTAAATAACATCAATTATTTAATTATGTCGCTAATTTACCCTACTTCCCTAAGTCAATTAAATTAGTAAAATATAATAGTTTAATTAAATCACTTTCCCCTAAACATGAAAAATTGAATAAATTATTCAAAACATCATCCAAAAGGTCAAATCAAACAAACACAATTTTTTTTGCAAAATTCAAACTTGATTTGCACATTCAACTCAAAAAGAATAATTAATTAATTCTCCTCACCCACTTTATGTTGCAAGTATGAGTAAGTTTGGTGGTGTTGTCATTGATGTTGTCATTGATGTCAACACAATACAGGATGTTGCAGAGAAAGGAATCAAGTGTTGCAAGTTGTGCATGTATATTTGAGATGTTGAGATGTTGTGAGTACATGGAGCTATTTTTATTGTGTTGCAAGTGTGTTGATGTGTTGAGTTGCCAAGTGCTTTTGAGGAAGAGTGAAGACAAAATTGTGTATGTGTTCAGAATGTGCTATGGTATGTGCTCCACATTTCTTCTATGTTGATCCTATGCTTGTGTGGAAATGAAGTGTTGTTTATGGGCATTTGTTGGTGATATCTCCTAGATTTTAGTTTCTAGTTTGATGGAGAATGAAAGTTGTATTCACCGGTGTGTGAACTATTTGGTAGAGTTGTTTGTTTGTGGACTGGGAGAAATGTTTCTACTCCACAGTCCTTCGCTTGTTCGTTTCAAGTCTTGCAGATCTGGAAAATGTCTTGTAATGATGTTATTTATGTTTTGGAAAAGGTGTTCATGGTTTGGTGCTCCAGAAGACTAGTTTCAATGTTCCTATGTGTGTCTGTGCAGTCCAAATGGACTGATGGGAAGTGTTATGTGTATGAAGGTATCTGAGGTGTGCTCCAGTATATGGTGAAGCATGTTATGTGGTCCGCATACTATCTTCTCATTGTAGAAGCATGTACTTCAAAGTTCATTTTTGTTTTCATTGCGTTTGGTTGACTTGGTGTCTACACTTCATACAAAGGATACGTGTCAATTGAGGAAGTGTGTGTTTGATCTGGGTCATTGTTTTGGGTCTTAGTTAAGTGTTGGTTTGGTCCGCTCTCATTCTCTTCCACTACGGGAATGTTGAGTTGCTGACCTAATTTGAATTTATAAAATGAAGCATGTGAAGTTGACCTTGGAGAAAGTTTCTAAGGTTGAAGATGGTATAAATACAAGTCGATATCTTGTGAATTGATGTATCAGATGAGCCAAAAGTTTGTGAAGAAGAGTTGTACGAAAAATATTTGAGTCAATAGTACTTTAATGTGCCATATTCCTGAAAGCAATGAGCTGAAGGTATCTACAATCTTCTGATCAAGGTTATGGATGTGTGTAACTTGTTGTGGTGGATCTTTTCTTTTATCTTTTTGTATCTGTAGGCAGCGAGCCTCCTTGTTGGTAAGTGAGTCCTTTTTGTAGGCAGTGAGCCTTGTATTTTGGGTAGTGAGCCCTTGGCAGTGAGCCTCTTTGTATTCAGTTTTGGAATTACTTTATATTGTGAGTTAATCCTCACCATGGTTTTTCCCTTATTGGGTTTTCCATGTAAATCTGGTGTTTCTTGTGTTGATATTGCTTTTTGTTATCCGCATTTCATGTTCATACTTAATAATAGAATAAAGTGGTTGTGAAGTTGATAAGTGTTTGAGGTTTGAGATTGAAGTTTGGAGACAACTAATTCACCCCCCCTCTCAGTTGTCTTGCTCCTTTCAAAAATTGGTACCAGAGCTTAACCACTTGAGGTAGATCTGATGACACACAAATTGGAAATCCCTATGTTTGATGGATATGACTACAGTGACTGGAAAGTTTAGATGAGAGGTTACATAATCTCTCTTGGTTACAAGACTTGGAAAGCTAGGGAGACAAAGTATGTTGTACCGGAAAGTGGTCCTTCTTCTGCAGATGATATTTCTGCCTATGAGGAGAATGAGAAAGCAAGGTATGCAATCTACAGTGCTTTATCTCAGACTAAGTGAACAAAAGTTATTTCTTTGGGAAATACTTATGAAGTTTGGAAAAAGTTAGAAGATATTTATGAAGGAAATGATAGAGTGAAATTTTCAAAGAAGCTAACAGCAAAGCACAGATATGAGAACTCGAAGATGGAAGAAGGTGAAGATATTGCAAGCTATTTCTAGGGGGTTGATATTGTAGTGAATGAAGTGAAAAATCAAGGTGGTACCTTGATTAATGAAGATGTAATGGAGAAGATTTTGATGACTCTACCAAAGAGTTACAATTATAAAGTCTCAGCTATTGAAGAAGTGTATGATCCTTAGAAGTTTACTAGAGAATAGCTATTTGGCACCTTGACTGCATTTGAGATAAGGAAGTTTGGAAAGAAAGAGGAGAAGACAAAATCGGCCTTTAAAGCTACAAAAATAGAAGATGATCTGGATAGTGATAGTTCAGATGATTTGGAAGCCAAATTTATAAGGAATTTGAAGAAATTTATTTGTAAGTACAAAGGTATGTTACCTTTTAAATGTTCCAATTGTGGAAATATTAGTCACTATGCTTCAAGATGTCCAAATAGAGTTGTACACAAGAAGAACAAAGATAATAAAGACAAAAAGGATAAGAATTTCAAGATATTGTATTATGTTAGAGAAGATGTTGGGATTTCTAATGATGAATCTGACTTTGAGGATAATGATGATGAATGCTTGTTTCTAGCCTTAGAGAATAAATCAATAACTACTAACTCTGGAAGATGTGCAAGGGAAAGTGGTCCGGAGAACAAGAAGGATGAGATGGTACGTACTTTGGTTACTGCCTTTCATGCTAGACAAGATGAAGACTATTGGGTGATTTACAGTGGATGCTCAAATCATATGACTAGAGACAAAAGTAAGTTCACTAAACTTGAAAAGTATGATGGTGGATTAGTCATGTTTGGAGATGATTCTAGAGAAAAAATTGTTGGAAAAGGAACTATTAGTTTTGATGGAAAATACAAAACTGATGATGTCTATTATGTTAATGGCTTAAGGCATAATCTTTTGAGTGTTGGAAAAATGTGTAGCAAAGGATTCAAGCTTGTGTTTCAGGACAATACCTGTGATATCAAAAAAGGTTCTGGAATTGTGGTTGTTGTAGGAAAAAGAACATATGGAAACATTTATTAGCTTAAGAGTGTTGATGGTCAGTGCCTTGTATCTCAAGTTAATGAAATTTTTCTATGGTGCCGAAGGATGGGACATGTAAACTTTGATAATCTGATCAGGATCAGTTCAAGAGAGGTTTTCTGGGATCTTCCTAAAATCACAAAGCCTACCAATACTATGTGCAGAAGTTGTTAGTCGGGAAAACAAACAAGATGCAGTTTTAAAGGAAAAGATCAATCAACTATTGAAATGTTGGAATTGGTTCATACTGGCCTCTATGGTCCTACAAGAACAAAAAGTATTAATGGTGATAGATATTTCATGCTTTTGATTGATGATTATTCAAGAATGACATGGGTTACATTTCTTAGGGAGAAAGCTCAAGTTCTAGATAGATTCAAAGTGTTTAAGGCAAGGGTAGAGAATGAAGTGAACCTGAGAGTCAAATGTTTAAGGTCTGATAGAGGTGGAGAATTCACTTCCAGTGAGTTTAATACATTTTGTCAAGAGCATGGCATAAAGAGACATTTTTATGCTCCTAGAACTCCTTAGCAGAATGGATTTTTTGAGAGAAAGAACCAGATTGTGCAAGAAGCTACAAGAACAATGATCAATGAGGAAAATGTACCTAATGTATACTAGAGAGAGGCAATCCACACTGCTATTTATATTCTTAATAGAGTTCAAATCAAGGGTAACAACACAAAGACTCCTTATGAGTTGTGGACAAGCAAGATTCCTACTATTAAATACTTTAAGGTATTTGGAAGAAAATGTTACATTAAAAGAGATGATGAGAACCTTGGAAATTTTGAAGCAAGATGTGATGAAGGGATTTTACTTGGATATTCAACTAGTAGCAAAGCATATAGATGCTTCAATAAAAGATTGAGGAAGATTGTTGAGAGTGATAATGTGAAAGTTGATGAAGATATGCACATACCAGTTGAGATAATTGAAGTTGGACCAGATGAGCCTATCTGCAGACTAGTACTAGAAGATCGAATAAGGAAGAAGAAGAAAAAATCGAAGAAGAAGAAGCTCAGGAACTTGCTCCTAAGACTCCTAAGTATGTAAAGAATAATCATCTGAAAGAATAGATAATTGGAGATAAAAGTGAAGGTGTAAAGACCAGAAGCAAAGTGGTAGTAGCCAAGGTAAATCTATGTTTACTTTCAAAGATAGAACCTAAGTCTATGTGTGAAGCATGCAAAGATGAGAGTTGGTTTAGAGCTATGAAAGAAGAGTTGCAATAGATAGAGAATAATCAGACATGGGAACTGGTTCCTAGACCAATATACAAGAATGTAATTGGTTCAAAATGGGTGTTTAGGAATAAGTTGAATGAAAATGGTGAAGTAGTGAGAAACAAAGCAAGACTTGTATGCAAAGGTTATTCACAGGTTGAAGGAATTGACTTTGAGGAGAAATTTTCCCCGATGGAAAGAATGGAGGCTATTTGGATGTTCTTGGCATTTTCTGCTTATAAAGATTTCAAGGTATATCAGATGGATGTTAAATCTGCATTTCTGAATGGAGAATTGCAAGAAGTGTACATGGAAAAATTGGAGGGATTTTAGTTATCAGATAAACCAGACATGGTTTGTAAGTTGAAAAAGGCATAGTATGGACTCAAACAGGCTCCTAGAGCATGGTATGCAAGATTGGACAGATATTTGACACAACAAAAGTTTAGCAAGGGCTTCGCAAACAGTAATATCTATTTCAAAGTTCAAGGAAACAAAATGTTGATAGTGTTTGTGTATGTAGATGATATCATTTTTGGAGGAAATGAAGGTATGTGCAAGAGGTTTGCAGAGGAGATGCAAAAAGAGTTTGAAATGTCTATGATTGGTGAGTTAAATTTATTTCTTGGTCTTAGAGTAAATCAAACTGATAAAGGGATATTATTTTCACAATCAAAGTATGTCAAAGAGTTGTTGAAGAAGTTTGGAATGGATGACTCCAAACTAGTATGTACCCCTATGGTGACCAAATGCAAGCTGAGTAAAGATGATGAATCTACTAAAGTTGATCAAAGAATGTACAAATCTATGATTGGTGGATTGTTGTATCTTACTGCTACTAGACCAAATATCATGCATGCAATATGCTTGGTTGCCAAATTTCAAGCAGAACCTAAAGAAGCACATGTTACAATTGTGAAGAGGATATTCAGATATCTAAAACACACTTTGGATAATGGCATGTCATATCCTAAGGATATTGATTTCACCTTGAGTGGTTACACTAATGCAGATTGGGTTGGTTGTGTGGATGACCGAAAGAGTACAAGTGGTGGTGCATTCTTTCTTGGAGGAAGATTGGTTTCATGGCTAAGCAAGAAATAGGATTTAGTTTCTTTATCCACTGTAGAAGCTGAGTACATTGCTACAACATCTTGTTGCACACAGGTTTTTTGGATGAAGCAAACATTAAAGGACATAGGAGTGATATGTGATCAGCCTATCCCTATCTTATATGATAATACAAGTGCTATAAATATTTCAAAGAATTTGGTAATGCATTCAAGGACAAAACACATATCTATTAGATATCATGTCTTGAGGGAGAAGGTATTGGAGAATAAAGTCAGGTTGGAGTATGTGTCTACAAAAGATTAGATTGCAGATATATTTACTAAGGCCCTTCCGAAGGATACTTTTGAGTATCTCATGGAGAAGTTGGGGGTCATTGGCCCTCCTTCTTCGAACTAGGTGCACAAGGAGGTGCATCAGTCTAGTGGATCTATAGATTCCTCATGTGTCTAGATTGATGATTGGGTCTACTCTATAGGGGGAGTAGAAAGTTTCATTATTGTTGTATGAGATGTTTGGGTGCAGGCCTAAGGGGGAGTGATCAGATATTTTGGTATTTACCATTGATGTCAAAGGGGGGATAGAGTCATGTGAAAAACAATGAAAGAAAAAGGAGAGAGTATTGAGAGTGCAGGAATTTTGTGTAGGTTGTCTAATCTAAAAAATAAAGGAGAGTACATGAATGGAATTGATGTTGTCTTTGATGTTTTTTCACATCATGTGTTTCCATCAATGACAAAGGGGGAGATTGTTGCAAGTATGAGTAAGTTTTGTGGTGTTGTCATTGATTTCAACACAATACAAGATGTTGCAGAGAAAGGAATCAAGTGTTGTAGGTTGTGCATGTATAGTTGAGATGTTGTGAGTACATGGAGCTATCTTTATGGTGTTGCAGGCATGTTGATGTGTTAATTTTCCAGGTGCTTTTGAGGAAGAGTGAAGAAAGAATTGTGTATGTGTTCAGACTGTGCTTTAGTATGTGCTCTGCATTTCTTCTGTGTTGATCCTATGCTTGTGTGGATATGAAGTATTGTTTATGGGCATCTTTTGGTGATATCTCTTGGAATTTAGTTTTTGGTTTTATGGAGACTGAAATTTGTGTTCACCGGTGTGTGAAATGGTCTGGAAAAGCTATTTGTCTATGGACTAGGAGAAATGTTTATGCTCTATAGTCCTCCGTTGGTTCGTTTCAGGTCTTATGGATCTGGAAAATGTCTTGCAATTATGTTACCTATGTTCTGGAAAAGGTGTTCATGGTTTGGTGCTCTGGAAGACTAGTTTCAATGTTCATGTGTCTGTCTATGTAGTCCAGATGGATTGTTGGGAAGTATTTTGTGAATGAAGGTTGTTGTATTTGATGCGAATGAATCTGAAGGTATCTAAGTTGTGTTCCAGTGTATGGTGAAACATGTTATGTAGTCTACATACTATCTTCTCATTGTGGAAGCGTGTACTTCAAAGTTCATTTGTGTTTTCATTAGGTTTGGCCAACCTGGTGTATACACTTCATACAAAGGATAAGTGTCAATTAAGGAAGCATGTGTTTGATTCGAGACGTTGTTTTCAATCTTGGTCAAGTGTTGGTTTGGTCTGCTCGCATTCTCTTCCACTATGGGAATGTTGAGTTTCTAACCTAATTTGAATTTGTAAAATGAAGCCTGTGAAGCCGACCATGGAGAAAGTTTCTAAGGTTGAAGATGGTATAAATACAAGTCAAGATGTTGCGAATTGATGTATCAAGTAAGCCACAAGTTTGTGAAGAAGACTTGTGTGAAAAAGAGTTGAGGCAACAGTACTTTAATGTGCCAGATTCCTAAAAGAAGTGAGCTGAAGGTATTTACATTCTTCTAATCAAGGTTGCGGATGTGTGTAACTTGTTTTGGTGGATCTTTTCTATTATCTTTTTGTATCTGTAGGCAATGATTCTCCTTATTGGACAATGAGTCTTTTCTATAGGTAGCGAGCCTTGTATTTTGGCAGTGAGGCTCTTTGTATTCGGTTTTGAAATTACTTTATATTGTGAGTCAATCCTCACCGTGGTTTTCCCTTATTGGGTTTTCCACATAAATCTGGAATTTCTTGTGTTGATATTACTTTCTATTATTTTCATTTCATGTTCATACTTAATAACAGAATAAAGTGGTTGTGAAGTTGATAAGTGTTTGAGATTTGAGATTGAAGTTTGGAGACAACTGATTCACCCCCCCTCTTAGTTGTCTTGCACCTTTCAACACTTTCATGATTGAGAAAATCACAATCCCTCGATTCTTCAATCTAATTGGCTGACTAATCCATCTATTCCCAACTGGTTCATTTGTTCTTCAATCCCACTAAACACAAAAATTGATTTGTTCAATCACACTGATTACGTAATCAAAATCCACTAATTCTTTCTATCTAAATCCTCTCAACATCTTGCAACTGTTGATCTGGATATTCTACTATGAAATCTTGCACATTCATTTTGAAACACAAAATATATATAACTTCATTTCTTCTCAAAAACAATTGGAGAATCAACATCTTTTGCACAACGAAGTAATGCTGAAAACATAATCAACTTATTAAAGCTTTGACATACATCTTCGATCAACACACACAACTTTGAAGATTTTTCTATACACAAATGGGGGCTTCACATTGATACAACAACGATCCAACATCTTTGTGAATACACTTCGAAACAGGATGGTAATACTATAGTTTTTTATTTCATTTTATGTTTCTCTCATTTGATTGCATTGTTTGAGTTCATTTCTTCATAGTTTCATTTCATGAGTAATGGGTATGGATCGTAGTCATTGTTTTGAATTAGATTTATTTCAATTCATTTAAAAATTGATTATCTTATTGCACACTCGATTTCCCCCTTACACATTCTGGCATGCCCAGTGGGACTATGGTCCTTAACACTAACATGTCCTTGAGTGATTTTTGAGCAGTTGTAGGTTCCGAAAATGCATTTGAAATTTTTTTATGCAGAAGCTATAGGAAATTCACAAGGTCGATCTTTTGTTTTGGCCACGGTCGCCCATTTTTCAACCGCTTTTTCCATTTCAGCCACTTTTGATATGGAAACAGAGGCATTTTGTATTTTCTAGCTGCTTCCACTTGATAAACAAAGGCCGCTTTTATTTTTTTAGCTATAATTGCTTCTAACAAAGTTGCTTTTGCTTAAAATTTTTTATTTTTCTCTGTTAAAGTTTTTTCCAAAAGTTGCAAGTTATTTTTCAATTTATAACACTAACGATTGTTAGTTTGGATGTTGGAAGGGTGCTAACATTGTTTATGCAAGATTTGTAGAAGCATGGAATGGGTTTATCTAAGAACCAACTAACACTTTTTATTGTAGAGAAGGTGAATGGTCGAAGTTTCAAAAAAAAAATAGAAGCTTTCCATATTAGAAAACTTTGAAATTTGGTGCCTAAATGTACCCCACAACTTGCATGCTTTCAATTTGGTGCTCTAAAAATAACGTTCAAATTTTTTTTTAGGTTAGAATAAGATTTCAATTTGGTGCTTTAAAAATAATTTTTTATAAGCTTTCATTAGTTTAGGGAAAATTTTCAATTTGGTGCTTAAAATGAATCCCACAACTTGTACACCTTTGATTTGGTGCTTTAAAAAGAATGTTCAAAAATATTTCTAGGTTAGAATAAGATTATAGTTTGATTATTTAAAATAAACATTTCAAGAAGCTTTCTAGTTTAGGAAAACACTTTGAAACTGGTGCTATAAAAATGAACCCCACAAACTCACACGCTTTTGTTTTGGTGTTCTAAAAGGAATTTTCAAAGGTTTTCTAGATTAAAATAGCACTTTGGTGCTCTAAAAAATGCTTTCTTTTGACCAAACACTTTCAATATGTTGATGAAACATATGATTTAGTTTTGTTGACCAATTAAGACAAGGATTGTTAGTAACACTCAATTTTGGGCATACAATTGGATAAATATAATTATGATTTGTACACTGCTATCTAAATTGCTTGAAATCCAAAAAACTTTATTTTGGTGCACATAAAAAAAAATTGCTATCTTGTACACATTTTATTTCCTTTATTTTGGATAGTGTCGCTCGAGTGGCTTAAAAAGAACATTTCAATGAATTGTACACTGTGTATTTCATGTTTGGCAAGCTAGGTGTCTATCCTCACCCCTCGCACCTTTTGGCAATCTTGGGTGATGAAAAGAATTTTGAATTTTGCACATTGTTTTTATTTCAAAAGCATTACCTTTAGAGGGCCTACCTTTGATACACATCCCACGCTGGAGAACTCAAAGGTGACTCAAAGCGGTATTTCACTTGAGCCGCTAGGTCAAGGATAAACGCGAAATGACTTGCATTGGAGATTACTTGGTCGTCAGTTCCATTCACAAAAGGGGACGTACCATTGTGTATATAGAGCCCCGACTAAGTTGGTAAGAGCCTTAAGTGGATTGCTAGATGCCAGCCAAACGTTGGATCCCTTGAGCATAACTACGAACCAATGTTGTAGAAGCTACCCTTTTAGCCAAAAACATTCTTTAAAGTGGTGCATCAGAATTTACTTCTCAGAAGTTACTTACCAAGTCCAAATTATGGTTGAGATTAAAACACTCTCGATCAATTTGTGTGTAAAATCATCCCTTCGAGGCATAAGGTAAGCCCATCTAAAAGAACGTGTCTATCCCTAGGGTGTAAAGTTGCTTTCACGAAATTGCCAAATCTTTTCAATTTCTTTTTTGACATCAAACATTTGATTGAAATAAAATGAACACATCAAAAAAAGAATTTAACATGGTTATCAAACTTCAAACCCTTTAGACTTAGTGTGAATACTTTGAAAAAATCCCTATATTTGCACTCCTTAAAAGATATCTTAAACAAATATCTTTAATGGTTTCCAAATATTTAGGTTTAGATTTCAAGTCACACTAAGAACAAAGTTAATATTGGAAACTATGACTTTAGCATTTCGATTTACAAAAACTTTGAGACTTTGTGGAAAGAAATGTGCTTAAAGTTATAGACGTTTAGGGCCAAATAGTTTTGATTGTTGTGTTGTGTTGTCACTTTCCAAAATCTCAAAATAGATTGAACAAAGACATCAAAAACTACAAAATTTATCCAAATTGTTTCCAACACAGAAACTAAAAAATAAAACTGAATAGAGGCCACTTTTGCTTCTATTTTTGCCCCATTCGACCAAAAACTGGCTGCAATTGACCAAAAATTGCCGCTTTTTCTCTTTGTCTTATGACATTCTTATGACAGTCACTAGTGAAAACATGCCGCTTTTGCTAAATTAAACACACCTAATCTAAAAATTGTTGTAGTTGATATTTTTTGTGCCACATTTGACCAATTTTCTTGGATGCAGTTGACCAAAATCTGGACACTCTTAACCAAAGCAACCGCTTTTTCCTACACAAATTCACCTGTCAGGAAATTTACACACAAAGGTTTCTTTTGAGAAAACTGGTCATAGTTTCTTTTCATATTTGCTCGTAATCGACCAAAATTTGGCCGCTTTTGATAGAATTTTCCGCTTTTGCTCTATGTTATAGTAAAAATCAGAAAACTAATCCGAAATTGGTTACAAATCCTTTTGAGAACAAAATAGTTAGACCCCCAAAACAAGTCATAAATCCACATCAGTCCATCATCCATTACAAAATCAAAACACTCCAATCTATCTTTAAAGATTCAAAATCAAAACAACTTTGGATTATTCCTTCACTCAAAATTCTTAAATATCAACATATGCTTGAACCTCATGGCTAGTTCAAGTAGATTTCTGCAACATATCCTCTAGAAAGGGAAGTGAAATATCAATTTAAGTTTTCAACATTTTTAAATCCTGAAGGTTAGCATTCTTTCCAAACATCACTCAAATCTTAGGGTGTTAAGTATCACAAAAAACATAGTGAAACACGGACACCTTTTGTCCAAAAGGTTATCTCTTACATTCACCCATATCACTCACTTTATGACCATTTGGCATCCAATTTCTCTAGTTCAACAACCAAACCTTATGGCACCTATCATACAACCAAACTTTGAGAAAATTGAAGGTGAACAAACAAACATTATCAGTAGTTTGAGGAGTTTCATATTCGAGACAAAGGAAACACCAGCTCAGTGGAGAGACACAACAAATATCCTAGACAAACAAGAGTGAAAATCCAATCTTGTTGTTGGAAGGCTCGTATTACCACCTCTTGCGTGGTAATAGAAAATATTGGCTCTCAAAAACACTTGTAAAAATATAAAAATCTAAAACAACAAACGTAATTTCATTTCCTTAAAACAAAAAATTCCAAAAAAAAAGCATTAGTTAATTTCATAGTTAGGAATCACCAAAAAATTCCACAAAATCATGAGACTTGTTTACTACAACCATGTGATCACAACACAATAAAAATATGGAAGTAAACAAAAGTAGCACTAGCATACCCCCAACAAACACCCCAAACGAAGGAAGTGACCCATGGGGCTATAGACCAAGTGACCTTATAACTCCTTGAAAGGAACCCACATTCAAAGCAACATCCAACCAACCACCAAATGAGGAGGAAATAATCTGTAGACAACAAGAAATGGTGGATGGGTCAAATCAAAATCCCAAGGACATGGCCATAAAAGAAGTGAACAGTGAGGAAGAAATAGATGATGAAGAATTATTTCAACATTCCAACAATCCCAAGGTACTCAAACTGATGGACAAACTGCTAAGAAAGGATCCAAATACCTACTTCATCAAATTAGCATAAAGTGGTGCTAAATTACCTATAGACTTCAATGTGGAATCTCTTAAGGATCCTCACCTTGTTCCCTTAGGGGATGAATTAGTTGTGAGATAGATACCCAAACCCATAGAGATTCTGAACATGCCACTAATCTTCTCACAAAGCAATGACCAATCTAAACAACAACCAATGGAAAACCCTTTGTTTAGAAAACCATCCCAAATTGAGAAAGCAGTAGCAGCCCAACAATATCAAGGAGGTCCAACTCAATACATGCCCCAAAACACCTCCTACATTGACCCTTCCCAAAACATACAAAATCAGCAACAAGGAGTGCCACAAGCAAACTACTTCGACAACCTTCAAACAAATCAACAATATCAAAAAGGTGTGCCACGTGGTACCCTTCCCTATCAACATCAACAAGGTGTGCCACATGGTACCCTTCTCAATCAACATCAACAAGGTGTGCTACAAAGTACCCTTTTCAATCAACATCAACAAGGTGTGTCATATGGTACCCTTTCCAATCAATAGTCCCATCAACAAGGTGTCCCACCAACACACTTCCAGGGTAACCTTCAAAACAATTCATCCCATCAACAAGGTATACCACCAACACACTACCAAGGTAACCTTCAAAGAAATTCATCCCATCAACAAGGTGTATTGAAAATGCACTACTAGGGTAACCTTCAAAACAATTCATCCCATCAACTAGGTATACCACCAATGCACCACCAAGGTAACCTTCAATACAATTCATCTCAACAACAAGGTGTACCACCAACTCACTATCAAGGTACCCCTCCTTAACAACAATAGAAAGGACTTAATCCTCCTTCGATACAACAAGGACTTAATCCTCCTTACATTCAGCAAGGACTTAACTCTCCTTTCATTCAACAAGGACTTAACCCTCCTTCCATCGAACAAGGACTTAACCCTCCTTACATACAACAAGGACTCAACCCTCCTTATGTACAAGGACTTAACCCTCCTTACACTCAATAAGGACTTAACCCTCCTTCCACCCAACATGGTTACCAACGTCCTATACCTTCAACATACCCAACCTATGACCAAACGAACATCTTGGGACAACAAGGCTACTATACATAGGATCCCTAAACAAATGTCTCAAACACAAAGGTAGGCATGCAACAATAAGCCCCAAATCAAAGGATATCGGACATCCAGATTGGAAAACCAAAGAAGACTTATACCCTACAAGATATATGTCTATTTCCTTTTGATCACTCCATTACTATGCTCCCCTTCTTGAAAATTTTTGAAAGACCAAAGTTTGACAAGTACAAGGGAAAAGGAGATCTGGTAGAACATGTGCGAGATTTCTCAGTATCTTGCATGGAAGTGAAAATTAATGATTCCTACCTAATGAGACTTTTTCCACACAATCTTACTAGTCACGTTATGGAATGGTTCTCCCATCTACCACCAGGTATTAATTTTTTTGATGAGCTAAATACCAAGTTTGTAAACCACTTCTCGTTCAACATAGAATAGGATGTCACCATCACGAACCTCTAAAAGATTAAACAGAGTCAAGGAGAATCCTTTACATCCTACCTACAAAGATGGAGACATAAAGCTAGTAGGTGCAAGTGGCCTATTCCCGACAAAGAGTTGGTGGATATCTTTGTTTCCAATGTCCAAATGAAAATCAACTATCAACTCACCATGTTGTGCCCTGCTAACTTTGAAGAGACCATTGAAAAGGGACTACACATTGAAAGAGCTCTCATAGAAAGGGGAGTCATTAAACTAAACAACTCAAAAGACAACCCTTCTAATTCAAATGGCAGACCCAAGATTTGGGCAAAAAAAAAAATTTACCAACGATGGAGTAGTTGATGTTAGAGTTGTATGAAACGTGCAAAATCCTAACATACCACAAAACAAAGCCCAAGTTTCAAAAACTAGCTATGCTCCAAACAATGCATAAAATAATCAACTTAGCTATCCCCAAAAAAATCAAGTGGTTAACCAATAGAAAAATTAGGAAGGACAACAAAGGCAATATGATCAACCAAGGAGGAAATTTACTGAATTAAGAGTACCACTTGAGACAATCATGCACAAACTAGTTCAACAAAACCTCATCAAGATCAACAATCACCCAAACTATGAAGATCAAAGTTTTAAAACACCATGGTACAATGAAAAAGACCTATGTGAGTTCCACAAAATCAAAGGACATACAATGAATAACTACATGAGACTCAAACATATAATACAAGACATGATCGACAAGGGAGAAGTTGATATAGAACATTGTCCTAGAAACAAAGACCTCCAAATCTAAACGAATCCAATTCTAAACCATGCTAAGAAGAACGACAAAGAGAGAGATCAAGACTATCACAGTGCTAACTACACCTATGGTGACACCATCCTAGGCACCTTTTCCCAAGTAGATGACACTAGGGTCAATGTGTTAACTATACGAGGTAGGAACCCCGAATGTAATGTAACCACTTGTCAAGGGAAATTAAAAATACAAGGAGCCCCACCTAAACCCACATCTAATCCATCCAATGACTATAGTATTGTGGAACAACAGAAGAAGACTCCCACTTTGATCTCCATCTTAGAGCTATTGAAATTATCACCCATGCATAGGGAAATACTAAAGAAATCCTTGGAAGCATCAATCCCTAATGACCTCAATCTTGATCAATTTCAAGCCATGATTGGAAAAATCATGATCAATCATCATTTAGTATTTTTTGAGAAAGACCTTCCACAAAAGTCATTCCACAACCAATCCCTCTATATAGAGGTTGGTGTCCACAAACATATGGTAAAAAGAGTATTGATAGAAAATGGTGCAGGTTTGAACATTTGTACCTTGAAATTTATTAAACAACTAGGGTATTTTGATGATGTAATTGACAAGGACAAAAGAATCACTATAAGGGCTTATGATGACCTTGACAAAAATTCAAAAGGAACCATCAGGCTTCCTATATGATAGGAGCGAAAACCACAAAAAACCACATGTCAAGTACTGGACCTTGAGCTACCATATAACCTTCTTCTAAGACACCCTTGGATTCATGCATTACAAGCAGTTCCCTCAACATTTCACCAGTTTGTAAAATTTCCTCACGAGGGAAAGGAGGTTACATTATATGTTGATCCTGAACCATTCCACTATTGTGCAAAATTGGAGGAGACATATAACAAAATCCAATGAATGCCTAGTAATGATATATCATTCCACTCCTAATATGTTGACCCTTACAAATTAACATCAACCTCAACTAAACCCACACCAAGTGAACAACAAAGATCTGATCCTAAGATTCAAGTACTTGATAAAGGTAACAAAAACTATCATTTCAATCAAGCCTTTTGCATTGGAATGCTTCCACCAACACCCAAGGTTTATGGAGGACCTAAGGAGATCAAACATGTTCAAGCAACGACAATGGTAGTCAAACCTACAATCTTTACCAAGTGGTGAGATATGAAGGATGAGGAAATATTCAAAGAGGACCTCTTGTCAATGATCTACAAAGAAGAACAAGAAGAACCAAAATAGCTACAACCCTTTCCAATTGATCCTAGCAGTAAAGGGTATTAGATGGCTAAACAAATGGGATACATTGGAAAAGGTGGCCTTGGATGGCATAAACAAGGTAGATGAGAACCTATTATAGTGGAACAAAGAAAGAAGAACATTGGACTAGGCTATGGTTCGATAGACATGGTTACTCCAAAAACTTGACATACATCTTTCAAGAAAGGAGCTCCTTCTACTGGCGTTAAGACATTAGATATCTACCATCATATAAACATCGATTTACCAATTCAAGACATATTTGAAAACTTTGACATAGGTAAAGTTCCTCCCCAACCTCGCAGACCTATATTTAAAGACTATACTTATGAAACAGACTCTAACGAGTATGAATGGGATTCCTTTTCCACTACAACCTCTAGCGATTATGACCTAGATACTCAATGGGAAAATGATGCCACAACTATATTGACCATTTCAACAACCTCTATAAGCTTTACAGATAACAATGATAGCCTACCCCTCTGCTACCCATAGTTAATAGATTGGGACCAACAATAACATACACATGTTTTGGATCAATTCTAGAATGATGAAGCAATCACAGAGTTTATGGGACTTCGAACCAATACACTAGTAGGAGATCATAAAGTAGGGTTTTTCATGGAACTCAAATAGGAAGCATATTTTGGTGGGGATATTATTTCCTCTAGTCGCAAAATTGAAAGAGACAATGTAAAAATCAAAATGAGATCCCCTATGGAAAATCATGATGTGGCTCTATCAAATCCAGAAAAGAGAAAAATAAAGGGTGAATCTAAGGGCGAAAAACTCCATGAGGCACTCGAATATGGAGGATTCAATCTCCCTATTTCTGAATATCAAGAGAAGGCAACACTTCTAGTTGAAGAAGTTGATCCTACCAATGTTGGCACCGTAGAAGCACCCAAAGTCACATACCATGCAGTGTCACTTGATCCTTAATAAAGATTGAACTTCTCATCATTCATCAATGAAAGAAAGATAAATTTTTCATGGACATACGCAGACATGCCAGGGCTAGATCCAACATTGCTTCTACACCACCTAGCGGTATTTTCTAGAGCTAAACCCATCAAGTAGAAACTATGGAAAATGCATCCCCAAATAGCATTGTTGGTAAAGGTAGAACTGAAGAAATTACTAGATGTGGGCTTCATTAGACCAATTGATTATCCTAAAAGGATATCAAGTCTAGTACCAATATCAAATCCCATTGGGGGCATAAGAATCTGCATGGACTTCTAAGACCTAAACAAAGCTTTCCTAAAAGATGACTTCCCTCTTTCAAGCATTGATATGATCATGGATCTAACAGTAGGACATGAAATGATATCCTTAATGGATGGTTTCTCTAGGTATAATCAGATAAAAATATCCCTTGATGATCAACATAAAACAACATTCACTTGTACTTGGGGGAATTTCGATTGGAATGTCATGCCATTTGACCTAAAAAATGCAGGAGTGACCTATCAGTGAGCAATGACTACAATCTTTCATGATATGTTGCATACAATTATGGAAGATTTTGTATATGACATATTAGCAAAGTACGTCAAAAGGGAAGACCATTTGGTCAACCTAGCTAAAGTGTTTGATAGGCTTGAATAGTACAATTTGAGACTCAATTTGAAAAAGTGTGTATTCAGAGTAACATCTGAAAAACTGCTAGGATACATAGTGTCAAGAAGGGGCATTGGAGTAGATCCCACGAAAGTCCATATTATAAATTCCTCCATCGAATACATTGAAACAACCAAGAATTTTACAAGGAAAACTACAATCCATCAGCTGATTCATCACACAACTAGAAAACAAGTGTCATCCGTTCACCCATCTATTACACAAAGATATCACATTCAAGTTGGATGGGAGATGTGATCAAGCATTCTATCAAGTTAAAGAGTACGTAAACACTCCTTTGGTCTTTAATGCCACCTATTCTAGATAAAGCAATGATACCTCTATGTATCTACAACACAAGCAACATTAGGATCTCTCCTAGCATAGCTAGATGATAATAACAAAGAAAGAGTGGTCTACTACATCATCCAAACACTGGTGGGCTATGAATTGAACTATTTTCCATAGAGCAAGCATGTCTCTCTATTTTCATTGTGACATAGAAGTTGAGACACTATATCTTGAATAGGAAAGTCAAGATGATCTCAAAAGTAGACCCACTAAAGTACCTATTAGTGAAATAAACCCTAATAGGAAGGATCGCTAAATGGGTGATGATATTGAATGAGTTTGATATAGAGTACGTAGACAGGAAAGCCATCAAAGGATAGATCATAACAGATTAGCTAGTAGAAGCACTAGTGGAAGATCACCATCCTCTCACAATAGACTTCCTAGATGAAAGTATACTGCTAATAAAATAGACAAGTCATTAGACCTTATACTTTGACAGGTCCCACACTCAACATAGAGTAGGTATCTTATTTCTTACACCATAGGGAGATAGTAAACCTAAGGCATACAAAATTGCTTTCCTATGTATAAATAATATCTCAGAGTATGAAGCCCTATTCACAGGACTCAAGATGACCATTGAATGGAGGATAAAAGAACTGCGGGTCTACAGAGACTCTCAACTGGTAATCAGGCAGGTGAATGATGATTATCAAACAAAATATGACAAGCTGATGTCATATAAAAGAATGGTGGATAGTTTCAAATAATATTTTGTCACCATAACATTTGAATAGATTCCCCGAATCAAGAACAGAACAACCAACGCCATGGAAACAATAGGTTTGCTTCTTGATATTTTGTAGAATATTCCTAAGTATGAATTCCTTGTGGAGTAATTTCCCATACCAGTGTTCGATATCCCAAAATCAAAACTAGTGTGTTATTGTTGGTCCTAACTCATCATGGTACCAAGACACCTTCGATTATATCCAGCACGGTATCATACCTCTTGATTTAACAACTCAAAAGAAGACCTTTTCCCGTAGGACTTCTCGATTCACAATCCTAGGAGATACCTTATATCGTCAAATTTTAGATGGTATGCTAATCTAATGTCTTAACACAAAAGAAGTACAAACTACCTTACAAGAGGTACACGAAGGCGTTTGTTGGTCCCACTCTAGTGGACCTAACCTAGTCCAAAAAAATTTAAGAACAGGGTACTATTGGCCCTCCATGGAACAAGAATGTATTTGGTATGCTTGAAAATACTATCAATGTCAACAACATAGTGATTGTTCACACACCAGCACAGGAGTTGAGACCTATCAAAACACCATGGTATTTTTTATAATGGGGATTAGACTTGGTAGGAAAGATCTCTTCTACTTCCTCTAACGAGCATAAGTTCATTATTACTATAACTAAATATTTCACCAAATGGATAGAAGCAATTCCATTAACATACATCACCAAAAAATAGATATCCAAGTTTATCTTGAATTATTTGATTTGTAGATATGGAATTCCCCAAACCATCATAACAGACAATGTAACCCCATTCAAGAACCAAGATGTCAAAGATATTTGTTCCAAGTTCTCTATCCAACATAGATTCTCCATTCCCTACTACCACCAAGGAAATGGTTAGGTGGAAGCATCTAACAAAACCATCCTGAAGATACTAAAGAAGACTATTAATGACATCGGTCGTGATTGGCATTTGCAACTGAACCCAGCCTTATGGGCTTACCGAACAATATCCAAACACCTATAGGTGCCACACCTTTTTCCTTGGTCTACAAATCTAAAGTTGTCTTACCTATCGAAGTTGAAATCCCCTCACTACGAATATCACTAAAAGGCATGGTTAGAAATGAAGAGTATTAGGTATCCCCATTGAATGAGTTGGAACTCCTAGACGAAAGGAAATTGAGCGCATTAAACCATCTCCGGGTTTATCATAATTGGCTCAAACGAAGCTATAATAAAAAGATAAAAAACAAAAAGTTCAAGTTGGTGACTTGGTACTCAAAGGGAATCAAAAGGTACAACTGAATCAAGATGGAAAAGGTAAGCTTGAACCCAATTGGTTAGGTTTGTTCATCATCATAGCAAGTTATGGTTCTGGGGCTTATCAATTGGCTACTCTTGAAGGGGAACCTTTATTCAAACCACTGAACAATATCCATCTCAAGAAGTTCTATACTTGAAACGTGTCAAAATACCCTCGAAAAAAGGGTAAAAATCCAAAAAAAATAAAAAGATAAAAAATTAAAAAGCAAGAAAAATAGTAAAGAAAAATGAAATGTTCTTTTAGTGAAAACCACTTTGTGGCGCTTCTTGAATAGGTACCATAGTGAAAACCTAGAAAATAGGCATTATGTTTGAATAAGACTTGCATCATTATCTATCAATACTATCTGAAGAATCCACCCATTCATCCCATACTAAAACATGTATCCAACCATGGCTCGATAACTGATCAAGTATTGAACCTAGTTGCAGCATCAACATTTTGAAGATAATCTTGTCTTGAACTGGGGGTAACTTCCCAAAACTGGTAGTGGATTGGATTCTTGTAAATCCCATCATGGTCAAAAACAACAAAATCAAAAACATCCAAAAGGAAAAAAAATCAAAACAAAGTCAAAAACATGTTATGCTTTGAGTCAACACAAATCGAACTATGTGGTCTCTATGTGTACAACATAGGAAATGCTTATCTCTTATTAGCCCTTGAGGCCCTAGGTCAGTCCCCTTAGGTACCTATCATGCTTTCTTTCAACTTAGTCAAAAAAAATCAAAATTTAAAATCATTCAAAAAATAGAAAAGATCATAAACATGTTCTTATCAAACCAAGTGAACTATGAGCCTTTGTATGTACAACGTAGGCAAGACTTATCTTGGATGAGCCCCCAATACCCTAGGTTAGTTCCTTGAAAACAACAAAAACAACATCAAAAAACTTAGAAAAAATAAAAAGGGTCCTAGACTCCATCATCACAATCTACAATAAACTTTTCATCCATAATAAACAAATTGTCATCCTCACCCTTTGAAAAAACAGACAAACAAACAAAGCAAGCATTAAACACTAGAACTTTTAAGAAAACAATAAAAAAGCTTTGATAAAAAATAGACAAAAACAATGACAAAGTGTTAACTACCCATCTTTTGACAAGTCACCAACAACATCCTAAGATATGTCTTAACATATAGCATTCCTATATAGGCATGATCAACAACGGATAATAGTCCCAACCCAAACATATATGGCAAATGATACTGCAACATTGTTTTATGTTTTTATAGTCCTAACTTTCTAATTTATTTTATTGACCCATTCCTAGGATCTCTAGAGGACGTCCATAAAGATTTAGAGAAGAAGGAATGGGGGAAATTGAGCATCATTTTGGTTTGTTGTTTGTAAGATGTTTTTGTGATACTACCACAACAAATACTTTTTTTTTTACGTATAGAAGTTGTTTTGAGATGATTCGTGTAGTAGTTGCATGTTAGGTATTTCATACCTCTCTATGTAGTTGGTTTGAAATGTTTTGACACAACTCAACCATATATCCTAACAAGGTTTTTGTATGTCTAGTATGAGAAAGAATATTCTTTGTATGTCGAGTCAAATTCCATGCAATAGATACAAAGTCACCTTGGTTATTCATACCCTAATGCATAGTATATATTTGCTACATCAAAAGGATTGTTAATAATACGAAGCCTCCAAGCAAAGAAAAATAAAACTC
Source organism: Sequoia sempervirens (assembly GCA_007258455.2). Lineage (NCBI taxonomy): Eukaryota > Viridiplantae > Streptophyta > Pinopsida > Cupressales > Cupressaceae > Sequoia > Sequoia sempervirens. The sequence goes on from VDFB02000003.1 coordinate 25,652,061, forward strand.
ATCAAACTAATAACATCAAATTTATATCCATCATCCAATATTTCTTCTAACAACAACTCCATCCTACATCACAATATCATTAGTACCACATTCATCCTGCATCACAATATCATTAGTACCATATCAATCCTACATCCACAATTTCGTCAATGCATATCATGATGATAATAAAGAAATAAAACATCATGTATCATGTATAATCATACATCACAAAGATAAGATATCATCAATATCATTCATCATATACATAATAAAACATCATACATGATAAAAAATATATAGATCATGCATCCATCCACATCATATGTCATAACGATATATAGATCATCCATCCATCAACATCATATGCATGCATCATAAAAAGTACAAAACATGTATAAGCATATATACATCGTCATCCATAATCATCACATAACACATAATGAAGATTAATCAAAACATGTATATCTCATATATATATATCATCATAAAAAATGAGAAATTTTAGGTACATCATCATATAAATAGGTGTGATATCATAATACAAAAAATACATATGTATGAGGCCTCAGTTGGGCCAATGAATATATATACAAAATCTTTTCTACAACAATGTCTCTGAAACAATAAACATCATAATGATCAAGAACATATAATGTGCTGCCCAACTAGAGGTGGGGACCTTGACTGATGCCCGCTCTGATGAGGGGATGATTGAGGCATAATTGGAGAATGTCTAACTGAGGGACCACCTAACTCTTCACCTGTAGCAGTACTAGGATTTCTGAAGCATGGTTGCCACTGAACTCTGGGTACAAAGGCCTCATAAATATTATGATAATAAGTGGCCTCTTTCATGTAATAATCTCGTTCTACTCTGAGAGAATCATGCTCTAATATGAGGGCATCCCTCTTAGCTGTAATCACTTCTAACTATGCCTCAACAACATGTCTCCCATTCTTAGTATCTCATTTTTGCCTATAGTTGTCCCCCTCTGCCATCAAAGTAGCAACTTGCACCTCAATGACCTATCACCGCACAACCTCTGCATCTCAAGTAGCCATCAACTGAACTATTTGAGTGGTTGTTGCTACATCACTAGGTGGAGGAGGATAACTCAGAACTTGTCCCTTATCCTATTGCATAGGATCGTCATACCCATCCTGCCACCCATCTTGCCAGGCTCTATCTAGTTGCTCGATAACAATCTGCACTCATTGTCACTCACCATGGCGACCAATAATCCCCACTCTACCCATTGCTGGTGCAATGCTAGCAGGATATGTGAACCTCAAAGGAATATGTCGAGCCCACCACTGATCAAAATTTGGGGTAGTCCCAAGATCTACGAGCCCAACTGACCACCCCCACCCGAACAAAATAAGTGACCTAAACTTTGCAACAACTGCATCCTGGTCTACCTGTGGCCCCCATACCCAGACCTCTCAAGTGGTCCTACCATAACGAGCCTCGTAATCAATAGAAAAATGGCCCTATCTCTCACTGAACTGGCGATAAATATGATTAGGTAGATATCTCTCTAACAAAGAATGAACACGACCGATCAACCACTGGGTATGTCTACAATATGGGAGTTTCTCCTTATAGTCGTCATACCATGCCTCATATCCCAACCACGGTCTCCAAACAAAACCAAGCATGTCATCTATCAGATAGCATTGGTAAGGTGGCTTCCCAGGCCAAGTATAATGCAAAAACTTACCATATCTGTAAGAATACGAATCCTCTGGATCTTGATCCAAAATTTCATCAGGTCGGGTAACAGGGATATGCTCCCATGCCCATACATGAAGCAATGTCACACTAGCAGAAAATGATCTACCTCCTTGGTAAGTGACCTTGTGCATATCTCAGTATAAATGTGTAAGGAGACATGAGCCCCATGCATATCTAGTTTCATGCTCGAACATCTGCTTAATGCATACACCCCAACCAATGGGAAACTTCCTACCTCATCAATCAAGAATAACAAGCCCAGAAACCAAAGCACATAAAACTAGTGAAATAGGATATGCACTGCCCATGAATGGAGATAGGTCTATCTCTAACTCCCAAACCTGAAGATGTTAGACACCAAGGACTCGACACATAGCACATGTACCCCATCGTACGGAATAGGTCACAAGCTCTCCATGAATAGGTACACGAAGAATCCTCCATACATCCTCCAAGGTAATAGAAGCCTCCCTAGTAGGTAAGTGAAAAGATGATGTCTTAGAATGCCATTGCTCCACGAGGGTGGTCATCATAGCTCTATGAAATCTAATCACGAGCATGTAACATACGTGAGACAACCCCACAACATCTAGCACATCTCGCTCCAACTTATGGAACCTAGTGATCAAGTCAAATAGCTCGCATGGTTGTCGCTCCCTCAACGTAAGCGGTTTGAGAACTGCCTGCAACCATTCAACCCACGACGTTAACAATTTGTTGTGAAAACAAAAAATGAACCTATGAAAATCAACAAATTGGCTCAAAATTTCAAAAATAGAAAAAGCAGTCAACTTTTTTGCAAAAGCGAACATCTTTTTGGAAAAAGCGATAAAAATAGTCAAAAATAGTCGTTTTGTCGAAAGCGGCAAGTAAACTCAAAAGCGAAAAATTATAGCAAGAGTGAACAATTATCACAAATGTGGTTATTTTACATAGAAAAAGTCAAAAGTGAAAATTTGAAGTGAAGACAAAAAACTATGTCAACTATGAACATTTATGGCGAAAGCGAACAGAAAATGAAAAAGTGATCCATTCATAAATAGAAAAAGTGGTTGAAATGATTCAAAAGCAAATAAAACATGAAATTACTATTTATGCTAGAAAACTTTTCATGAATTAATTACACAAAATTGAAAAGTCAAAACTATGAAAGGAAAGGGTACATACCGGGGCACTGATGCCTGCACGTCATCTGAACTCATGAACTACATCCATGCAATGTGGGGCTCCTTGAATCCTTGCCATAGCTCCTCTACAATCAAAAAATCGTGAAATCTAGAGGAAAGAAATTATTATAGGCTCAAAATGCAACTAAGGAGATTTGAACCCTAATTACCTATTTTAAACCCCCAAACCCTAATTTTTTACCTAAGAAGCCCTCCTAGGTTGAAACTAGGAGCTCCCGGTAACATCTGAACTATCAACGAGGGACCTATAGGCTTAATTTTTCAACCTCTACACATCTGAACTAAAATGAAATAGTGTCGTGAGCCTAACCTCAAAAGTGATTTTTTTGGCCAACCTCTCGAGGGGGTAGCCCAGCATCCTACCATCATTCCGCTGACCATCGGGGCATAGTGGTGCATATAAAATTTTTCAAATCTTGATCTTAACATCGAAATATTTGAAACAAAGCAACTAGTACTTTGTCTCAAACAAGGGCAAAATGTAGACATGTAAAAATGACCTAGCACTTATCGCACATCATAAATGATATTTTCTCATCATCGACATCATTATCACCTAATATTAGTACATTTCACATGAAATACATTAAAAACCCTAAATTCTTCTATTAATTGAATAATAAATTACATTATTTAATTAATTCACTTTTCACCATTTTTGACTAATTAAATAAATTTTATTTATTTAATAAAGTCCTAATCTAACTTTATTCCTCCTAATTAATTAAATAACATCAATTATTTAATTATGTCACTAATTTACCCTATTTCTCTATGTCAATTAAATTATTAAAACATAATAGTTTAATTAAATCGCTTTCCCCTAAACATGAATGATTGAATAAATTATTCAAAACATCATCCAAAAGGTCAAATCAAACAAATACAACTTTTTTTGCAAAAGTCAAACTTGATTTGCACATTCAACTCAAAAAGATTAATTAATAAAATCAATTAATTAATTTTCCTCACCCACTTTCATGATTGAGCAAATCACGATCCCCCAATTGCTCGATCTAATTGGCTAACTAATCCATCTATTCTAGACTGGTTCATTTGTTCTTCAATCCCATTGAACACTCAAATTGATTTGTTCAATCACATCGCTTACGTAATCAAAATCCACTGATTCTTCCCATCTAAATCCTCTCAACATCTTGCAACTGTTGATCTAGATATTCTACTACGTGATCTTGCACATTCATTTCGAAACACAAAATCTATATAACAACTTCATTTCTTCTCAAAAACGATCGGAGAATCAACATCTTTTGCACAACGAAGTAATGCTGAAATCATAATCAACTTATTGAAGCTTTGACATACATCTTCAATCAACACACACAACTTTGAATCTTTTTCTACTCACAAATGGAGGCTTCACATTGATACAACAACGATCCAACATCTTTGCAAATACACTTCAACACGGGATGGTAATACTATATTTTTTGAATTCATTTTATTTTTCTCTCATTTGATTGCATTGTTTGAGTTCATTTCTTCGTAGTTTCATTTCACAAGTAATGGATATGAATCGTAGTCATTGTTTTGAATTATATTTAGTTTAATTCATTTAAACATTATCTTATTGCACACTTGATTTCCCCCTTACACAATTTTCATCATCCTTTTGTTTGCATTTCATTAGATCAACTAAGGTCATCTTGGGACCAAAGTGTACTTGGCAATGGTTGAGAAAGGCTTCAACAATCTCATTGAATGAACGAATTGAGTTATTTGGTAAAGAGAAAAACCATTCCAATGCTATATCTTTCAAAGACCTAGGGAAAAGCTTAGCCAAGAGATTATCTTCAAAATTAGCTCACTACATAGGGCTATGTATGTCGAAACATGGTTACTAGGGTTTCCTTTACCACCATATTTCTCAAAACTAGGAATCTCTATGGCTTGTGACATTTTTTCTCTCAATATCTCCAAGGATAATGGGTTTCTTTTGAAATATTGTGAAGGTTGATCATTTTGATTTTGGTTCAATGTGGAAATTTATCGTTGGAGGAATGAAACATTTTGCAAAATTTGGTTAAGGATGGAATCATTGGTTGTGTTGTGATATGGAGGTGAATAAGGTGGAGGTGTGTATGTGTTAGGAGGACAAGTTAATTACAAGTTTGTGAGAGGTGATGGATTAGGAGATATGAGATTTGAATTCACAAAGCTAATGGGATTCCCAGTGGAAATACCTAAGGTTGTATTGACATTACTAGTGGGTTTCCTTGTGGTAACAATCACATGAGTGTATGTAGGAAATAGGCCATACTTGTAGAAGGAGGAATTGGATTTCCACCTTGACTTTGAGTGTACCCCAAATTTTGAGCACAATTAGACATTGTGAGATCATGATTTTCAATTATATGAGCTATGCTACACACAAGTTCTATTGCTTGGTCATTATCAAGTATTTTCCTCATGTTATCTATGATAGGAACCATAATACTAGCAATGTATTCAGCACTCACAAAGTTTTGCAGTTTTTCTAAGGCTTCATCCATTTATTTTAGCTCCTCTTGAGGGACATTAGCAACCATTTTGTCAACATCAGTCACATTGGTTGTGAGTAAGGTAAGCATGGGAAATGCGGGATCAAGGCTATGGTCCATAATGGGTTGACTAGTGTTAACACTATGAGTGAAAGAGTTATAAAACTCAAGATCCATGATGGATGTACTAGCCTGGGATGGAATGAGTCTTGAAATATGTCTCACTAAAGTATTGGAAATAGGACACCAAGTTGTGAATCTCATACAAGTTTCTCCAAACCAAAGTGCACCCAAGATGGAGAAAAGGTATTATGCAAATGCAATAAACACCCAAAAGGATGAATCATAATGTAAATGTGTCAAAATATTTTGTAATTTTTATATTTGAAAAAAGATAATTTATTGATTATACTATGCAAAAACATAAAAAATGATGTCTTTTAAATGCCAATTTTGATTTCAAATAATTCACTTAATTTAACTAATTGAACTTAATGCACGAAAGTACATTTTTTTTTTTTGAAAGTGAAACACAGATCTGACAACATAATGAAATGAAGTAAACAAAGACAAAATGATACCCATAAATTTGAAACAACACTTGTACAAGGAAAAGTTCACCCAGGGATGAATGGGTCTTTGTACAGGGTTGGAAAAATTCAAGGTTGTGTTTATGGTTTGAAGTTTTAACTTTATGTTTCAAGTTGTAGACTATTAATTCTATGACAAAATATACCAGTTTTAGGTGTCCTAATGCAAGTGCAAATAGTGACAATAAGTGAACAAAGTGATACTTTTGGAATGCAATTTTGAATTAAAATTGAATCTAAATGACTATAAGACACTCTTGATGCAACTACAATGCAATATGTATGCAAAATGAATGCAATTTTTTTGATTTTTTATGAATTTAAATGATGCAAACATGCAAAACTAAACCCTAAATCCAATGCAAAGAAAACTAATGCAAACCTAGATATAGGGTTTTAAGTATCTCCAAATAATAATTTAAGATGTACAACGTCAGTTTCACCAAAATGAAATGTGGAAAAAGGTGGGAAGTGAAATAGGAAGACCTAGAAATGAGGGACCTATGCCAAAAAGCATAAAGGGGGTATCCACCTAATCACCAATCTACTTTTTCCATGTTCATTAGGAAGCAGGAGAGTGTCACAAATGGTTATAATTGACTTGAAACCTCCAAGGTGAGTCAACCCTAAATTTGGACACTATGCTGCCCTAACTTCCTTATGACATAAAACAATAAAACATGACTAAACAACATTTTTGGGAGAAGAATAAAAGTGCATTAACAATCCAATTTATGAGATATATCACTTGAGACATGAAGTATTATTATAACACTATTAAAAACAACAATCAACTGGAAGATCTAAGAAAGTTATTGTTTTGTACCTATAACCAAAAGTGTTGCAAAGTGTCCTACTCAAGACTCGTTCACCTAAGGGAAAATGGGCCTTTGTATAGGGATTTGAAAATTCTTTTTGTAGTCCTCTGATGTAGGATTTAAGCTTCTGATTCCCCCAGGTTTGACTGTCAGAAAGTCAGAAATAAAACCTGTAGGTGAGTTTCTATTATTGACAACTTTGTAAAATTACACTTTTGATCCAATTTCAATCCTTCAATTGTAAATCTGCAAACACAAAAAGAGGAGAAAAATGTTTGTTTTGGTGTATAATGGTTTTCCTTGGTCAAACCCTAGTTTGGTAATTAAACCTTGATAATGAAATAATGATAAATTTTTTGGAAGAATGAAGAAGAACATCTCATTATGTAGCTTTTGTGTTGTCATTGATGTCATCATGTTATATGAGTTGCAACTACAAGTTTAAGTTCTAGCTCGATCCAGTATTCTAAAATGGTATGCAGTTATTATCCTCTGGTATTTTGGTCTGCAATCCTCCACTGTTGAATATCATAACTTGTGGTTTTGAGAAATGATTCTTGGATGTTAGGAGCTTGTATTTTCAGAATCTCATGTGTACAGGTGCTCGTATGGCGAGTTGACATTATTCTGTTGTTGTAGTTTGTTATTAGATTTATCTTTGGCCGACCTAATGAATAGTTGATGTTATAATGAATTGATTTTTTGTTGCGGATGTATTTGTGACCTATCTTAGGTCCATGCTAACATATTGTAGCATACTATATGCTTGAATTATTTTTGGAAAAGTTTTGTACAAGCTTGAAGCTAAAAATTAATCTTTTTGGTGAATAAGGGTTGCATCTAATTAGACCAACCTAATTGATGCTTGCGGATAAGTCAAATATATATTGGACAACTTTGAGATTGATGGTACAAAGTGTGAAGATAGACAAGTATGTGAAGATGATGAAGTTTGTAAAGTCAGTTTATTGAGCATCAAAGGAATTGAATCAACACTTGTTAGGTGTAACTTTATTAGTTCATTTTTTTGGTTGTAAGTCATTTCTCTATTGTATCTTTGCAGGCAGTGAGCCTCCCATTTTGGATAGTGAGTCCTAGTAGTGAGCCACCCTTTATAATATCTTATAATTTATTATATTATATTGTGAGCTAATCCTCACTGTGGTTTATCCCATTTTGGGTTTTCCACGTAAAAATATTGGTGTTCATGTGTTGTGTGTTCTTATGTTCTGCTAATTCTTTTTATCATTCTTACTATTATATGCATTGGAGTAATTAGATGGTGTTTGTTCAATAAGTTTAAGAAGATACTAATTCACCCCCCCCCCACTCTTAGTATCTTGGGTATTCAACAATTGGTATCAAAGCATTGGTTCCTCTGAAGAATCCTAACAACTTGAGGAAGATCTTGAAGATTGAATAAATGGATGATAAAGAAGAACTCCGAGCTGCTCTTGAAGATCTTGACAAGGTTGAAAATGAAAACAGAGATTTGAAAGAAAATCTTGATGAGGAAAATGAATGCATGAAGAAATTGAAGAAATTCAAATAAATACATAGAGAAGTAAGTGAGCAATTAAAACAAGCAAATGAAGAGATCACCGGATTGAAGGTGCAAGTGGAGGAAAAGAAGAGAATTGAATATTTTCTAAATACAGTGGTGCAAAGCAAGACTGATGAATGCTCAAGGCTTGAACAAGAAGTGGTAAACCTAAAATCAGATCTGGAAAAAGCAAGACTCTGTGAATACAAGTTCAAAACAAGCTCCACCAAGCTTGATGAGTTGATTGCAGGACAAAAAACAACTAAATACAAAGGTAGTTTGGGAATTGAAGCAAGTGAAAGCTCAAAGGCTATGTAGACCCCAAACACAATGGACAATCAAAAGACTCAAAATAAAGGAAAATAGACAAGAAATCCAAGAATCTTTGCTAGAAGACTACCTATCAGACAACCAAATGCTCAAAGGTACCCATCTTTCAATGGTGTTTTCTTTTCATGCAATAAATTTGATCACAAGGCAATAGAGTGTAGAAGTAGAATAAACTAGTATGCTAGTCCCTTCTCTGGACAATGTTTTGCATGCAAGAAAATTGGACATAGAGCTAGTGAATGCAGAACTCAGATGATGAATTGCTTTAATGGAGGAAGAATGAATCAATATTTTGTTGGCTAGTTCTATGCATGTAATAATTTTGGACACAAAGAAAATCAGTTCAGATCAAACAAATCAGAAAAATGTTGTTTTCTACAACTGCAACAAACCCAAACACATTTCAAGAGTATGTAGAAGTAAAGGGGGGAAACAATATGATCTGGTAAAGAAGAATGAACCAGTGAAGACAATTGACAAGAATGAGGTTAAGCAAGAAATGAACAAGATATGGAAGAAGAAAGAAGAGCTAGTGACATTAAATGTGTATGTGCCCTCATCTGGTGCAGACAATTCCTCTAGCAATTAGACCCAGCATGGTCTTAAGGGGAGCATTAACAGAAAATTATTCAACCCCTTATATATCTTGTGTGTCAGACATTGGCACGAAGATATGTTGTAAAGAATGAATAAACAAAGCTTATGCAAAAGGAACCAAAAGAAAATTTGCAAGCATGATCATTTACAAAGAAAATTAGGGTTTTCCAGTGCACTAAAGAAGGTTTTTATCAGTTTTTGAAATTTGTCGCATTTAATGCGAATTAGGGCAGCTCGTTGATCTATAAAGCAAATTTTTAAGGTATTTTGATCACTTGTGAATTTGAATCAAGTGGAGAGTGATTTGGAGCATTCTTGAGGTGATTTGGAGAGTGAGTTGTGCAAACCCTAGTTTTGGTTTTCATGAGAGAAAAAGGTATTTTACTCTTCTGTGCTTTTGTGGGTTTGTGTGAATCTTCTTTCTGAAGTCATTAGAGCTTGGTTTGTGGAAATATGACAACTCTTGTAGTCGTAAATGTGTCATAAATACCTATACCTTCCTACAAGAAGTATTCCATGAAGGTATTCAAAGACAACTCTCTGGGTGCCTTCTCATTGATTCCTCACAGTGTCATGCCCATTGAAGATACTAGAATGTAAATCCATGTTAAAAATGAGGAGTATAATCATAGAAAATTGATAGATATGTGGAAAAATGAGCTCTGGAAAAATGAGCTCACTAGGGATGATTTCTTGATAAAACTCGAGTATGAAAATATTGTTGCGAAGAAGTTGGATCGATGGAATTATTTTCCTAAATTTAGCTCCACTGTTGATGATAAGTATGTTAAACCATATCTTAGCAGAATTCATAATAAGTTTTTATGGACAAATAGACCTCATCTAATAACCAAAGAAGTGATTAAGGTAGTTACTGGACTCTGTGATACCGGATCGGTACCAATGTTGAAGTCTGTGAAAAATGAAGTGGTAATGGAACTCACCGGAGCAAGATTTGACAAAAGGGCTCTTGCAACAAAACCTATTACCAATCCTACTCTGAAGTATGCAGCTATAATGATCGGTCACAAGATCTACTTCACAAATAGAGAAAATTATATTTCTACTACAGATATATACACCGGATATGACATGGCAACAAATGGAGCAGAATATGATTTGTGTGAACTTCTCCAGCAGCAGTTGTTTGAAAATCTGAAGATGACAATGGAAAAGAAATATGCATTTAAGTTTGGTTCCCTAATTTTTTGTTTGTTCTACTTTCTTAGATGTCCTCTCGGAAGAGATGGTGTGGTAATTTGGGATACATCAAGACTTGTTGCACGTCAAATTTTTAATTATATGCACAACTTGGGTGCTTCAAAGAGTTGAGACAATGCTTTGACAACATTTTTTGTTGTACTCAAAAGCAACATGAAAGGATCCCAAGGAAAGTTGTTGAAAAGTACAAGAATTACATCGTATTTAATGTTTCCTTAGATAAGTGCATGATTGAAATTGTTGAACCCCAGACTGTCTGGATTCAACTGTTGGGTTATGAAATTACAAAGGATGAAGCAGAAGGCTATGTACAAGTTTTGTTGAAAAGTCCAAAAGATACTAGTGAACCAAGAGTGGGAACTTATGAGGAAAAATATATGGAAATTCACTTGAAGCATAAGAAGCCTATGATAAGAAAGAATGTAGATCAAATGCTTAGAAAAGTTGGCTTCACTGATGAACAGATTGTACAAAGAAGAGCCATGGGAGAGTAGATAGATGGAGAATCATCAGGAATAAAGAGATCTGGCAGGACTACTCCTTCAAAACCAATCGTTGCTCCTGCATCAGTGAAGGTAGAGCCGAGTGCTCCGAGTAAAGGAAAAGGTCCAACTCCTTCCATACCCACTAGAAGATCTGGAAAAAGGAAAGAGACTCCTCCAATGGCACCATTCAAGAGAGGTAAAAAGGAAAAGGCTACAAGGGAAAAGAACCTCAGTATCACCGAAGAGCAAGAAGAAGAGAAGGAAGACCCTAAAGCTAAATTGATAAGAAAAAATAAAGGGAACATGCCCTCTGGTGAAGATGCTTCACAAGAAGCAAGTTTTGGCACAAAAAGATTCCATTGTGTCATCCTCCGAAGAAGATGAAGAATAGGGTTTTGGTATTAATGTGCACACCAAACCAGACTCGAAGAAGGGAAAGATGTCAGAAGAGGCATCTCCAGACCAAGAAGAACAAAAATCATCACTGGTAAGACATGGTTCCCCTCTTAGATTAGAGGCATTAGTCAATAGCTTAGTGCATTTTGAAGATATGTTGTAGCCTACAATAGAAATTTATACTCAAGTAGGTAGAGAGGATAGAAAAACATTGATTTTTGCTATCATTCAATATGTAATTACTTTGGAAGCTAGTTGGGATTATGTTAAGAAAAATGTACCTAAGAAATTATGGGAAGCCCTGATGAAATGAAGATTAGAAGCTATTGAGTTGGAAGAAAAGATAAGAAATGAGGCATTTGAGAAAATTTAGTCCTCTTTGACCCCAAATGATCTGGAAACCCTAAAGAAGGTATCCTCAAAGATGTTTCAGATGAAGAAAAGGGTAAACACTCTAATGACAAAAGATAAAAATAAAACAAAGAAAATAAAGAAAGAAACTACAGAAGCCATCAGGGGTATGGCTAAGAAATATGGTATGTTTGGTGCACTCCCATCCGGTTCTACACCTAAATTAGGAGAAGAGGATTCTGTAGAAGTAAAGGAAGACATTCCTCTTGAAACAAATGATACAAATATCCTTCCAAAAATAGGTGTTACAAATGAGCCTCCAGAGATAGAGAAATAGAATGAGGAAGAAGTTGAACTAGAGAAGCTTGATGTTGTCCCTCCGGACCATGCTGAAGGAGAAAAAGGTAAAGATGAAGGTGAAAGGAATGAAGAAGAAAGAAACAAAGAAGAAAAAGTAGGAGAAAAAGAAAAAGTAGTAGTAGAAGAAGAAAAGGTAGAGGAAGAAGAAAGAGTAGAGGAAGAAGAAAGAAATGGGGAATCTGCCAGGAAGAATGAAGAAGATTAAAGGTAGGTTGTTGATTCACAAAGATCCTCCAGATAATCCTCCTTCGGCGATGATATATTAAAAGGCTTGTTATCCAAGAAAATAAGGTTCTAGTCGGTGATTCTTCTGGAACTTCTACAACTCCCCATGGTTCAAGGCAGTGTGGATTTGGACAAGATTTCTCACGTTCACAAATTGGTGTTAGGGGATGTATTGCATGCATCTAGAAGAAGAGAAATTATGGAATAACATCAAAAGGGGACAAAGCTTATTGATGATGCCCTCAAAATTTTGTAGGAGGCCACCCATGGCACATCAATAGATACATCTCTCACTCTGATAGAGAATCTGAAGCTTCTATTGGACTCCTTTAAGGAGTATGCCTCTAGAATAGGTGAGAAGACAAGGCAAGAGGTTGAGGAGAAAGAGAAAAGGCTCTTGGAACTTCATGAAAATTGTGCTCTGGCACACACCAATGTAAAAAAGAGCCTGGAAGCTATGAAAGCTTGTGAATTTAAAGAAAATATTGTATTTGATTACTGTATATGCATAAAATTGGTCATGTCTATTCATTCCTGACATTTAATTAAATATTTATTATTTAATTAATTTTTCTAAAGTCTTCTACAATGTAATTAAATTTAATCAATTTAATTATATTGTTCATTCATTTTCCTACTATAATCAAATAAATTTATTTTATTTGATTATTTCATATATCTACTTAATTAAATTAAATAAATACATTTTATTTATTTAAGTTAATTATCATCTTTTGAATTTAATTAAATCTTTTTAATTAAATTTAAATATCTCTTTTCTTCTATTTTAAAACTTTCTTTTAATTAATTAAATACTTTTATTTAATAAATTTCAGAACACATGTCATTCCTTCAAATTTAATTAAATATTTTATTTTAATTAAAGATCTTCTGCTTTCTTCAAATCATAATTAGATATTTCATTTAATTATGAAATCTTCTAATTTCCTCAAAATCTTAATTAAATATTTATTTAATTAAGGAAAATCAACATGCACTCATAAATAAATATTTGAATTGGATAATTCATTATTTATCTTCTCAGAATTTTCTATTTTCTTCTAAAAAAAGATGATTTTTAAATCATCTCATCTTATCTCTTCCATGAAAATGGAAAAATCCTACTTTATTCGATTTCTTCTATTCTTCTCTACAATCTCATACATCTTCGACCGTTCGATCTGTCAAGAATTATCACAGCCGTTGACCAACCCAACCAATCAAAATCCTCGAAAAGCTCTATAAATACATGTGAAAATCCAAGCATTGGTTACACACACATACATACAGGAAATTACGCTTATGCACTGGCATCTTTTAGTATTCTAGCAATAATCATATCTTAGCAGTAATTTTATCATAGAATAATCTTGCATTTTAGCTTAATATGCATGTTAGTTTAATTCTCATTCTCTAGTAGTCTATTTTGTTGAGCTTGATCTGCTGGATCTGAGAGCAACTAGAAGCAACAAAACGCTGGGGATAGAGAGCAATAAGACAACTTCGAAGAAGCTACAATAAGAGTTTGTTTGTTTTTCTTTAAGCTTATTTGATCTAATGTTTTTATTGATTGTGTTTTGAATTCATTAGAATGATCATATTTTCATACACACAATTATTGCATAAAGTGGTCGGATGCCACACAAAATATCAAAGATCTCATGGACTCCATTGAGTCCCAGTTGACAACTATTTCTAGTACATACAATGCATCTAAAGACAGAGACAGGTCAACTTGGAATGCTATCACTACTCACAAAGAGAAATTTTTTATTCTACAGAAGCAGAAGGAAGACATGATCAGAAGATTTGGTCAACAAGGTGACCTTGTGAGAATGGAGTACACTTCGGTGGTCAATGCTTTAGCGAATGCAGAAAAATTAGAAAAGATCAATCTGACTCCAAGCACTCCGGATGATGCAAAAGAAAGTCTGATGGAATTAGAGTCTTTGAATTGAATTCTGATATCTACTAAGAAGATTTGGGAGAATGCTAAGTTAGCATGTCAAGGTATTCTCAAGGGGCTCCAAGGCTCACCTTCCTCTGGTTAATGCTTTTTAAGTTTTCATATTTTTTGGACCACCCTTTGTCCTTGATGTCAAAGGGGGAGAGAAGGTCATGGAGACAAAAGGGAAGAGTGTGTTGCACATAGGTAGTTTATAAATTCTTTTGGAACATGTTTCCATCAATGAAAAAGGGGGAGATTGTTGGAAGAATGAAGAAGAACATCTCATTATGTAGCTTTTATTTTGTCATTGATGTCACCATGTTATATGAGTTGCAACTACAAGTTTAAGTTCTAGCTTGATCCAGTATTCTGAAAAGGTATGTAGTTATTATCCTCCGGTATTTTGGTCCCCAATCCTCCATTGAATATCATAACTTGTGGTTTTGGGAAATGGTTCTTGGATGTTAGAAGCTTGTATGTTCATAATCACATGTGTACAGGTGCTTGTATGGTGAGTTGACATTATTCTGTTGTTGCAGTTTGTTATTAGCTCTATCTCTGACCAACCTAATGAATAGTTGATGTTATAATGAATTGATTTTATGTTGCAGATGTATTTGTGACCTATCTTTGGTCCATGCTGACATATTGTAGCGTATTGCACACTTGAATTGTTTTTGGAAAAAATTTGTACAAGCTTGAAGTTGAAAGTTAATATTTTTGGTGAATAAGGGTTGCATCTACTTAGGCCGACCTAATTGATGCTTGTGGATAAGTCAGATATATATATTGGACAGTTATGAGATTGATGGTGCAAAGTGTGAAGATAGAGAAGTATGTGAAGATGATGAAGTGTGTAAGTTTAGTTTACTGAGCATCAAAGGAACTGAATCAACACTTGTTAGGTGTAACTTTATCGGTTCATTTTTCTGGTTGTAAGCCATTTGTCTATTGTATCTTTGTAGGTAGTGAGCCTCCCATTTTGGACAGTGAGTCTTGGCAGTGAGCCACCCATTGTAATATCTTATAACCAATTATACTATATTGTGAGCTAATCCTCACCATGGTTTTTCCCATTTTGGGTTTTCCATGTAAAGATCTTGGTGTTCATGTGTTGTGTGTTCTTATGTTCTGCTAATGCTTTTGCTCATTCTTACTATTATATGCATTGGAGTAATTAGATGGTTTTTGTTCAATAAGTTTAAGAAGATACTAATTCACCCCCCCCCTCTCAATATCTTGGATATTCAACAATTGGTATCAAAGCATTGGTTCCTATGAAGAAGCCTAATAGCTTGAGGAAGATCTTGAAGATTGAACAAATGGATGATAAAGAAGAACTTTGGGCTGCTCTTGAAGATCTTGACAACGTTGAAAATGAAAACAGAGATTTGAAAGAAAATCTTGATGAGGGAAAAAAATGCATCAAGAAATTGAAAGAGCAATTGAAAAAATTTAAAGAAAGACGTAGAGAAGTAATTGAGCAATTAAAATAAGCAAATGAAGAGATCATTGAATTGAAGGTGCAAGTGGAGGAAAAGAAGAGAATTGAATATTTTCTAAATACAGTGGTGCAAAGAAAGACTAATGAATGCTCAAGGCTTGAAGAAGAAGTGGTAAACCTGAAAGTAGATATGGAAAAAGCATGACTTTGTGAAGACAATTTCAAAACAAGCTCCACCAAGCTTGATGAGTTGATTGCAGGACAGAAACCAACTAAAGACAAAGGTAGTTTGGGAATGGAAGCAGGTGAAAGCTCAAAGGCTCTGCAAACCCCAAACATAGTGGACAATAAAAAGACTCAAAATAAAGGAAAATAGACAAGAAATCCAAGAATCTTTGCTAGAAGACCACTATTAGACAACCAAATGCTCAAAGGTACCCATCTTTCAATGGTTTTTGCTTTTCATGCAATAAATTTAGTCACAAGGAAACAGAGTGTAGAAGTAGAATAAACTAGTATGCTAGTCCCTTCTCTGGACAATGTTTTGCATGCAAGAAAAATGGACATAGCGCTAGTGAATGCAGAACTCAGATGATGAATTGGTTTAATAGAGGAAGAATGAATCAATCTTTTGTTGGCTACTTCTATGCATGTAATAAGTTTGGACACAAAGAAAATCAGTGTAGATCAAGGGTTAATGGAGGTCAAAAAAATTAGAAAAATGTTGTTTTCTACAACTGCAACAAACCCAAACACATTTCAAGAGTATGCAGAAGTAAAGGGGGAAAACAATCTGATCCAGTAAAGAAGAATGAACTGGTGAAGACAATTGACAAGAATGAGGTTAAGCAAGAAATGAACAAGATATGGAAGATGAAAGAAGAGCCAGTGACATCAAATGTGTTTGTTCCCTCATCTAGTACAGACAATTCCTCCACTAATACACAAACAACAATATATGACTAAATAAACTACTAAAAATTTCATATAAATGACTAATTTTAGTCACGTGACTATTATTGGTTTATTTGTAGTCATTTATAACACCACCAAATTTATGACTAAACTATTTTAATCATTTATTTATTCATTGAATTTTAATCATTGATTTGGTCATTAATTTAGTCATTGATTTAGTCATTGATTTAGTCATTGATTTAGTCATTAATTAGTTCATTTATTTAGTCATGGTAGTTATTTATTTAGTCACATATTTAGTCATTAATTTAGTCATATATTTAGTCATTAATTCAGTCATTGATTATTGTTAACTGGTCATTTATTTACTCATGGTAGTCATTTATTTAGGCATATATTTAGTCATTACTTTAGTCATTAATTTAGTCATATATTTAGTGATTAATATAGTCATTACTTTAGTCATATATTTAGTCATTAATTTAGTTATATATTTAGTCATTAATTTAGTCATTACTTTAGTCATATACTTAGTCATTAATTTAGTCATATAGTTAGTCCTTAATTTAGTCATATATTTAGTAGTATATTTAGTCATTAATTTAGTCTTTACTTTAGTCATTACTTTAGTCATATATTTATTCATTAATTCAGTCATTACTTTAGTCATTTATTTAGTCATTTTTATTTACTGGTTTCCATTAATTAGTAGTAAATATAGTTATGAAATGAATAATTTATTAAATACCATAAATTTTATACTGCAAAACTAACATAATATTAAACTTGAACTAAAACATAAAAGCAAATAAAAATATTACATATACGAAGAAGGTGCAACATGCTAGAATTAAAAGATTGATTCAACATCATGATAAATAAAGGTAATCTGCAATAAAAAATTTAATGCAAATATATATATATATATATATATATCAAGTTACAAGATGTCAAAGTTGTCTAAGAGTATATATGTAAATATAATGAAAAAATTTAAAGCTATATAAAAGTTTCCAACTCTTTCAAATACACCATGATAATTAAGATCCATGAACAACACATTCAAAATACTACATAAAGCAGTGGGAAATGATGTCTAACAACTAGTACATGATATACATGTTCAACTATGTCATTTTTTGCAAATATTTTAGTGGCCACCGCATGAAGGTTCCCTCTTTCTCTTTCAGACGAACAACTCCATCTATTTTGTCTTCATAAACAAAGGGTATGTTACTTGTGACCTTTAAAATGTTTACATTTACATCTCTTGTTCCTTTCAAGTTGACTCCATGTACAATAGATAGGGAGTGAATCTACCCAATGCCCACAACATCACCATCAAACGGATCCAACACCCTAACTTTATCACCTTCTTTGAGTTTATCAATACATTTTTGCAAAAAGAAAAAAAAATAACACATTATATTACATAGGTGATGATTACCCTTGTTTGCATAATAAAACAACCATTGCTTACTTAAATAGTACTTGCATGTGTGTGTTAAAATAATTGCAAAAGGAAATTTTCAAAAATAATTGCAATGATCAATCTAATTTACTAAAAAACCAACACTCATAGAAATGCTTACAATGTTACTATTAGCTTCATGCTAATCAGATAAAAGGCCGCAAATATAAACACTACATTACCATGCACACATACCAGACACATAAGGTTATGACAACACTATTACACATAAAAAAGGTAGCTAATGCACAACAATAAAGAATGCAATATGAGAGCACTACTACTGCTACAAGGTAAAGGTGAAATACATTGGGATGTACAAAAATAGTGGCATTAATGGTCTAAAACATAACCCCATGTAGTCAAAAATTTGGAAAATTTTGGATTTAAAAAACTTGTAGAACAAGAGAAAAAAACTATTTTTTTTGAAATTGAAAGGCATTTCCATAGCCTAGAGATATAGAGAGCAAATAAAATAAAGAGTTTAACTAATGAATTGTAAAAAATAGATTTTTGTATTTTATATTCATATCTTTGATTACATTGCATTGCACATGTTTCAAACTCAAAGCATTACTTCACATTGCATAACTAATAACTAGATGTTGATAGATGACAAATTTTCAATTACAATATAGTTTTTACAAAGTCAACCTAAGTAGTTATGCAATTACTTCACATTGCATAACTAATAACTAGGAGCAACTGCCAATTGCATTTTCTTGTCATGGCATTCTATGAGATCACATTTCTTTGAGGCATTTTTTCAAACAGTTCATTGCCTTGTCTATGCTACCACATTTTCCATACATGTCTACCAAAGCATTTTGTCAAAAAATTCACTTCCTTGGTGCTATGGCTAAAAGCCTAAAACAAGTTCTTTTGAACAAGCTATGGATGCTTGGAAAAAATCTATCAAAAGCATAATAGTAAGCATGAGACCATAATAGTTTGAGACTCCATAAATCTTTCCCCGTCCGTAAATAAAAATTAGCACTATCAGCCTAACAATGCCCCATCGGTGAAACCCCCATTATAGCCTCACCAATGGCCCGATGAAAGCAGCTCATAACCTAGTATCGGTGTAAAAATACCCTATCGGGCTAACTCCTAAGGCACTCTCCCCGAAAGACCGACAGAGTCAACAAAAGTAAGCACATCATTGTGACACATGAACATCGGTGGAACAAATGTTTGCATTCCTCTGATGGCCTGATATAACCATGGATTATCAAGTGCATAATGTATATCGGTGGAGTTGGGGTGCATCGAGGTGATGTTATCTAATGTCTCACCGATAGACCTAAGGAAAGTTGTTCATCGGTAGAAGAAGAATCATAGTCTCACTGATATGGCGATAATGATTATTACTAACTGATGAGACATCTCAAGGCATCATCGAGATATTTAAAATAAATGTTATCCCCCGATGACAAGATTGAAATGGGTGGTGCATTTTAGGGAGCTCTACAATGGTGTTTGTTAGTGTAGCTTTGCTATGTAGATATCCATTCATAACAGCAAGGGAAAATATGTTATCAGTCAGATATCAATATCAATTCTTGGGAATAAACCTAAAGATGATTACAAATGAAAGCAGAAAAATCAAGAATAAAACAATTGTGTGATAAAGACATTACTAATAAATGAAGGAGTAATTGCAGAAATAAATGAAGGAGCATTTGCAGGTTTTAATTCTTGAAGTGAATGAGAGAAGTGTGTGGAGTTGGGTGGCGGCGATGATTGTACGCTGAGCATTTATGGAAAGGAATGTGAATGAAGTTATTAAATTCTTGAGGCATTACTTTCTTGATGCTTCTCTACTGTGGCAAACAATAAGTGTGAAAACGGTGTACAAGAGGTAGTGGCTCTGTCACTGCAGAGGTGATGGAGGCTTGTTTCATGCCCAAAACGAAGAAACAACTCTCACACTTTTATGGAGAAGCATCGGTAAAGAGACTGATGGGGTGTTTCTTGTGTAGCGATGAATGACTAGTGCAGTCAATGCAACAAATTTTGGGAAGAGGATTCAGCCAACTCAAGCACAGGTACAAATCTAATTTGGACATTTATTCATTGATAATGGCTTGGGGCTTAGATTTAGGAGAGTCGATTGAAGTTGTGAGAAAGGTGATGAAGGCACTGGTGCATGAGAATTATCTGGAGGGCATGGGCTCACTGTTGGAATGGGCAATTCCGAGAGTTGGGATGGATATTAGTGAGGGAATTGAAACCAAAGAGGATGAAGAAATAGAGAAATGTGTAACCTTTGTGAAATGGCCAAAAGGAAAACATAAAGCCAGATGGAGAGAGGGAGCACCACATGGGTGGGAGGCTCTGAAATTGATTGTAGAATTAATAGAGGTTGAGGCGGCGATAGTGAAGGAAAAGGCTGAAGCGGAGTGGTTGGAGAAGTTGGAGCAGCAACCTTGGAGGAAGAAGAAGATGAACGAGACCTCTATGGAAACTGTGGCGAGTAGCTCGTCTACAGCTCTACATTAAACATAATCCTCTACCATGAATTTGAGTTTTTTGGCTGTCTATAGTTATTTTTTGGGGGTTTTACGAAACTGTGGGCAACGAAAAGGAGTTTTTGGTTTGCAGGGTAGTTAGTAGTTATTCGAAAAAGACAGTGAATGTAATTTTGAGTGAAAAAATTGAATCTGAAATAGTTGTTAAGGATTGGTAGTGAAGTCACTACAGATAAACTATAAATTTTGAAAACAATGAATATATAAACTCTCCAGCCATACAACTATAATCTCAAAAAGGATTGTAAATAAGGAAATTAATATTCTCCAATTGTCACCTAAACTTGATTTAATAAGTAATAAGCACTTACTGGTAATCATTCCTACCCACCAAAGTGGCTCATATAGGTAAGAATAACCTCGCACTCCTGCAATAATTTTTTCATGGTCATTGTTAGTATGTAAAACTAAATTTGGAAAGAAAAGAGTTGGAGAGATAGAATAGAATGAAGACTCTAAAGAAGCTATTTTCACATTGTAGCTTTCTAAAAATCCAACATGACACTGAAGCTTAGTGTTTGATTTTTGTTCAACACAAAAACAAGAACTGATACATGGGATAGAACACTAAAATCAATTTTTTTTTCAAAATAAGTTAGTATACTCAAATGTGAAAGGAGATGAAAGCATAATCAAAGAAATGTGTTAAAAGGGTGCCTCCATTTACATGTAGTGCAGGTGGCAATTGTCTAAATTTTGAAGTTCAATATTGAAATTTTATTTAAAATTGAAATATAAATTTCCTTAGTTGATCAGAAGTAACTAGTAGATAAAGCTAACTAGTTCAAGGTATTCACTATCATGTTTACACATTCCCTAAGTATCTACTAAACAAATAAATCTTGCGTAGAATGTATATATTTCTAATTTGAATATCATATTTATAGTCATGGAGAGTTACATGAGGTATAGGTCAAGTCTCTAGCTGATATATAATTGGTGCAAATTTAAGGTCTTAAGTTTTCCTACCCAATAATCTTTATTCCAATCTTTAAATGACATAAAAGATTGAGGCTTATCCTTTATTGTTCTCAATAAAACCATCTTAACCATATCATACTAAAAGTATGTTGTCGGGACCAAAAAATGTAAGTTTTGAGAGTCCCACTCAATCTCAAGGCCAAAAGCATAACATCTAGCTTAAAACGGGTACAGACCAAAATCTTCAAATAGTATAGTGATATCCTTAACAAAACCCTAAGTACTTAAATCCTTCCATGGTTTTTTGTTGATGTAATTAAATTATCATAGATGATCTAAAAGGTCAAAGGGCCTTCATTTTTCTTGTAAGTTGTAAGCCCTAAAAACAAGTTAGTTAGTCATCAAGGTAAATACATGATTGGAACATGGGTGAGGTAACAGTTATCAAGGTGATTACATGACTGGAACAAGTGTGAGGTAATAGAAGGAACAAGTGTGAGGTAATAGAAGGCATTATACCTGTTAGAGTAATAAGTTATTATGCTTAATTAATTATATCATACTGATTAATTAACTAAGTCACTTATTCCTTTAGTTACTTAAGCTAAACTTAGGCACATTAATAATTGATTAATTATTAAGTGTGCACACTAGGGTTTCATTTAGGGTTTCCCTTTTAGGGTTTCTTGATCTCCTTAATAAGGATTGATCTCTTTGTAATACTTGATTCTCTTAATGCATTTTTACTGTAAGGTTTACAGAACATCTTCTTTGGTTCTTCATATCTTTTGCATGTGACAGGTATCCCTTTGCATGCAGGTGATCTTGGTGTTCTAACATGGTATTAGAGCTCCAAACCTGCTGCCTATTCATGATCTGAAGATATGGCCTTTCAATGAGTTTCTAATGCAAGGGTTTCCACAGGCATCTTTTTTGCAAGATCTAGGGGTAGCCAATTTTTTGGAGCAGTTTGAGCAGAAACGGAGGTCACCATTGCGTTCGTAGTGGCCAAAAACCCTAAGATCGCCCTTCGTTTCATCGATTTTGGTGCAGTTGATCTATGAGGCAAAAAAAATTTGCCCATACGGCCTCTGTACCGTCTCTGTGCACACGATCCAAGAAATTTTTTTTCAAGGTTCGGTCTGTTTTGTTTTCAAAAAAAAAAAAAATCTTTTAGAGAAATTTTATTAAAATCAAAATCTTTTTTGAAAAATCAAAGCAAAAAATGTTTTAAAAAATGGGTACACAGACTGGCGGGCTTTTTGCAGCGCAGGGTACAGTACCCTGACGTCGTCATACCTCCTATGTCCGTTTTTGCAAGCCATGCCCTGCATTCTGTGCCCCCCCGGCGGCAGGCCCGAGCAGAGGCGGGCTCCATATTATATTGGCTGGCCATACATATCAGCTGGCAACGGCTCCTAGCCTTCGGCCGGCAGCTTCGAAACACCGGCAGTCCAACATTCACTGGCGGGCCCTTACATGACCGGTCAGCGGCCTTCTGTCAACCGGCGGCAACTTTTACCAGCCGGCAAAACTCAACCAATTTGGTGGTTCAGGGAATATTCGTTGATGGAATATTCCACCAGAATATTTCGGGACATGAAGAATCTCCGCTAGCCGTCAAATTTTTGTTGCAGGGGGGGCGATTTTTTGCCCTGACGGCCCAATGGCCGTCAAATTTTTTCCCGTGATGTGTTGATATCAGCATGACGTCACCAGCCGTATGGCCCTCTTTGCCCCTCCTAGCCCTAATTTTTCCTAAAGGAGCAGTTTTTTTTCTTTTGGTCATAACTTGGGCATACGATATCGAAATCGGGCAAACAAGATATTGTCGGAAAGCTGGTTCTGAGAACTTTCCAGTAGTGCTGTTTATTTTTTAGTATTTTACTATTTTTCTGCATTTATTTCTGTTTGAATTCAGATGTAATTTTTATGCTTCCGAGCTCATAACTTTTTGCCACGATCTCCGATTTTCGCTATCTTTGCGGAATTGGAAAGGTATTGAGGAGCTCTATGTTGCTGTCCATGCACTTTTTTTGTATCTATCCTAGGTTGATCACTTAGTCCAGATTTGGCCCGATGGGTTGTTTGGCGATTACTTGGATGTTTTGGCAGTTGGGAGAGTGCATCTTGCATCTTTGCACTTCATTTTCAGTAATACATCTTTCAATAATTGCTTGTTGCTTCATAGATTCCAGCGTTGTTCCCGTTTGGAGTTTTCAAGTGTTCCATGGCATCGGGTCTGCTGTTGCTTTATCATGATTCCTTGAGTCAATCAATGACTCTCATCCGGTTTCAGTAGTAAACAGAAAAATCTTTCCTTGCTTGCCAGTATCAGGTTCCAGTGTTACTCTACAAAGTTCTTCCAGTGCTTCTTTGCAGCATGTCATCTCATTGTAGGGGGGTTTTGTCCCACTAGTTTTTTCCTTCTCTACCTCATTGTTGCATTTGTAAATGGGTACCTGATCAGGCCTAGTTGTCGGGACCCATCTTTGCTTTCATGCATCTTATTCTAGTGTTTTAGCTTCTTCCTAAGTTCATCTTAAGGGGGGGTGTTAGAGTAATAAGTTATTATGCTTAATTAATTATATCATACTGATTAATTAATTAAGTCACTTATTCATTTAGTTACTTAAGCTAAAATTAGGCACATTAATAATTGATTAATTATTAAGTGTGCACACTAGGGTTTCATTTAGGGTTTCCCTTTTAGGGTTTCTTGATCTCCTTCATAAGGATTGATCTCTTTGTAATACTTGATTCTCTTAATGCATTTTTACTGTAAGGTTTACAAAACATCTTCTTTGGTTCTTCATATCTTTTGCATGTGACAAGTATCCCTTTGCATGCAGGTGATCTTGGTTTTCTAACAATACCCACTAACTCATTTGACTGCAAAATCCGACGAAATATGTATAATTTGATGTATCATCAGGTGCTTGTAAATTTTCATGTGTAATTTTCAATTTTTTGAAAGTTTATCCCCGACGTTCGTCGAAATTTCAACGAACCTGGGTTTCGTCGAAATGTCGACTATCAATTTTGTCAAAATTTTGACAAACATGAAAAATAGAAAAAAATCAAATTGTGGCCGACATAAAGAAAAGTGAGTTCACGCCTGATTTATTGCGACAGTGTTTTGCTCTACTTGAGACAGTTTGTGGAGAACTAAGAACGATTTTCTTGGGAAAAAAAATAAAATCAAGAAGATATCGCCAGGTTGAGGGTAGTCATTGTCTTTTTGCAGAATTCAATTGTGAAGTCAAATTTGTAGTTCTAAGTTTGAAAATCATATTTTAAAGCAACATCTCATTAGATTTCATTTTTAGAGGTTTAGGGTTTTGAGAATTTCATGTCCAAATTTTTTTGTGTGGAATCACCATAAGATCACAACCAAGGAACAGATTCTTGTGACTGTAATTATGTGATCCATAACTCTATTGGTCATGTGGCACAGTTGTGCTATAACAAATACAAGATGCATTCATGTGTGACCCAAGTTTAATGTGGCTATGTTTGTATAGAAATGGAGGCACTCATATAATGTAGTTAATTCAGGTTGTATAATATGGGTTTCAATCATCATTGGGTGCATTCAGGTTGTCTTTAGTTTAACAGGTTAGGATGTAATTATAGAATGATCGAAGAGTGATTACCTCTTGCTGCAATAAAGAGCCTATAACTCTAGTTGATATGTAGAGTGGTTGTGTTATATCAATTATGTAGTGCATTCAAGCACAACCCATGTTTAATGGGCTATTCTAGAGAGTGATCAAGATTTTCTAAACCTTATGAATGTTACTTGACATATATTTGCATAATCTCAAATTCCTTCAGAGGCTTTTGAAGTATCAATGTATCCTATATAGGGTTTAGAATGATTTCTTTTAATTAAAAAAATAAATAAATGATGTATTTCCCTGTAATTAGATAATGTGGAGATCTCCTAAATCTGCCCCAGCACACTATCCTCTTTGGCACTTGTATTCATTACTCCAGCTACTAGGGTTTTGCATGTGACATCTTTAATATCTTCATGACCGTGGCTTTTAAATAGATCTCAGTCTTTGCTTTAATCCTTTTCATGGTAACCCTTGAGTTCCATAATCCACCTTCAATCTCTTCTAAGAATGTTGTCTTAAGCTAGACTGCATAGTATGCATATAAAGCAAGTCCTTCATACCTGCCATTGTTCCAAACCACCACTCACTTGCCTTGCTTAAAATGTTGCCTCCATAAGCACAATAGCATGTTTTAAAATCATGGTTTCCAGTGATTGACCATTAAGGTCACCACTTTCATCAAGAAGATATTGATTTTTCTTCAAACTCAAGGCATTATGCAAGATAACATTGTGAATTGTTTGTTGTGTACAATTTGATTTTCTTGCACATTTCGCTTTGCTAACTTCCTTTAAGACCAGGTAGTACCCTCAGCTACAATCTCAAACGCTCACTCACTATCACTTGAAGATTCCTTTCATGAGCATCCTTCTATAAAATCAAACTATGCCCTATAGACTGCCTACTTACTACAGGGGACTCATTGTTTCATGGTATTGTAGTTCTTAAGCTCCTTCAACCTTATTGACACTACTTCACAGTCCACAAGGTATTATTCACTATTCTCCCATCTTTGATGAGTCTCAAAACACTGCTCAAACATGCAATCCACTACCTCCATTATACATTAATGGCTAAGAAGAAACATTGAACCTATGATTACCACTGTTACTTCATTTGGACAGTCATTCCTGATTGCATTTGTCTTGTCTAACACTACCAAAAGCATTTGAAAAACCCTTAAGGTCAGCAAGGGGGTAAGGAAACTCACTGTAAAATCTCCACTTTACTATGCAAGGTTTGAGCTTTATTATCTTGTCACTGCTCAAGTGACAAAGTTTGAGCTTTATTGTTTAATAATGTTTCTATGGAGGCTGGGGTTTGTACCTAATCATGCTCTTACAGTGATACTTATGTTGGTATTAAAACAACAAATCTTAGGTGAGAAAATTAGTTATCTTACGACAAAGTTGTGGTATGATCTTGGATTGTATCCTAGAGTGTGTGGGAAGCTTTTGTTTGATCATTAAGATATGTAAACTTGATCAGGGAAATGTATCCTATATAGCATGGGTCTTTCTTTAATACTTTCCATAATGGTTATTAGTAGATCACATTATTATATTTTTTGGTAACCCAAGATTGCATTCAAGTATGTAACTAACTTGGTTTGTAGTTTAAGTTGTACACTTTTTAAGTAACATTCATAAGGTTTAGAAAATCTTGATCACTCTCTAGAATAGCCATTAAACATGGGTTGTGGCAGATACCTACATAATTGATATAACTTAATACTCATATCAGCGAGTTATAGGCTCTTTATTGCAGCAAGAGGTAATCACTCTTCGATCATGCTATAATTACATCCTAACTTGTTAAACTTGAGACAACCTGAATGCACCCAATGATGATTGACACCTGCATTATACAATCACAAATATAAAATGTGAGCACAATAAATAACATGTATTTTCCCATTAAATGTTAAGGATTTTCAAAAAGTTTTAGTGTTCAACTATTGGTCCATTTTTGTTCAATATAAGTTGTATTTTAAATCATTATGTGTTGTTTTTATAAGAACAATTAGATTTTTTGTGTTCAACTATTAGTCCATATGTGTTGAATATAAAAGGGTAGAGATATCAAAGATTTATGGTTATCAATAAGTATTTGGTCCACTTAGGTTGTATATGAATTTTAATTTAAATAAAAATATCATATTCTGCATGGCAAATGATATTTTTGGTTCAACTATTGGGGTTCCATGATTAAGTTTTAGTGAACCTTTAAAAGTCAAATTTT